>VDFB02271358.1:1145926124-1146310102 GCA_007258455.2 Sequoia sempervirens
TTGTAGGACTTTGTTAGGTGCAACTTTCACCTCACCCAAAACATAGTTACAACACCGTGTGGACATGTAAAGGTGTTTCAAATCAAATGGTATCACTTTAATTATATTTAAAGTCAATTATAAATTTTAAATTGAATATATACATAATATGAGATTTTTTACATATTCTTTTTTCTTTTCAGAGCATGAGACACATCTTGTAGTTGAGCATGTACAGACAGGTCCTGGAGAAGAGCCTAGTGCACAACCTCAGAATACAGTACAATTAAAATATGATAAATTATAAATTAAATTGAATTAAAAAAATTTAATTGTAGAGTTGTACATCTAATTTCAAATTTCTTTGTCTTGTTTATGTAGATTGATTTAGAGAATTTAGAGGTTAGTTCAGGTGCACTAGAGCATTCAGACGTAGATATGATGGTAATTTAATTTTATGATGCATTATAAATTAAATTGTCATTAAATCATTTTTTATTGTCTTACATCTAATTTCATCTTTCTCTTATACAGAATGTTTCAGGTCATCCACATAATCTGCATGGTGTGAAGAGGTCTCTTGATTATAGAGACAGTACATGACCTAGAGACATGTGATTTTATGTGTTATATTTGTTTATTTCATGGACTATATTTCTTGTTTATCATGTACTCTATTGGACTTTATTTCACGCGATTAATATGTTGGTTTCATGCACTTAATATGTTACATAAATTATGGACTTTATTATTGTTTGAAATTTTAATTTACACATGTACATTTAAGCATTTTATGTTCATAGTCAAGACATTAATATAGGAAATTAATGAGAAATTTAGTGATCTCATACATGGATTAATATAGGACATTTTAATATTTATACTTTGCAAATTTAGTGATTTCATACATGATATACATGATATGTACATTCAATAAATAGCGATAATTACTCAATGAACTTATATAACTATGGTTCAAGTAGGAAAATTTCTTTCAATTATAAGATAATCCATTTCTTTTAATTCATCATTTTGTATAACATTCATCATCAAGGAATATGATGTTGGTTTCCAAGAGCTAGTGTTTACGATTAGTACCTAGGTGGATAGTGTTGTGTGGTCTCACAACATGCATGTTGCATTTGAAAGGCATGGGGGCCATGGTTAGCATGACAATGTGTGCTTCCTAATTGAATCAAAAAAGTTTAAAGAACCTATTTTTGTGATAAATTCACTTGTGGAGGTGTTTAAAACAATTTAAATCAAGAGTAGACTTGTTTTTAAGAATTTTAAATCTTACAAAATCGAGACTTTTATCTTGGCACATTCCACATTTGGTAAAGTTAGGTCAGGTAGCTGAGTATAAGGCTAGACAAAGAATTTCTTATGTGACCTAATTTACCATAGGTGATAAAAAAAAGAATTACCAAAGCTTGGACCCAAAATTTATATTAAACCATATATGTCAAAAATTGTGAATTAAAAGTAGTATTGAATCAGATTTAAAAGTATAGATGGATAGTAGGTAGTGGATAGTAGGTAGTGATAGTATTTTCTCACAAAAAAGAGAAGTCATAATCTTGGAATAAATGCCTAAAAAATGTCTCACTTTAGAGCCAGATAAGCAAAAAAGATTAGGAATAATTATGTAACTTTGTGAATTCCTAAAAATTCCTTTAATGATCAAAATCTCAAAGATGCTAAAAGTGCATCAATTAGGTAAATCAAAAGGCTTGATTTGGTATAAATAATGGATGAAACAAGGTTATGTCTTAATTTATTGGGATTTTAATTTTGATGCAATTAAGTGCAAAGTAATACAATTTTTTAGTGCAAAAAATTATAAAGGATATAGAGGTAGAGTTGAATGTCGATCTAGCAGTGAATGTTTTTCCTAATCCAAAAGTAGATGATTTTTTTGATTTCATACATGATAAACATGATATACATGATATGTACATTCAATAAATAGAGATAATTACTCAATGAACTTATTCAATTCACATCAATCAATAATCAGTCAATAAATCATAATTTACAAACAAAAGAAATCTATTTATATACTAGAAAGGATAAAAATTTAAGAAATAAACAATACCATAGAAGATTAGAGATTAAAAGCATTAATAAATACTATAAATAATAGTTCATCTAACACTAATTTATAAGTTGTCAAAACAAATAATGACGTCTTAAGGGAGTGTCTAAAGGAGTCATAATAGAACATCTTAAGGGGATGTCTAAAGGGGTCATAATAGAACGTGTTAATTAAGGGGATGTCTTAAGGGGTCTTAAGGGGATCTCTAAAGGGGTCATAATAGAACGCGTTAATTAAGGGGATGTCTTAAGGGGTCTTAAGGGGATGTCTAAAGGGGTCATAATAGAACATGTTAATTAAGGGGACGTCTTAAGGGGTCTTAAGGGGATGTCTAAAGGGGTCATAATAGAACGTGTTAATTAAGGGGATGTCTTAAGGGGTCTTAAGGGGATGTCTAAAGAGGTCATAATAGAATGTGTTAATTAAGGGGATGTCTAAAGGGGTCATAATAGAACGTGTTAATTAAGGGGATGTCTTAAGGGGTCTTAAGGGGATGTCTAAAGGGGTCATAATAGAACGTTTTAATTAAGGGGATGTCTTAAAGGGTCTTAAGGGGATGTCTAAAGGGGTCATAATAGAACGTGTTAACTAAGGGGATGTCTTAAGGGGTCTTAAGGGGATGTCTAAAGGGGTCATAATAGAACATGTTAATTAAGGGGATGTCTTAAGGGGATGTCTAAAAGGGTCATAACAGAACATCTTAAGGGGATGTCTTAAGGGGTCATAATACTCCTAAATGGGATGTCTTAAGGGGTCTTAAGGGGGTGTCTTAAGGTCTTAAGGGGGTGTCTTAAGGGGATGTATTAAGGGTTCATAATACGTCTTAAGGATATAATTGATTTAACAATAATGTATGCATGATATTTAGTGATTATACACATAAACATAAAGTTTCAAAGTAGGAAAACATGCACATTTAAGAAACAAAATATATAGGATATTGATTTGATACATAGAAGTACATAGAGTATGTTTAATTTTGTAAGTATGTATGTACATATATGTCATCTCAAAACAATGTTTACAAAATTTGGATATGCCATCTCAAGAACATCTCAAACTCGTGGCTAGAATGTAGTTGGTCTTCACACCACCTGATATCAAAAAGGTACAAGCAATATCAATGAAATGATCAAAACATACATATTTTAATTTATATAAAACTATCTATATGTACAGAACTTAAGTACCTACATTTAAAATTATTCCACACATGTTTGTAGGTTGAATCCAAACATCCTCTCCTTTTTGTTTCAAAGTATGAGATGAATGCAATGATGGCTCTAGGATACAAAAAATGACAATATATCAATTTTAACTATTAATGTCCAAGCAATATCAATATGTAATCAAAACATGTATTTAAATATAATTAACTAATAATTACCGTTGTCTAGGTTGAATTCATTAATAGATCCTTTTGTGATTATGCCTTAAGGATGTATAAAAGGACAATTTAAATCAATTTCAACTAATAACACACTTGGACCAATGTTGAAACATGTATTTAATGTATTTAAAAGGACTTGGAAATAAAACTAAAACTATATTTACCTATATATTTACTTCTTATTCCATTGTACCATCTCATCCTCTTTTTGCAATGCATCTATACTTGTCTCATGTTTCCTTTCCATAGAAATTGACCATAGCAATTTTTAAGGTCTTCCACATATCATTTTAGTTTTTTATATTTGTTGCCACCACCAAATGTGAATAATTCATAATCTTTTTATGTACTACGCCGAATGTAGGCGCACCATTCTTTCTTCTCAAGTATTTTCGTGAGCTAAGTGCCAACAACCACCACCGCATCCTATTGGAAACATGTTAAAACCATCATCAAATAAGTTCTCAAAATTTTCTTAAGGGGATCAAAGACTTGTTCTTAAAAAAAATTGCCAAGGGGATCTTAAAACTTGTTATCATTTGAAATTTGCTTAAGGAGGTCTTAAGGATCATCGCACTGCTTGATACAATGAAAGCCATCATCATCTTCTCGAGGTTCTATTAACTTATGTTTAGTTTCCACACAACGAGCCAACCATTATTTAATTTTCTCTTCATTCCCCTTAGGTGCAATAACAACATACACATGTCTTGCCAACAAAATCCAATTTAATAACTTGTGCATATCCATATAAATAATTTAGCATACAAATAACTTAATAAAGTGAATAAAATAAAATAAATTGAATTAAAATTACCTTCGTATTGGGTTCGAACACCTGCCATAATCTTCATATGCAAACAATTGATCATTTTCTTCAATAGTTCTTTCATATTGATTATGTGCTTCTGTAGGTGTCAACGATCTTTGCTCCCATTGTTCAACCCATTTTGTATTTTCACAAGCTTCCCAATCTCCTGAGATACAAAATTGGCAAAAACATGCAAGCTCCCTTGTCCAAATAGTCCATGTGCTTGTTGTCGCACTCCTAAATGAATGTCATTTAGTAGATCCACTAATTGTCTCACAATCAACTCTAGATACAATGTTCTCTTCTTCCACCAACCAAAAGAATCGATGAACTGTAGAGTAATCACTTGAACTAGGTGCAAATAATCTTCTATTACACCAATCCACAATCTCATGTGCATTTTTAAATTTTACTAAATCCCAAATTTTAATTGTTCTCTAGCAAAGAATTCCTTTGACACACGACCACCCATCATGTTCTCTCACTCATGCCTTAAAAAACTCCATATATGTTGGACATTAAGTTCCTTGTGAACCCTACTTAACTAATAGAACATTCTAGCATTCTTGAATTGCCTTGTACAATTATCTGACCATATGACGTGTTCTTTCATATGGATTCCTCTTTCTCTTAAATTTCTATAAAATATACTAAAACAATATCGAACAAACTATGATGAATGTAACTGATTGTCACTCAAATAAAAATGATACTCCCTCAAAACTTTTCTATCATCCTCAGTGCTATCATCTGCATGTTTATAAACAATATGGACAAACATAGCTACTTGCACAGAATTATAATATTGAGATTGAATTTCCTCTTGCGGAGCGAGAGTATAATTCTTCGCAAAATCAACCATCAGTATAGTACCAATTGAAATGTGTTTCTACATGTGCAAATTACCATAAAGCCATCGAAAGATGTTCGTGAGTGCATGACATATTTGGTACAATTTTAACATATTTTGGTACAATTTTATTATTAAATTCACTCATAAATGCCTGCACACTAACTTTTTCTGTAACTAAATCACAACGCCTTCCTATTTTTCCATCTTTTAAAGAATAGTTAACATTCCTAAATCTTTTGACATCTACTAATTGTTGTCCAAAATCATGATCAACACTTTCATGCAAACAAATTCTTAAAAGTGAAAGATTTCCACAGCTAATGCATTGTCCAAAATACAAGAACTTAAATAAAATAATTTATCATTAGATTTTTCACAAAACAAACCTGAAATAAACTCTCTTATTGCTTCAGGTGGCATATCAATACCACAATCCTGTCTAATCATGTTAGTATGCAAGGTACAACGTATATATCGAAAAACATCATAAAAATAACGAAATTGAACATGTATTTTACAACAACAAGATATTCGTTGTTTATTAATTTTTACATACCAGGGTTTACATTTTTCAAAAGACCTTTGACTTATTTCAATATTACCAGGTAACACTGAATCGCTAAATTTTTTTCTATAAAATTCAGTTTGTGTTGTATCTAATAGGTGTTTTGGGTGAGGATCATGAACTTTGGACCCCACCCTTAATTTTAAAACATCTCTAGCATTAGATGAAACCCTAGTATTATCATTCCAATATTTTTCGATCAAAGATTTAATTTCAACATTCAATTTTATATCAGACCTCGGTAGTCGTCCACTGAAACTCCAACATTGATTGATAGGATCATTTTCTATACTCTCTTCTTTTTGCCACTCTTAGTAATGTTTTAAGATGTATTTTTAAAACTTCACTAATATTGTTTACCATTCTTTTATTTAAAGTTGCTTTGTTAACTATAGCAGTAGTTATAGCTCTTCTTGCTGCGTTTTTATCTTTAGATCGACTATTTTTCCCAATAAATTGAATGGCACTAGCAATAGTAGACATAGCATGTTTTAATGATTGATCTTTTCTTTTTGGTTTAACATAAAAGCCTAACCTATTCATTACTTTCCTCATCATTTGCATTCTTATCAATTGTATCATTAATTGACATTGAAATGCAATTTTTTTACGATAAAAGAATTTGGTGTATATTCTATTTGCATGTGTTCTTATTTTCCTCCAAGAAATTTGACCAGGAAGATTATCGAAAACACCACTTCCAATTTTAAAAAAAGTATTTTCATTAAATTCAACATCACATTCTAGATTTTCATCTTCATTTTCATCAACAAACAATTTTCATTTTTATTTTCATTTCTATTTTTCATATTCATCTTCATTTTCATTTTTATCTTCATCTTTCATTTTCATTTTCATTTTCATTTTCATCTTCATTTTCATCTTCATTTTCATCTTCATCTTCATTTTCATTTTCATTTTCATTTTCACCTTCATCTTCATTTTCATTTTCATTTTCATTAAATACAGGTAAGAAAATGATCATTTTGATTTTCACTTGCAACAAAGATTTTTCTTTTTCGATTTCAACAAATTCTATAAAAGGTTCGTCTCTCTGAATATAGTCAATGTCAACATCATTAAGTCCAACATCTTGTAAAACTTCTACATACAAATTTACCATTTCACTAACATGTGGATTTGAAGACGTTGGATTTGTGCATATTGAAACATTCTCCATAGCATTCAAAGAGGATTTGAAGACATAGTAGGACTTGTTTGTATAATCATATTCTTCTCCAAATTGACTCCTTGCAAATTAACTTCATCTACAACCATGGTATCCTCAATGTTTTCATCTTCAATAGTTGTTGAATTGGTTGCTCCACCATCATTCATTGATTTCATTCTCATTCTTCTTTCTCTTTGTCTTTGTCTCTCTTTTTCCCTATTTGCTTCAACTTCTTGAGGAGTCAATGTCTTCCTTCTTTTATTACGAGCTTTATCTCCCATGATTATAAAATTCTCAAGCACAAATGAATGTTAATAGTGAAATTCTTCAAAATATTCAATCCAAATTGGAAGTTGAATACCTATTAAGACAAAATTCTTCCTCTTGTGTTCGTCAAAACAAGTAAAAAACTACCACAATTCCACTTTAAAAATTAAGTTCTGACCTATAAATACAATAGCTTATGAAAAATCATTCATTTTTAGTGCTCTCGGCCGTACATGCAAGTTGCAGACTTCAGAAAACTTGTGCACAGTGAATTTAAATCATATAAACGGGATCCGTTAATAACACGGGATCCCGCTTCAAATGAAATCCTGGGATCCCGTTTATGCATAAGCGGGATCCCGTTTCATAATCGGATCCCGTTCACCGACTTCGAACGTCGAAGTCGTTGCTTAGTGAACGGGATCCCGTTTATGAAATGGGATCCCGTTACGCTGACAACGGTCGGAATGTGGTTCAAACGTAACGGGATCCCGATTAGTAAACAGGATCCCGTTTTATAAGCGAGATCCCATTTTTTAAAATTTGAATTGCCTTTTGCATTGTGGTTGGGTTTTTGCTTAGGTTTTTGGTTCGGGAAAAGCATTGGAAGTCCAAACCTCAACCTTCAACCTGGTTTGACCTGCAAGTTGAAGGTCCTAACAATGTCAAAGAAAAATACCAACTTTGGACATATGGCTGACGACCTTTTTTCAGAATTTTCTGACGAAATTAAAACCCATTTTAGATGAAACAATGCAGATTCTAAATATGTAATTTGTTTTGCAATTGGATTATTTTTTCTATTTTTCAATTAATTTCTAATAAAATTGGTCCATAAACTTTCAATATGAAGTTTTTTACTATTTTAATAACTTTTGATCAACATAACATTTTGACAAACGGATTGCATGAGAACAAACTTCAACAATTCTTTTCAATTTAAAAAAAAATCAAAAAATGATAAGTTTAGGTCATCTTATGCATGTTGTACACGACGATTTTTCAAAACGACAAATCTGCCTAATAAAAATTTAACAAAAAAAAATATTCAATAAAAAAATACAAAAAAATATCAAGAACAAGCTCCAGTGAGTCATAAAACTTATCCCAAAAGGATTTAGAAAAATATGATAATTTAAGTCAAAATATGGATGTCGTACACGTGCATGGTATGGTAAAAAAAAATGACTTTTAAACGGTGGTTTTTAGAAATGCCTATTAAAACTCAATTTGTACAATATGGGTATTGAAATAAATTACATATTTGGAAACTAGACTCCGAGCACTACATTTTATGATTAGTGACTTTTTTAAAGATTTCATCTCTAAGTGTTTCAAATTTTAAGGTCAAATGTGTCAAATGCTGAAAATCAGATAAAACACTTCCACTTTTTGGCCAAAAAGTGGACTCAACTTCTTGCACACACCCATATCTTCTTAATATCTTCCCAAGGAACTTGAGTGATATCTCCTCCTCCCATCAAGTCAAAAGCATCAACGCAACTCTCATTGATCTCTCTAAGGAAGAGAATTTTGAGACTCTTCATTGAGTGCATGATGTGGAGATTTCTGCAGGAAAAATAGGAACCTTGAAATATAGTCCTCCAAACTTTCATCTTCCTTTTGTTGCATCCTAAAGATATCATCTCCTCAATGCCCCTACAATATTCTTTATATTTCTCAAGAAACTTTATCTTCATATCATCCCAAGTCTCTACAATATTCCTACCTAAGCTCATGAGCCATCTTAATGTAGCTTTTCTCAAGGTGGTAGGAAACAATTTAAGCCTATGAGCATCAGTGGTATAGTCATAGCTTCTACAGAGGATATCAAACTCAAACAAAAAAGTGTTAGGGTCTTTTGTGACAGCCCATAGAACTTAGGAAGAACTGAAGCAAAGATGTTCTTGAGATTATCAACTTCATTTTGATGAGTGATAGGAAATGGAAAAGATGGTTGGTTGGGTCTATTTGGATTTGCATGAGCCATATCTGCTTGTTGGAATGCCAAAGCAAACATATTCTCAATCAGGTTTTGGGCAGCTTGGTCTTCAGAGGAAGTTTCAAAACTGGTCAAATTGGGAAATGCATTAGCAAAAGGATGTGCCTCCTCTTCTTCTTCGTCTCTTGGCAGATTTTGAAACTCAACTAGCCAATTATCAGGATTAGGGTCATTAGGAAGAAATTTCCAATGAGCATCTCTTCTCCTGCCTCTATGCATGCAGTATGAACTCAGTATTAGCCAACTCACACAAAGAATTGGTGAAAGAATAGTAAATCATTACTTTTCTTCAAATGAAGGGTATGCTAAGAACAAACTCCAGAGATACTAAATCAAGAAAGAAACTAGAAATGACTCCAAAGAACTTCCTAGTTTGACACCATCCCTGACAACGATGCCAAAAATGTTGGCATCCTTGAATGGTTCAATAACTAAGCCCTTAAAGCTATAACTTAGAGATTAAACATCTGCACTAAGTAGTTATCTTGCTCATCATGAAGGTTCATTTCATTGTCAACCCAAGCACATAAAATTGAAATGGGTCAGCACTGTATGTGCACTAGGACTCAACTGTAGTCATCCTTAAACTAGAAAAGAAACAGTACTGGAAATAAACTATTGGAAAGAAATTAACATAAGCACTGAGCATGAATCAACAACTACAATGAGCATAACAACTGAACTAGAAATGGATGACAGAAATAGAAATCTCAGCAAACAGATAGGAAGTTACTCTATCTAACTTGGCTGTCGGAACAGTCACAGAACAGAGTTCCAATGGCTGCAAGAACAAACAACTGTTGAAACTGAAACTAATTACTGAACAAAAAAATAACTTTTAAACTAAATGGGTGGAATTCTCACCGAGTGGGCGCCCTTGAATGAGTCCTCCCTAAGCTAACTCAGATGTAGCAAATTAGAATATAATTTTATTCTTTGAAAACATGATTACAACATATCAGCAATATGACTGTATTACTTAAAATGAAAATGCAAGTACAATCTCAGAACATCCAACCTTATGAAAAGGGGCATCTGACCATTATTTATATAGGGAAAAGCTTCTAATTAACCTTAACTAACTAGGCAGTTGACTCCAACAAAATAGGAGGATGCCATTTATTAAAACCATGGAAAAGAGAGGGAGGAAGTTATGCATGCACCAGATTTAGTCAAAGCAGACTTGCCCCAACGAAGATCCAGCATAGCAATGCTTCCTAGATTTGCTCAACTAACAAACATGATCATTTAATTAAGGTAGTTACAACTTCCACACGAACTAGGAATTTCCCACCATTGGAAGTTTCCCTCCATTGAGATTTTTCCCTCCATTGACTTCTTAATGACCATCTTTTTGACTTCCTTAGCAACCGACCAGCTAGCAAGAACTTCTTCTACTTTGTAGGCTTCATTTATATCAGCATCTTAATGTGAACTTGCATAATGACATTAGCACGCACAAAATAATTGCATATCCATAATTACCTTAAAGTAACATCCATTCAACCACATGTAAAATTAATATAGATAATTCACATAGCATGTTAATTTCATCAAAAGTCACAAGGATAAGTTCATGCCCAAGGTTCATAATTCTAGGGAAATAACATGGAGAATTCCAATAACCAGGTGCTAAAGTTTATAGTATCAACATCAAATATATGATAAACCCTATCAAAATTGAGCCATTATTTGGACTCATCAGCCTTTTGCAACATTTCCCTACCAATACTGCATCATCTTTTTCCTCGTACATTGATCCCTCATCACTACCAATCTCTCACACTATCCCAAAGGTCAAGGCTAAACTCAAAGACCTAGGCATTGGAGAGTATGAGCTATAATCCTTCTATATCGAGTATCTTGGACTAGGGTATGAATCACCTAATGATGTGCCTACTAAGTCTAATTTCCCACCTACTAAGGAAGTGCAAGCATCCTTTGCATTAACAATGTTGAAAAGGATAGTCACAAAGAATTTTTCAACAACATCTCCAACCTCTTTCACGATTCATACATCTTTATCATCTCATCCAACTCATCTAAATCCACCCATCTCGTAGACTTGGATCAACAAGTTTCATCATAAAAGAACAAGGCTATCAATAAAAATCCTTTATCAAATGGAGGTTTAAAATCAAAAGAAAGAAACAATACTGGAAATAAACTATTGGAAAGAAATTAACATAAGCACTGAGCATGAATCAACAACTACATTGAGCATAAACAACTGAACTAGAAATGGATGACAGAAATAGAAATCTCAGCAAACAGACAAGAAGTTACTCTATCTTCCTTGGCTGTAGGAACAATCACAGAATAGAGTTCCAATGGCTGCAGGAATAGACAACTATTGAAACTGAAACTAATTACTAAACAAAAAAATAACTTTTAAACTAAATGGGTGGAATTCTCACTGAATGGGCCCCCTTGAATGAGTCTTCCCTAAGCTAACTCAGATGCAGCAAATCAGAATATCATTTTATTCTTTGAAAATATGATTACAACATATTAGCAATATGACTGTATTACTTAAAATGAAAACGAAAGTACAATCTCAGAACATCCAACCTTATGAAAAGGGGCATCTGACCATTATTTATATAGGGAAAAGCTTCTAATTAACCCTAACTAACTAGGCAGTCGATTCCAACAAAATAGGAGGATGTCATTTATTAAAAACATGGAAAAGAGAGGGAGGAAGTTATGCATGCTCTAGATTTAGTCAAAGCAGACTTGCCCCAACGAAGATCCAGCACAGCAACGCTTCCTAGATTTTCTCAACTAACAAACATGATCATTTAATTAAGGTAGTTACAACTTCCACACGAACTAGGAATTTCCCTCCATTGGAAGTTTCCCTCCATTGAGATTTTTCCCTCCATTGACCTCTTAATGACCATCTTTTTTACTTCCTTAGCAATTGACCAACTAGCAAGAACTTCTTCTACTTTGTAGGCTTCATTTATATCAGCATCTTAATGCGAACTTGCATAATGACATTAGCATGCACAAAACAATTGCATATCCATAATTACCTTAAAGTAACATCCATTCAACCACATGTAAAATTAATATAGATAATTCACATAGCATGTTAATTTCATCAAAAGTCACAAGGATAAGTTCATGCCCAAGGTTCATAATTCTAGGGAAATAACATGGAGAATGCCAATAACCAGGTGCTAAAGTTTATAGTATCAACAACAAATATATGATAAACCCTATCAAAATTGAGCCATTATTTGGACTCATCAGCCTTTTGCAACATTTCCCTACCAATACTGCATCATCTTTATCCTCGTACATTGATCCCTCATCACTACCAATCTCTCGCACTATCCCAAAGATCAAGGCTAAACTCAAAGACCTGGGCATTGGAGAATATGAGCTATAATCCTTCTATATCAAGTATCTTGGACTAGGGTATGAATCACCTAATGATGTGCCTACTAAGTCTAATTTCCCACCTACTAAGGAAGTGCAAGCATCCTTTGCATTAACAATGTTGAAAAGGATAGTCACAACGAATTTGTCAATGACATCTCCAACCTCTTTCACAATTCAGACATCTTTACCATCTCATCCAACTCATCTAAATCCACCCATCTCGTAGACTTGGATCAACAAGTTTCATCAGAAAAGAACCAGGCTATCAATAAAAATCCTTTATCAAATGGAGGTTTAAAATCAAAATAAAGAAAGAAATAAAAAAAAGTCCTCTAGTACAAATCAAAATCACAAGCTATTGGAAAAAGAAAAAATAAAGTCAAAAATTGAAATCAAAGAAAGAAAAAAAATCAATCTCTTATCATGTCCCTTCATCCAAAATAACTGGGGCCATCTCTCAAATCAAAATATCAAGAAATGGCCTTGTTGATCTGAAGTCTTCATCCTCATCATCTTCATGCAATCCATACACTTCACATAATCCACCCATGTTGATACATCCATCATATCACTACACCCCCTTGGTGATGTATCTTGACAAACCTCTAATAGCGACCCCTTAACATGCTTTAATCCGAAGGTTACCCAAAATCCTTTACATGTAATGCATGAAGGCCCTCGTAGTGCACACATTAGTGATCTCATACCTTAGCTCCTTCCATTTTCCATGCAAGTTATCCTCCATCATCGCTAGCACATCATCCACATCTATCCACCTAGCATCATCATCTATTTACCGAAGAATGTTCACCTTGATCACAATGTCATCACATCTCATTTATCCAAAAATCCAAAAATAATAAAGGGAAATAATCCCTCCAATGGTGAAACCTATTTTGGTGGTACCTTGGATAAGTACCATGATCTTGACATGATCTTGTGACAAAAATTTACGAGCATGCTTATTTATCTAATCTAAAGCTTTGGGGGAAATTTTGCCTCAATCCACTAAATGTAAAATTACTATAAATAGAAACCCCATGTACTTGCAAGGTTGAGACACTATTTTCCTAATAGACATCCCACATTTAATCCCTTCACCAAATCCTTCAATATCATTCATTTTTGTTTTGAATTCCTAAATCATCCACTTCAATTCTAGATTGAGTCATGCTTCAATGTAATAAGAATTTCTTCAGGGTGTTTTTTTATGAGAAACATGGCCACCTCTACTTTCACTCACATAACCTTTGTGTGTATTCTAGTTGATTTAGATATGTTGAAAGATCTTCCTGTAGACATCATTCTAAAATTAGGTAATCAATCATGGACTCAACTTCTAGATTATGAAGGTTTATCATTTTATTGTCACAAGTGTTGTAAAGTTCAACATATATTATTATTGATTGTCCTAAATTTAAATGCAAGTTGGGTCATAAACCCTCATTGTGGCAAGATGCTCTTCTTCATCAACTCTCTATGAAAATTGTATAGGTATTTTCTCATTCTTCTTTTGATACTACACAAGTTTAGGAAATTATGACTTATACCTCAAAAAATTCATTGGAGGAAAGTCCCTCTTTGATCGAGCAAGAATATGTATCTCCCTTTTCAAAAAGTTATTTAGGAAAAACATGTCCATCTAGTTGTGGAGGAATTTCAACCATCCTCTCTAGATCATGATGGTGGGATAATGATAATATGTGGACTCTACTCTAGAAGAGAGAAAATTTCTTACAAAAAGGTTTTGGAAGCTCATAATATGTTTATTCAATCTCATTAAAATGGGTATTCGAGGATCAAGAATAATGTAGTTTCTCTTAAGCTTGCATGTCAATCTTATTTTTCACATTTAATGTAATATTTTTGTGCATGTTTGATGATGTATTTTTAGTTTTATAATTATAGCACATATTAAGTGGTTGTTTTAGGTTTAATCCAAGTGATTTGAATGTTTTAAGCATTATTGTATTCTACTTCATTCCTACTCCAAAGAATTTTTCTCACCATAATATTTTTAAATTTGATATATAATATGATGGAAGGGAACCCTAATCCCTCACTTGAATGATTAAAAAACAAAATTAAAATATAAATTAATTGAAAAGTATACTAAAATTAATTTTTAATATAAGATACTGAAAGATAGATAAAATTAACCATATTATTTAGTTCCCTTCAATCACATGTGATATGACATAGACTTGAATGAATTTCTTAGTGACTTTACTCTAAAATATTTTCATTTGTCTATCCCATTGCCTTGTAGTCACATTGCTTGTGTTTAAATCAATGTGACACAATTGAAATCATAAAGCATAAGGCTCTTCACAAGAAAATATTGGTGGACAAAATAAAGGGGCCAGTTCCATGACGAGAGAACATAGGGATCAAATTGTAAACTTAAATGAACAACTAGACACAACTTGTCAATGCATCAAAAGAAACTTGCAACGTAAAAGGGTGTTGAAGCATAAGGACAAGGGTTTTAGGAAATAAAAATGAGGGAGAAGGTGATAGTAAACCATGAAAACTAAAAACCTTGAGGATCAACATAGCAAAAATTGGAATATTCCAATAAGAGGCAACTCCCTCTCCAATCAAGCAAGAACCTAAATTGTGCTTTTCAAATGTTATCAAATGAGAAAATGTCCATCTAGCTATGGAGGATTCTCAATCATCCTCTCAAATCATGATAGTGGAAATGATGATAAGATATGGACTATAGTGTAGAAGAGAAAAAAAGTTTCAAACAAAACAAATTGGAATCTCATAATATGCTTCTTCAATCTCATATTGAAATGGGTATTTGGGGCTCAGGATTAGTGTAGTTTCTCTTAGGCTTGCATGTCAATCTTATATTTCGCATTTGATGTACTCTTTTGTGCATGCTCAATAATATAGTCTCATTTTTCTAACAATTATATGTATAAGATGGTTGTTTTAGATTTAATCTAGGTGATTTGAACGATTCGAATCATGTTGTACTTTAATTCCTTCCTACTCTTCAAAGAATATTACTCACTATAATCTTTAAAATTTTAATATATAATATAATAAAAAGAACTCAAAAACCTCACTTGAATAATAAAAAATTATTAAAAAATAATTTTAATTGGAAAGTGCCATTAAAATAGTTTTTAATATAAAATAGTGAAAGATGTGCTCTTTAATCACATGTGATATGACATAGACATGGAATGAATTTCTTGTGATTTTGCCCTAAAATAATTCCATTGCCTTGTTGTCACTTTACTAGTGTTTATCACATCCCATTCTTGTGTTGTGTACATGCACTTAGCCATGTAAGAAGGAAATTTCTCCTCATGAAAATTAGTTTTCAAAAACACAACGCGTCATTCATAGATAAAAATGAAAAAAAAAAGATAAAAAACAAATCTGACTCCGAAATCTACAAAAATTTCAAAACTGACGGCCGTTCCCTCCTAGGGATTGGCAACAGTAACACGTTAGGCATAAGTCAACTTCATAAAAGGCCGTCAAATACTGCCAAATCGCCCTAAAACAAGACCAGGAACTGAATGGATGTACCTACATTTCTTTTTCAGCACGTTTTCTCGTAAAGCCCAAGTCTTGGACGCTGTGAGATATGTCATCTCTCACATTCTATCGTCCCAAAAACGTGACCGTTTACATTTACTGGCTAATTCAGAAGACTCTACAACGGACACATTTCTCAACGTATACCAACTAAAGTATTCCGTTAATTGCTGAGCAATTCTTCTAGACTCCCAGAAGTTTCCTCATAACTGAAAGCGCTCTCTCTCTCTCTCTGCTCTATAACCAGCACGAGGTATTGAAAATCTCACCGGACTGACCTGTCCCTCTGTCAATTAAAATTAATACATCTGCCGACTTATTAATACATCTGCCGACTTCATTGATTGACATTTTTCAACACTTCCGCAAATTTCGAAGGGATTGGCGTTGGAATCTGCATTCGTTGAGCCAATTCATGTAAGAAATTAAAAGCTGGCATGACTGTTGACTGCCTCGGTCGGTTAGTTGTGATATTCTCAACTGTTAACATCACAAAATGGGGATTATCTCCACACTGCCATGCATTCATTGAACAGTGCTTTCTCTCACTCTATTATAATCTCTTGTATTCGTTTGGAGACTGAGAAAGTCTTGACTTGGGAAGCCGACAGCTTTAACTCATTCAGAAATAAAATGGTTTTCTCTGCCCAGTATGACCTGTAACTATCTCTTATATCAAGATATTGCAGTCGTAGAGAAACGTATGCTCTCTCATACAATGAATCTTGTTACCGTTTTATATGTTATTTGTGTAAGAAAGTCGTTTCCCAAGATGGTGTGGTACAGTTTGTTTGCAGATAAACCCTCAATTATTCACCTTCTTAAATGTCTTCAATCTGGTACTTGTCTGAAACATTCCATTTTAACAATAAAAGGCTAATGATTACCATTAGTCTACTGGGTATATGATTACTATTAGTCTACTGGGTATTTTGCTGTTAGGCTGTTTTTTAAGTTATTTTGTGTGGTCTTCTTGTGGAAATCTGTTGTGTAGTTTTTTTTGGGTAAGGGTAGGGATTCTTGTTAGCGTTTTTATATAAAAAATAATAATAGATCAATGACTAGCCTCTTAAGAGAAAAACTAAAATTTGAACATAAGGAGAAAGACTTGTTAAGAATGATGGGAAAATGGAATTGACTACATTATAGGTTAATCAAACTCTTAAAAAGGGTTTTCTAATTTAAACAAGTGATTAAAGAAATATAAATGAGTTGAGGTTAATAAAAGGTATGTAAAGTATAATAGAAATAAGATGATTAGGGTATATAACTCTTAAAGTTTTAGGAAATTCATTGTCCAGCAATTTACTATCAGCAATTCACCGTCAACAATTCACCACCAGCAATTCATCGTCATGACATATTCATCGCGTATACAATTCACCTCTAACATGTTGAAGGCATAAAAAAGGTATATGCAGTGAATATACCCTAGCAATGAATCGTTGGTGGTGAATTGTATACGTGATAAATATGTCAAGACGATGCATTGCTAGCAATGAATTGTTGGTGGTTAATTGTTGGTGATGAATTTAACTGAAACCAACTCTAAAGGGGTTGATGCATTAAATGACTATGTCATGTTTTGTTATTAGTTTTTTTTTACTAATTATAGCTCTTCTTGGGTTGATGAGGTCTTGAATCTTATGAATCAACTAGACAAAATCACTATTGTAATTTTGTCTTACCAAAATTATGATTATATTTTATTTTTACAATTATATCTAATTTCTTCCAATTCTATGTCTACATATCTAATTAAACTCACTAACGACTCTTTTTATTATATGAACCTAAATAGTGTAGCGCTAAGAAACACCTCTACGATCTTGTTACGATAAGGTGTGGAAGAGGGATAACTTCCACCTTACACCTTGCTTAAGCCCCTTTATTTGTTCTTCTCAAGTGAAAGATGTGGAATGCAATATATGTCATTTTTAAAATTTATAGAAGAGCTCTATCATGACTATCATTTTAATTAATGTGAATGAGAAAAAAGATTAGAAAATATTAAATAATTAAAAATTATTTAATTAATAGTGATGACGGAAAATGATGAAATAATTAAATAATTAAAAAATATTAAATTAAAGAGAGAAATGTGTTAGCTCAGTCAAATAATTAAAATTATTTAATTAATAGTAATAAGGGGGTTGATAAGGGATGATGATGTTTTGGAAGAAATGAATTAATCATTTTTTAGGTGTCTGCAGTTGCTTTATCTTATTCTCTTCCCCATGACTATTATTATGTATTATTGAAGGTAAATCTAATAGCTTTGATAATGTGGTGAAATTTTCCTCATCTATTATTCTTTAATATATGGTACTAACCCAAAATAAACCATTTGAATTCATTGTTTTAGTCAAGGTTTCTTCTAAATTGCTTATTACCATTTCAAATCATTATTCATAATCTTTTGACACTTTCTCCCTCTATTTGGATTAGTTCTCTCAAATTACTAATGTTACATAGCTTAAGATTTATGGGAAGTGGATGTCATTTTTTAATTATTGTTCAATATAGTGTCATATATAAGTGTGTTCTTGGTTTATTTTTATATACCACGTTAAGGCATCACTTATCAATGTCCCTACAAAATAAAAAATTAAAAAAATAATAATTAGTAGCTATTATTCCCATCCTTCTCCAACTAGATTATAATACAAATAGATACTCTTAGGAATCCATAGTTTGTTTACCAAATAATGGTGATTTTATCCTAGTTTTCCTCATAGGTCGGGGATTATTAGTTATGTGATTTCTTCCATTAGTATGATCAGTATCCAATCTATTTGTAGAAGTCAACATAGATTTTCTTGGTATTTATGCTAACTTATCCATTTCTACAATTTATATCAAAATAATTTGTTTCTCGCACTTGTTATAGTTTATTTATAAGATTTTCTCTATCCTATAAATAATATATGACTTTCTATCTATCTTTTCTTCTTCTCTTGTCCTCTTATATTTTGCAAGCAACACAAGTGACAAGGGATTGAATTTGGTTCAAGGATTTCATTTCCTCTTGGAAAATCTTATGTTTAGGTTTTCCAACTCTTTGAGTTCCATTAATTACTACTACTAACTCCTTACGACTATTCAATTCATCTTCTTCTCTTTCTTCTTTTGTTTCCTCTATATGTAGTATTTCTATGAAATATACTTTCATTTATGTATTCCTTCCTACTATGTCTTCTTCTCTATACATATTTCTTTTTTAATTTTCATCCATCTCTTCTATTGTGTCACTACTTCTAACTATTGTTATCCAATGGATTTATAGAGTCGAGAATCCAAATTCTTTATTAATTTTAACTAGGGTCTTCAAATCAATTGTTATATCTTGCATTGGTCATTTTTACTCTCACATGGGACTCTCTTCTTATCTCTCCTTCTATACCTACTACCTCTTCCTCTATCTCTCTTGATGTTGGTTGATTACTTCAATTATTTTCTCAACCATCTTATCTTCTTGGACATATCCATCTTTCTCTTGGTATTGGAAACCTACTTTAACAATATGCTCAAGCCACAAGGGATTCACTTCTACATATTGGATTTTTTTAAATAACCAAAAATTGTGGCCCAATAAATAACTTCATTATTAGGAGGAAAGGGGATGATTTAATTAATGAGGTATGGGTTGGTATTGCCCGAGTTAGGAATCATGCATAGAATGGGGTGGGGTTTTAATAAGTGAAATTTTAAATCTTCTAAATATCACTTTACACAAGTCAATCATAGGAAATGTCATTCACTATGCTAGTCTTTCCAAGGTTGTGAAGTTGTCTTTTTTCTATACTACATAGGCTTGTATTATGTTAAAGTTTTATAATCCTAAGGGTGTACCTAATTAATTCCAAATTTAATATAACTAACAATAGGAATAATGGTTAAACAAAGGTCATGCAAGTTCAATAAATTCCTACCCAAGCTTCCTAAAACTAGTTATTTGATGTATTTTTGTAATGTCGTGATTTGACCCAAAAGAATCACTAGTTATCTCTAAAATTATTTCATTATTTAATTTAGATTAATATGGATAATATAATGGAGATATTTTTATTAGGGGATTATTTATTAGAGGTAGTGTTCCAAGGGTTTTGGGATTGAGATGTATAAATATTTTAAATCAAAGTATTATACAAGAAAACGAATTTGTCATAAATCATCTAAGATTTTTGTGCCAAGGATTTATTGTATGGGATGGAAACTATACAAAGTTTTAATTTAGACATAGGTGTGGTAAACAACCTTGGTTGATAGGGTAGAAATAATATATGCTTGATATAAAAATGTAACCAATAAAATAGGAATATAGTGTATTTAGGGGAGTATTTTAATTATACTAGTGTATGTAGAAGGGGTATCAAAAACATAAATTTGAGGGGTATAAATGAAATTACAAGGTGTTTATTAATACCCTACAAATGCACATAATATGCATTGGTTTATTAAGTGAATCCCCTAGAGCCCAAGTCACATCTCCCTCTAATCCCTAATTTGAATGTTCTCCTATGTGTACTACCACTATTCCCATCACCCTCATTGTAACTATATTTGTATTACCCTCCATCTCCTTGTGTACATTTGTAAAATTCATAGGGTCTATAATTTTCATCTTTATATTGTTATGTTTTCTCCTCAAACTTCTTAAACTTTAGATATTTCTAAATTTATTGGCCTAAATTGTTCTTCCCTTTTTCTAATTATCCTTCTTTATTTATTATCTTCATATCCACCTTTTCATCCCATGTTTTCCAAACACCGCATCTAATATATCTTAATATTCATATTCCTTTAGAATATTGTCCCCTTACACCATCCTCTAGTTTCCTAGCATCTCAAGGGACTAGCCTCTAGTGGTTTAAATAAAAAAATTAGAAAAGTTATATTATCATCATACAAAAAAATATTTAAATATAACATCAGAAGTTCTCATATATATTACATCAACTTATCATGCTTATTCTATCCTACCATATTATATACATATAGGCTATTGTAGACTATTTACATGTTCTATCGGTGTGCCTCTTCATAAGAACATGATTGGGTAGTATAGAATTAGCTTTACTTAAGCAACACTTCTAGTATAATAGTTATATATTGATCCTTCACTATAGAACTAGTCATGGTGGATTTAAGTATGTCCTTTGAGGTATATATTCTACCAACACTTGGTGTTGGAACATGTTTGGCATTGCGCCAAAAGATCAACCTTTTAACACTCGATATAAATTCCAAAGATAAATGGATCCACGAGAGGTGGTTAGTCCATGTCCCAAATCTGAAGGGAGACGCTGGCGATTAGTCCAAAAACCCCCCTCAACATCACCCAATGGGATTGAACCCGCGACCACGAATCTGATACCATTTGTTGGAACACGTTTGTCATTGTGCCAAAAGATTGACCATTTAATACTTGATACAAATGCCAGAGATAAACAGATCCATGGGAGGTGGTTAGTCCATGTCCTGTATCCAAAGGGAGACACTGGTGATTGGTCCAACACAAGGGTGGTGGAAGGTAGAGAATCATTGTGTTCAATCACCTCACTAGCATTTTTTATAGAGGAGATAAAAAGCATTATGATAACCATGAATAAATGATGAGGGTATCTAGTAAAAATGAAAAGCAATATCTAATTCCATAGAAGAAAAGGCATATATGTGATGGAATAAAGCCTCCATAGAAACTTTGATGATATTTTAATAATAAAAAAGGAATAAGTGAACCAAGCATAGGCATTCACACACCATGAAATGTGTAAACACATCTTGAAATTTGTAAGATAAGAATGAATATTAGCCAAGGATATGATGTAAAGATATACCAATGAGGATCTATTTATGATGGGTGATCAGGGTTCAAAATATTATGCAATAAAAGCCCAAAATCCTTATATATAAGGAGGTAAATGATATGGACATGAGGTAAGGTCTTATCTAAATAAAAAATCAAATAATAATTTGATCTAAAAATTAAACCCAAAAAGGCCTCAATAAGATTCATTAGGGTCAAGGTCATACAATTGAAACTCTAACCCTAGAATAAGGATGTATCAATAAAGCACCAATATGCAAGTTGAATTAAACCCTAGCTAGATTTAGAAATGATATATAATAGTTAGGAAATGACAATTTTGAAAACCCTAATGAAAAAGGTAACCCTAAGGGGAATCCCCAAGTCATGTAAGAGAAAGAAAGTTCACAAAAATATAAAGGTAAATAGTATATTTTTAATGTAAATCTATGCTAATTAAATAAATACATAAAAAAATCTTGTAATTAAACTAGATTTTAAATACAGAGCTACGAATTAGTCATTCAACTTGTATTATTGTTGAAATTTTAGATGTGAAAAGATTAGACACTTGGATCTTAGAACAATGCTAAATATATATGTTGATGCAATACATAATTAGTTCATCAATATCAAGAAATTAATGCTCGCATTGTGCTTGTCATCTTATAACTATAATAAAAAAATATTTTATAAATCAATCTCAAGCAACTTGAGATTAATCTCATGCAACATGAAACTAAACTCCAAGGTTGTATCATGACCCAATAGTGTATATGATTCTATGATATGATTTAATGTGATTCCTTCTATTTGGAAATGAGCAAGGACTAGCGGTATTGAAAAATGCAATAGACAAATTACTAGATTGTGAGTGTCCAGTATTCTTTAGTCAACCCTCTTGATAAACTAGCTTTACGGTCTTGGGTGAGTATCAAAGACAACACCCTCAAATATACAGGTATCATAGACGTAGATACCTTCTAATACCAATGCACATGTGTTCCTTTCAAGCTCTAAATCAAAATATTTCCAAGATGAATAGCCTTTACTCTTTGATTTTCTAGAAGGATGTTTAAATGCACAAATCAATATTTAAAATATCAAGAACTCACAAAAAGTCACACAAAAATGTATCAAATCAACTCCTAATGACTAGTAGGAAATGGTAGAATCAATAATTTGAAAATTCTACAATACTTAATTTGAAATTGATATTAAATCTAAAAAAGCACAAGATTAATCCAAAATAAAGAATAAAAAATCTTGAAATCTAAAATACACATTTAAAAATATAGATTAATAATCAAATAGCATATAAAATAAATCAAAATGAATACAAGAGTGTGACATTTTCCATCCAAACGGACCCAAAACTAAATGGGAATTTATATGGGCATTCAAATTCAACCATTACACTATTACAATCTATTTGTATTCTATGGCATTTGTAGTTACATAAAATCTGTGTGCATGTTTCCACAGCCCACAAATTTCAAAAGAAAATGCATTGGAATGTGAATATATTTGATTAAAACCAGGCTGTGTTGCACAACAGATAAGAAAATTGCCTTGACTGTTGACTGTCTGGGTCGGTTGATTGTGATATTCTCCATTACTATATCTATTATGATGTCAGTCTACCGCGTTCTCCCGTCATACTATGATAGCTTGGAGTTGAAGAAAGTGATGGGTAGATAATTTGTTCAAGTTACTGGAACCAGTCTCCCTCAATGACAACTTGTAAACTTTTCTCATTCCAATATTATAAATGGTTATGAATTTTTACAGTGTATTTCCAAAATTTCAGCACAGATTTGAGAAAAAAATGCAACCTCAAATATAATATGTTGACCTTATTATAAATCATTTATATCTTCTAGTAAATTATAGTCTTGGTTTTCTGCATGCAAGAAGTCGGTTGGCCAGTTGATGTTGTATTGTTCAAAAATCCAATTTATTTTTTAAGATGTAGTATTTGTATGGAACATTCTATTTTAGAATTAACAGGTCAAGGACCACATTAATCTAAACTGCAGTTTTAAATATAACATCTGGCAAAAGTAAGAAAAAGGTGTTGCTTCAATGGAGGCAAACTTAAGATAGTGATAGAATGGATTTTGCACTTATTTCTTTCTAAAGAATGGATGTGTTAAGATGGGTTAAACTTTTCCTTTTGATTCAGATGTGACTCTTCAATAAGATCGTATTAATCTTAAAAAAAACTGTTTAATAATTCAAATACAAAACAGAAAACAATGACATTCATAATTGATTATTTTTTATTCAAATGTGACTCATTTTTCAATAAGATGACCTTAATCTAAAAAACTGGTTAATAATCCAAATACAAAGCAGAAAACAATGACATAGACAGCTTCCCAACAGTACTCGAATTCATTCAGTATCCATCTCAGCAGAGTATTGAAGATATTGGTGATCCACATGTTATGGACAGTCTTTAGTTTTTCAAAGCTTTAATTTGATTAGCATTTTTCATGTCTTTTTAGCTGAGTTCAATCCTTTTTCCCCCCTGTTTTTGTAATGTTTTTTTAATAAAAAGAAAATTATTTGTAAAAGAAGGTAATTGTTTTTCCTGTAATTGAAATAGCCTGTAATGTTAAGTAAAAGTTTATCTATTTAAGTGTAAATAGTTTATTAATATATAAGAGAAATAAAAAAATTCAATTTTTTTATCTTTTTTTATTAATAATTTAATGTTATATTTTTGTTAATCATTATTTTCAATTGGTATCAGTATAAGTTGCAAGAAAATTACTGTGTAGTTGACAAGTATTGATTAGCAGGTTTTTTCAGATCACCATCAAAACGACTAACAGTAGCACCTTACTATTATAGTTTCTACTATTTACAATACTAAACCATGAATATTAGAACATTAAAATGAAGACCCTACTCTTATCCCAAAGTCTCGAGAATTGGTGGAAGTAGGATACACTAAACTTGTAGATTAAACAATATTTTAAATGCTTTAACAACAAATCAATGAACTCATTGAAAGATGATAAAAACAAGGATGATTGAGTTCTATTCTCTATTCAATCTGCATAAGACATTTATTTTTATGTTTTGCTAGCATGACAGAATCAAAAAATGAGTGGGAGGCTTTGTAAATTGCATACTAAGGATTTGACAAAGTTACATTGATAAGATTTCAAACCTTTAGAAAATATTTTGAAATTTTAAGTATTAAAGAATTTGAGTCCATTCAATATTTTATCACAAGGACTCTAAGTTTTGTAACCTAACTTACGACTCAAGGAGAAACTTTAACAAGGTAGAAAATTGTAGAAAAGATTTTTTAGATCTTTTTTTTTCCAAAATTTGATCTAGTAGTTATAGCCATTGAAAAAAATAAAGATCTAACCACATTCAAAGTGGTAGATTTGGTAGGTTCTTTGCAATCTCATGAGGAGTATTTGCAATATTCTATGGATAGCCTCATGCAAGCTTTGCAAACTACTATAATAATTAAAGAAAAATCTACTAGTTGTCTTTTTTAATCAAATAAGTTTCAAGGGAATCCTTCTATTAATAGAGGATGTGGTAGAAGAAGAGAAAATAATAGAGAAAGAGAAATAAATTATACAGATCATAGAAACATCTAGTGTAGGTATTGTAAATACTATGGACACTATGAGTCTAAGTGTAGAAAGAAGAAATATGACTTGAATAAGTCCTGAGAGATAACCATACTAAAGAGTCTTTTGAAGATAAAACACTCCACATTATTCACATGCAACTTACCAAAAGAACATAATAAATGTGTATTTCTTGGATAGTGGCTACTCAAACCATATGACAAGTAAATTTGATCTATTTGCCAAATTAGATGAATCTATGAGAATCCAAGTAAAATTTGGTGATGATATAGAGATTGATATGCAATCAAAAATGTACTCATATTGAAGGAAGAAGGAAGTACTTATATTCATGATACTTTATATGTGCCAAAATTATAACATAATATCTTAAGTATTGGGCCAATTGTAACAAAAAATTATAAAGTTGTATTCAAAATTAATTGTTGAAAAATATTTGGTAAATTAGCTAATTATCAACTTGTAGCAAAGGCTTCAATGGCATAGAGTAGATTATTTCCTCTCGTATTTCTTTCCACTAAAGTGCATGCCCTCAGAGAAACCAAAGATGATTTGTGGTTATGGTACCAATATTATGAACATCTAAATTTTCAAGGATTGAGTTTTCTTTATAAGAAGAATATAGTGAGAGGAGGGACATTAATTTAGGGAAAAGAACAAGTTTGTATAGGGTGTGCACTTGGTAAGTAACACCAAGATAGTTTTCTGGCTAATAAATCATGGAGGGAAAAATCTCCTCTTTATATTGTGAATACTGACACATATGGAGATATGCATGAGCAATCCTTAGGTAATAATCTTTATTTTATTTTAATTTATTATTATTTTCACCACACATGAATCTATTTTCTTAAGCAAAAATCCAAATAATTTACATGCTTCAAGCATTTCAAGGCTATTGCTGAGAAGCAAAGTAAGTAAATTATCTCAAAATACTAAGAATAATGGATCTAGATATTGATCCAAGAAATATCTAGGGGGGATAATTTATTTTCAACTCTCCACCTTTTATTTTAATAATTTTTTGTTAGAGTTATACTATATTTTTGTTACTAATTACTTTCAAGTTTCTTATGTGGTTCTCTATATTTTGAACATTGAACAACAAATGATAGTTTTTCTATTTCTCCATACTTTATCATGAAATGTGTTGCTAAGAGAGGATAGGGCGTTAGAGTTTTTTGCAATCTTGTAAATATTATAAACCATAT
The DNA here is from genome assembly GCA_007258455.2 of Sequoia sempervirens. Taxonomy (NCBI): domain Eukaryota; kingdom Viridiplantae; phylum Streptophyta; class Pinopsida; order Cupressales; family Cupressaceae; genus Sequoia; species Sequoia sempervirens. The sequence goes on from VDFB02271358.1 coordinate 1,145,952,855, forward strand.
ATTTATGTTTAACCTTGAGTTCCTTGAGCTGAATAGGTGGGCTACTACCTTAATTCTCGAGTTCTTTTGACATTTAGTTGTTCTTGCATAACATTAGACAAGTTCACCATTTGAAGAGAAAACTACCATGCATTTGAAGTGAAATTTGTGCTTCAAGGAAAGCTAGCATCGTTCAAAGCCAAGCCCCATGACCCTCGGTCTGCTGAGAAAGGGAGGTGATGAGTAGAGAGGAGACCCCTCTCAACTCAGACTATTACAGACAAACTTTCTATTCATAGTAGACCTAGGTACAAACTAGCTCTACAATCTACCATATTTTATCTTCCAACTGCCACCACTTAACAACAAAAGCTAATTTATCCTCTAAATGAGTCGACTAAGCTAATTGAATTGAATTGTGGCTTCTCAAATAGTTAATATGCAAACACATAAACATTCCAAGCATTTCTAGTCTCTCTAATATGGTTGAGTCACCCTTTTAACTGTCAACAACTTCTATTTTACTGAGTCAAAGCACAGAAATGTTCACCTACAAGTTTCATATTTGCAAACTAAGTCAACTTCTTCCAAGCTTAAGCTAGCTTGTGGCTTTTGACAAAGTCTCATGCTCTTATCAAACTTGTGTGTGGATTTTTAGTGTATCTTATAGACTCTTATTTGCATTCCATCTCTTACATGGTGCAGTATATTATCCATTAAGATTCCTTACAATGTTTCCCACGCGTTGTCTTCATATGCGCTTTATTTACAATTAATAAACAATCCACATTTTATGTGTTATCCACAGCAATACTTATTCTCACGTATGTGTTCCTTTATGTGCAACATATGTTAAATATGTTGTTGGCTTTTATACAAGCCATTCGCCATTATATGGCTCACATTATAGATGTGCTTCAGTTTGCTTTATAACATTTCAAATATATATAAACACTATATATATTAATATATATATGTTGTAATGACAACATTATAATATATAGATATATATATATATATATGCATATTAAAATCATTGTTCTAATATTTAAATATATTAACAATTTTAGATATGTATGTATGTATGTACGTACATATACCTTAACATACTCATATACATATATATTAGTATGTATATATTATATACATATATCATTATTTTAGTATCATAAGAAACACATATATTTACATATTCATTGATCGGTATATATATACAATATATATATATTCAACATATATGTCCAATCGATATTCTCATGCATATGATATATCCATAAATGAGTATGTGTAAGTACTTCTACCTACGTTTACACACATATGTATATACTCACATATATGAGTTATTGCAAACACATACATATATACATTCTATGTATATACTCATCGATTAATATAAAATGCACAAAGAAGAACTTATACTTAATAGAGAGATTTTGTCACATAATCAAAACTAAGAAACAATCACAAAATCAAAGACCAAAAGCAAAACCATAACAAATCATCCCCAAACTATGACCAAATTTTTACTTACTAATCGCTAACTTGACTCAACTTGACCAAACTAGGATGTGAGTGTGTGATAGCTCAAATAGGCATATTAAGGTTACCAAACCAAGCTCTTCTCCTAAGTGATACTCCCCCTCTCTTCCAGAGGCTCGATTATTTTCTTGAATCCAACTTAGTGCATCACAACAGTAGTTAGTTGATAACATTACATCCATATGCATCAAATATTTTCATCTTCAAATCATCTAAAGTATCATATTGCATTGCACATTCAGTCATCACATTTTCCTTCAAAATATGCAAAACATAATCATGTATTTAAAGCATTTTAACTCGTCAAAGTAATAGTAAATAGGTAATAACACAATGGGTTGTAACATAAGTCTTGACTAAAGAAACATCCAAACCTAATAGATTAAGATTGCAATTGTGTGGGAGTAGTATATGAAATAGCTGGAAATTGGATTCAGAGGAATTTGTAGGTATGATATTGTGTAAAGGGTAGTGTAAGCATGCTAGATAGTAGTGTTGTTGTGGGTCTCTACCATAATATTTTTGCATAATATGAGCAATAATTTCATCTTCAACCTAAATTTCAATCATTGGAATGCATTTTATGGTCATAAGTGTTTGTAAGGAGTACTGGTCATCTTCTCCAGGGTTGGCCAAATAGTTTGTTCCAATTTTACATGTGGTTGTGCAGGCGGGTAGAGAACCAATTTTTTGTTACATGTGGTTGTTCTAATAAATACATTTGCAGTGGCTAGCCATGACCTACCTAATATCAAGGAGTATCCTCCAAGGTTGGCTTTGGGCTGTAAAACCATAAAGTCTATTACATATTCTCATGAATTCAGTGTGATAACCAAATCCTCAATAATACCTTCTAGCTTGATGGTTGACCTATCTGTTAATTGTAGAATAGTAGGTGTGGGTCTAAGGTCCATTGATTGAAGTTTTTGCATTGTTTCTCTTGTCATTATATTAATGGCTAACCCTAAGTCAATCAGAGTGTTCTTGATAATTTTCTCATTAATTTGTACATATACAATAGGACTCTCAAGGTCTATATACTTTGGGACAACTATGTTGCCTAGCATAATATCAACTAGTTGTCCTAAAACATGGACAATTTGGGGGTCTTTTCTTTTCCTACTTAGATTTTTGAGGTATAATTACCTCATAGTTTTTGTGTAAATAGGAACTTCTTTAATGTATTTAACCTATTAGAGTTGGTTATGTAGATACCCAAGATCTAGAGGCCAAATGGAAAGCACAAAGAGATCAATTGCAATGCTCAATATTGCAATGGAATTGATTATCCAACTACTCAAAATATGAATTACAAATGAGACCAGTTGGTTATATAGCCAAGGTGAGACATAAGATGTCATAATATTATGACAAGTTCCTTAATCTTATGATATGAGACAACTTATCATAACTACCTAGGAAATGATAAAATCTAGACATGACAACTAAGTCTTCTAGAAAGAATCTTAGGACCTAAGTAAACTTAACATCTAAATATGTCCCCTAAGTCCCTAGTGAGTAAATTAACTAGGTACAAGACATTTATTCACACCAACACCCCCCCTTAAGTGCAACTCAAGGAGTAGATTATTATTAAAATGATGCAAAGATACAAGGATGGGCCTTGACTACTAAGCCATGTTAGGTACCCATGTACAAATGCAAATACAATCTCTCACAAATAGAGAAAAGGAGAAAACTTAGTGGAACAAAACTCCTCCCCAATAAAGAGATGAAATACAAAAAATATCTCAATGAGAAATGAGAAGGCCAAAACCCCATATGAGGAAAAACACCCCCCATAAGAGAGAAGAAGAAGAGATACCATGCAGCCCCCCCTCAATGGTGAGTCTCGTGCAATGATAGAATCTCGACATTGAATGTTGAAGATGATCCAATCTCACCAAACAACGATCCTCCCCTTAGGAAGAAACAAAACCAAGAATGTATGCAAGATATCTTCCCATTCTTGAAAGGAAGATGTGGGAAGAAGAATGACATGTGATGTCTCTAAACTATGCTAAAGTGTCTCCATGTCGATGTTGAAAGATGACACACTCCAAATAGGCATTCTAGGCCACACTGCAAATGATGTCAATCTAGAATCTCCTAGAGATGGATGTAGAACACACTCCAAAGACAAGTATGCCTCATCTAAAGACAAAGAATCCTCCTCCAAATTTTGTTCAAAAGTATCCACACTCACGTTAAACTGTGAAAAATGATCATGTAGAGAATGAACAAGAGGGTCGGAGTGTTCCCTCACAACAATTGAAGAAGGATCATCTTCGTCAAAGAGAAGATGTATGTAATCAATGGTGTCTCCCAAATCTAAAATGTGAGATTTAACAAAAAGCCCACCAATGTCTATCAAGTAAGCATAAGAAGTAGATGTAGCTAGAAGACAATGTAGATCCTATTGCACTCAATCATAAGAAGCCATATATGTAGCAATAAAAGCATCATCAAATGAAACAATAGATGGAGGAGATGAAATGCGAGGCTCAAGAATGAGATCCGTTGTGAGAACTCCCAAGTTCAAGTAGCCAAAAGTCTTTCAAAGTCATGGCTCACACTCGAAGTATGATCAACAACCAAAGGAATAATGTCATCATCAAAAGCAAAATTTGCAAAGGTATGCAACCCAGATGAATGATCAACCATCCCAGTAGCAATAATCTCTCTACTCTCTAAGTCTCTAATGATAACTGAATTAGGAGTGAATTCCACAGTCTTCCCATCTCCACCATGTGTAATATTATAGATGGAAAGAAGATTGTTTGACAAATGAGGTATACACAAAACATCATTGAAATTGCTCTCCCCAATATCAATAGATCCCTTCGTAATTACACTCATATATGTATTGTTTCCCATCAAAATAGGAGACATAGTGCAAGGCTCAAAAGAAGAGAATATAGATTGTGAACATGCCATATGATGAGATGCTCTTGAATCTAGAAGCCATCTCCCTGATCCAAGACCTGTAGAAGCACAAAGAGCTTGTCCTTTATTTCCTGATGTAGAATCCAAACTAGCATGACCTTTGTCCTTATTAGACTATTTTGAAGAAGAAGAAGAAGAAGGTGACTTAGACATTCTAGAAGGAAAATCAATTTGATTCTTTTTGAGAATATTTTTCAACTCATCAATATCCTTATTTATAAACAATAATATTCATCATGTACAAGCTTCTTGCAATATGAAGTTGTCTTCTCCTTCTTAGATGATTTCTCTTTGGACGATAATTTATCCTTCGGTTGATCTAAATGTGGATTATTCTTTGATTTCTTTTGTTTCTTATCAGTATGTTATGATTCTGTCACATGAATAGCTAACAATGCCTAAGATTTAGAAGTCTTGATGAGACCCATTGAGATAAGATTTTTTTGCTCATGTATTAGAATCTTAGGAAATGATGCAAATGAAGGTGTAGTATATGCACACCCCATAGTCAACCTATGAGTATGAAATCTAGAAACAAAAGAAGCATAATCAAGACCAAGTTTGTTCAATGTATTGTAGATCAACCGAATGTCATTCTTATCAATTCCACATACTTTACACTGCTCTCTTAGATCATTAACCTTAGCGATGTAGTCTTGGATGTTGTCAAAGTTTTTAGGATCAAGGCTCATCAATTCATTATCAATTTGATAGCCTATGATTTTATCTGTAGTACCATACAAAGATTTCAATTTGTTCCAAGCTTCATGAGAATTCTTACATTATTCAATTTAAAACAACAAATCTTGAGAAACTAGTCTACGAAGACGTTCAAGAGCTTTGGTATGCTCAATCATCCATTTTATCTTTTTATCTGCATTTGTAGATTCAGGTACCTTATTTTCAATATATAGAGAATGACCTTCAGTCATTAGAATACACCATGCATTTTATGCCATGTTGAATAATTATATGGTGTGAGCAAAGGAACCTTTGAATGATCCATGGAAAAAGAAGAGCACAAGCAAACAGATCAAAAGAATGCACCAAGAGAACCCCCTTCCCCCCCCCAAATCACTCAATCAAGAAACTCCCCAGCAATATATGATTTGGTACTTTATATTGAGTGTGTTTACAATGCCAAGATAGATCAAAGATGGAAAATTACAACAATATCTCAAAATGAGATCCACAATCTAAAATTACCCTTTCATAATATAATTTAGACCTAAAATGAAGCCTTCCCAAAAGGACAAAACTTCTCCAAGTGTTAGTATGTCCAAGTTATCAAAAAAAATACAAATATGCACAAACCTGAATAAAAGATACTTGGGGATGAATCTAAAAAAAAATCTTATATATAATTGAAGAGTTCTTTAATACCTTTCCAATTCCACAAGAATCACAAAAATTGGATAGACAGGTAAAAATTTATGAGCTCGAAAGTCCAAATGGGAGATCTAAATTCAAATATGTTGGGAAAAGGGTGACTTTTAATTGCAATCCTAAACATATTTCATGTATCTCCTAAGTCCTTGGAAAGTGTTCCCCAACACTAGGATTAGAAAGAGATTAAATTCAAATGAAATGAACATGTAAATTGACATTTGTAAATATTCTTAAATGATATGAACATGTGGGGATGCCCAAGAAGAGCTCCTAAAAAATAGGAGCACATGGGGCACCCACATGGAAGGTGGAACCCACCTTGCTTAAGTTAATTGTTTGGAGGATTGATAACACTTTAGTAATCCATGTAAAGATCCTACAAGTTAGGGATTGATATTTACATGAGTGGAGTTCAGTTCAGTTCAGTTATGGTTCAGTTATCTTCAGTTGCATGTAGTTAGTTTGAGTTGAATGCTAGTTGACTTTAGTTGACTTGAGTTGCATGACAGATAATAGTTGAATACATTCAATTAAGTGGGGATGATCAATCATGCATAATTTTTGCATGAATTGGTGGAGAGATATGTTTCAGTTAACTAAGATTAACTTGGACACCCAATTTGGCATCTTTGAGTTAACACCTTTTGCATGAGAAGATATTTATAAGGCTCAGTTAAGTGGGCCCATTCTTGGGCGCCAACTTTGAGGTGATGCTTGCAAGATATTTTCTTGACCAATGATCAGTTAAGTGTTCAGTTTGGGGCACCTAAATTGAGGATACTTTTATTTTGACTTCATTATACAGTGTGGAACTCTACTTGCACAATCTAGGCGTAGATTTTTGAGAGGAGCTTTATGCTCTTGTATTTGATAACTCTTATGAGTTTACATACTCATTAATTCTCTATTTATTGCAGCAATTTCATCAGAGTTTATTGTAGGTTAGTAGGTTGAGCTTGTGCATGTGTGAGGGTTTGAAGCATGGCATGGGATGTGTGGATTCATGCTTGGTCACATGGAATGCATGGATAGCTTGAAATTGCAGCAAGTGTATGAGAGTTCCAATGAAAGTTTTGTGCAGGTTGTGAAGATGGATTGTTGAAGACAAGGAAGCATATCAATCAAGGTATCAATCAAGGATTGATACAGTATTATTATAATTTTGTTCTAATGCTAAATAATACAAGCACTATTGATTTTGGTGGTGGATTTTTTTCCCGAAAGGGTTTCTCCACATATATGTTGTGTCACTTCTATCTTCTTGTCTCATTTTCTACAATCTTCTATCTCTTTCTACAATTGGTAAAATTGATATAAATAGATTAATCATACATAAAGAATTGTTAACAAGGAACACTTAATTAAATCTATAGTCACATAGGTTTACAATTTTTAAGCTACAATTTCACCTTCATTTTCAACAAAATAGCAATAACTTTCACCAGAAATTAGATATGATAATAAAACCTACACCAATTTAGAAAGTACACAAAAACCAACTTTCCAATGATATCTTGTTTGCAAAAATCTAACTTCTCGATCAAAAGTTATGAATTTTTGAAAAAAAAAAGTTGAATTTAGCCTATAGTGATGGCCCTTCTAGCAAAATAAAAATTTGCCAAAAATCAAATTAATTTAAAATGGTCAATTAAAATGAACAAATTTTATATAAAAATAGGGGTTTTTGGGTCATCTAAATCAATGGAAGCATCCATTTTTGCTATAAGTGCTCCAATTAAAATTTGTTCACCAAATCTAAGCTTCAAACCCCAGTTTGCAACTACATCATACAATAGCCAAATTGAGTGAAATAAAAGCTAGATAGATAAATTTCTTGGACATTCCAAACTCAATATTGAGCTTATATTTGCACCAACATGATCCAAAATGAACCTACAATACAAATCCACAAAGAAAAAAAACCAAATCTAGTATTTCTTTCAAATATTTTTATTCTCTGGGTCATCATATGATGCAAGAGAAGAGCATACTCAACTTTTCAAGATCTACCAAGATATCTCCAAAAATACTATCCAATGGCACCCAACCCACTCTGATACCATGTTAGAGTTGGCTATGTAGATACCCAAGATCTAGAGGCCAAATGGAAAGCACAAAGAGATCAATATGCAATGCTCAAGATTGGAATGGAATTGATTATCTAACCACTCAATATATGAATTATAAATGAGAAAACCTAGTTATATAGCCAAGGTGAGACATAAGATGCCATAAGATTATGACAAGTATCTTAATCTTATGATATGAGACAACTTATCATAACTACTTAGGAAATGATAAAATATAGACATGACAACTAAGTCTTCTAGAAAGAATCTTAGGACCTGAGTAAACTTAACATGTGAATATGTCCCCTAAATCCCTAGTGAGTGAATTAAATAGGTACAAGACATTTATTCACACCAATATAATCAAGGCCATATTTACACATACATTCTTAAGTTGGCTCAAGAAATCAAATTCAAGTTCAGAAGAAAGTTTTTTGGTTGTCAGTATTTCTGAAAATGGTGGTTCCTTATTTGTGATGTCTTGATGTGACTTGCCTTGTTCAGGTTGCTTTATGGATTTGTTAGTGGTTTCTATTATTGCTTCCTCATCTATAAGTTTTGTGATATAAGGGATGATGGTCCATCAAGCATTTTTCCTTAATGTAGGTGGACATCACTGACCTCAACCCCATAGGTTAGGTATTGGATGGATTCATTAGTGTAAGCCTATTGAATAGGCTTATTGTTAGGGTTTGGTACAAGTTGAGCAAAAACCTAAGGTTCTCTTTGTTACGCTAGGGAAAATGTGGTTGGATTTGGCATTATGGAAGGTTGTTTTAAAGATTGTTGTGGTTGCGAGTAGTCGACATTTTGGTTTTTCCACTATTAATTCCCACGCTATTATGGTGGACATTGGTTTTATGGGGACTACCGCTGTGAATTATAGTTTGAGGCTTGGTATGGTTATGGTGGCCACATTCCCTTTTGTGGAATCCAATTATATGATTGGTCCATTGGCCATTGTTGACTTTTCATGTTATTCCAGGGTTGATTATTACAATTAGAGAAGTTTGTATTACCCCCAAAAAATAGCATATTATAAGACAAGGGATCTTGAGGCATACCTTTTCTTTGTTGTCATGGCTTGCATTCAGCAATATAGAGCACTTGTCCTTCCTCATCCTCTAAGGTGTGAAAATTTTAGGATTCCCTTGCTTCTCCTTAGAAATGTTGGCATTCTTTTTGCAATTACAATTTACCTTTTCTAGTGGCAGTGTGAACAATATTCAATGAGAGAAGTCTCTTCCTCTTCTTATTTCTTTTTATGTGCAAATTATCCAATTCTAGGTAGCTATATGGCTTATTATATCTAAAAGGAATTATAAATGATATAAATTGAAATAAAGGAAAGTACCAATCCAAGAGTAATTGTTTGAAGAACAAAATTACCATCAATATGAAAATGAAGAGTGTGCACACCTAATATATAAGAGGGGACACAATATTTTTTAAGGGGAAGAAGCAAAGAAAAAAAACCCAATATTATGAAGATGGCATAAATCCTAAGAAAATTTACAAAGAGAGAATGAGAGAGGGCTCAAGCATAGAATGCTTCATATGAAGAATGAGAGAATTACCTCAAATAAATAGAGGTGAGAAATGAGTTGCATAAGTAACTCCCATTTCTATGCATGCGACCTTTCATCCTATGTGTCTACAAGGTGTCAAAATCTCCATAAGGAGGAGGCTATACCTAAGCCTTAATATTTCTATAAAAAAAATTATAAAAATGAGTCATTCTCACACATGTGTGAGGATAAAAGACTTGTAGGAATTCCTTTGGAATATTCTTACAAGTATTAAATAATACAATAAATAAATGATCTTCACCTAAGTAAATATTAATTTCTAACAATATCCTCCTTCATGCTGGACGGAAGGTTACTGAGTTCCACCCTAAAACACCCATGGATGTTTTGGTGGAAAAGAAGGCTTTAATACCCCTAGTCTTCTTCATAAATGACCTTGAATAATTTTGAAACACCTAGAATATTTCATAAAAATACAATTGAGAAATATCCCCTACTCCTGCGAGGCTTAATGCATCCATACAATATTCACTAACTCCTCACAAAAGTACTAGCTTTAGTGACTCTAGGGAGAGTATATTTTGGTGTGACTTCTTCAAGTAGAATTGGAATCTTTCTACATAGTCTTCAAGTGGTTCTTCATTTTGTGACATCTTGAAGATGTCATCTCTCTTCATGTCTACTCCTCGGCAATAATCTTGGTATTTTTACAAGAATTTTTATTTCATAGTTTCCCGATTTGGTACTATATTTCTTCTTATCCTCATGAACCACCAAAAATTAGCATCCTTCAATGTGGTTGGGAAGATTTTTAGTCTATGAGTGTTTGTAATGTAATCATAACTTTTTCATAGAACATCAAACTTGAATAGGAATGTTTCTAGATCTTTTGTAATTAATCCATAGAAATTAGGCAAGGTCAAAGGAGGTATATTCTTGAGAGAAGTCACCCATTCTTGACTTGTGATTGGGAACTCAAATGTAACAAGATTTTTTGGATTATCCATCGCTTCATTTATCATAATTTCAAGATGCCTTATGGGAGTTCTCCCTAAGTCTGGAGCAAGTATTGGTGTGAGGGGTAATTATATATCGTTGATTACCTCTATGGATTTCGCTTGCACCTATATCTTTAAATTATTCTTGATTTGAGGGGAGAAACCTTCCCAAAGTGTCTCTCTACCTTCATATACAATAGTATCTCAAGCTTTAGATAGCTTCTTGCACACTGTTAGTGAGTAGTTTGGGGTCAATTTTTAAAATGTATAATAATCTTAATTGTTGTAATTAAGAACTTCCTAATTGATAAAAACAATGTAAATGAATTAAAACACAATTAGAAATTTTGAACTTAGCACCATCACTAACAACGACGCCAAATATTTAGAGCTTCCTCTATGTCCAATAAACTTATGTAATAGAATACATACAACTTAACAAACCTATAGATCTCAATTTAAGCAGTTCATTGTTCTAGAGGTGCTTCATTAAATTGCCAACCAGGAAATCATAATCTTGAGATGATGTTGGCACTATATGTGCAATTGAAAATCCTAAACCCTCATAATAAATTGAGTATAGAAAAATGAACAAAATCAATTTTATCTAAGGGCTACTTAACTTGAAATAACTCTTAAGTAGAAAAAAGAGTAAGTGAATACTAATTGTTGTAACTATAATAACTACTATAGGTAACTATTCCTTCATAGACTGTAACTTATGACTCTCTATGTTGCAACATAATTCAATAATAGATCTACTTGTATAATTCACAATTTAACTAATAATCTAAACTAACATGGATTTTGTAGTACCTCAAGTGGCCCTTGTTTGAGTTGTTACAATCCATGAAGCCTTCCTTCAAATTATAACTTAGAGATTCATGAAATTTTTGTATCCTTCTTTATTGCAATTCAAACATTCATAGCTTGAGAATAGAGTATCAGATAATAATATTATATTCAATCTAATCCATGCATAAATATAGCTACCTTATCTCTCACAAGATCATCCATATATAGTATTTGTGAGAGTCATCTTATTCCAAAATTGAAAACAAAATTCACGCAACTGTCAACTCTTCCAAAAACATAGGAAGAGGACTGGGTCTTTAGCTTAATAGAAAACTAAAATCAAGTGTAGGAGTGTAAGAGTTTGATAAGGAATCTACACTAATTAAGAAGATTATTGTAACTAGAATTGTGCCTTAACAAGACAAACTTTATTATAAGTTGGCATCCACTATTAAAGTAAGCCACGTCTTTCTTCCATGATTTATTAATAACAAAAAGTGAAAAGATGGAGTGATCCATAAATATTCATATTCACATCCCCAAACCATTGACTGTATCAATTTTTGGGGAAAATTCAAGTGTTATATTTGGTCACCTCCTCTGACCGATATTATTCTACTTTGGGTTGAAAATCCTTTTGTTGCAGGTTGACAAGTCCTTCACTACATGGGTTAGTCTTATTCCAAAGGAATTTTTCATTAACAACTATAATTAATCATAAAACTCTACTAAATTTTATAGACATTCAAATATCACATAATCATTCATCAATATAGTATATCATCTTTAATGCTTTTAAATACTTAAGGTATATGAAAAGGTTTAGAAATGTCTTTGAAACTTAGTAAAAAATAGATAAAAAGCATGAAACGAAAGTAAGGAAGCTAGACATTTCTACTACTCATCACCTACCAGTTGAGAAATACATTAAGGGCTTTCAAATCATCAAGAACATGGGATTTATAGGTCAAGGTGGCCTTGGACTTCATGAGCAAGGAATAAGCTCGAACTCATAGTTCTAGAAAAGAGACATAAATATCAAGGGATTGAGTAAGGGTCATTAAGTAACATGTCTCCAGACATTAAGTGCGCCATTAAGAAGGTAGTTGATTTTTTCCCATGGTTGAAACCTCTACTGATGATACCATTGATGACTCTTCCATGTACATCACCAACCTATTTGAAAACGCATCTGTTTACACATTACTTTTATATCATTTGCATCTCCCTCACAAACCAATGACCTCCCACTTGTTTACCCTCAACTTATTGATTGGGAATAACAAGGGCCATTGGTTCTAGACATATTTCACAATATGAAGTTATTACAGAGCTTATGGGACTTAGAAAAAGTGTACCATTGGGAGATCACAAAGCAATATTTGTCATAGAACTTGATACACGCATATTTTGGAGTGAAAATAAAATCCTTTAGTCGCAAAAGTGAACATAAAAATAATAGATCCCCTAGTGAAAAACATGACATGACACTTTTGGATCTAAAAAAATCAAAAATAAAGGAGGTATCCAAGGGTAAAACCCTCTCTGAGGCACCTACAGATGAAGGATTTGACCTCCCAATCATTTCTAAATATCAAGATAAATACACAATCTTGGTAGAAGCATAAAAAAAGATAAATGTTAAAATAGAAGACAGACCTAAGATCACCTTCTTCACTACATCATTGACAATAGAGGAAAGGAAAGATTTCTCAACATTCCTTGAGATACAGAAAGTCAACTTTGCTTGGTCATATGCAAACATGCCTGGACTTGATACAACTTTGATAGTCCATCACTTGACAATCTACCTAGATGCTAAACTAGTAAATCAGAAACTCCATACAATGCATCCTCAAATTACATTATTAGTCAAAGTGGAATTGCAAAAAAATCTAGATATTTCCTTCATTAGGCCTATTGACTATCTAGAGTGGGTATCAAATATTATCCCTATTGTTGACCCGTTGGGGGAATCCACATCTACACTAATTTCAGATATTTAAACAAGGTTCAAGTCTAAAAGATGACTTTTCACTACCAAATATTGACATCATTATAGATTTGATAGCAAGACGTGAGATTCTTTCCCTCATGTTTGATTTCTTTAGATACAATTAGATCCGCATAGCACTATAAGATCAACATAATACTACTTTCACATGTCCTTGGGGTACTTATTGTTGGAAAGTAATATCTTTTGGTCTAATGAATGATGTCGCAACTTATCAAAGAGCAATGACAATAATCTTCCATGATATGTTCCACAAAATAATGGAGGAGCATGTAGATGACTTATTGGTAAAACCCATACCAATGAAGGGACATTTGGATGTGCTTGGGAAGATTTTTGACAAACTAGATAAATACCAAGTGGGGATTGATCCTAATAAATGCATCTTTGGTGTCACTCTATAAGGCCCTGCCTTGTGTGTGATTCACTTTACCTTACTTTCTTATGTACATTTTATTAACCAATGGTTAGATAAATTATAGTGAAAGGATAAAGTGATTAGGTGTTGTCATTTACTAGTTCTAGTTGGTATTATGAGGTTATTGTTACTTCTTAGATGAAATATTTAACCCTGTTTAAACATTTAGTATGTTATCATAGTAAATAATTCTTGAACTCATTAAATTATTTCCTTGAAAATAACTCTCTACGCACTTGTTTTGATTCCTTTAGAATTAGAGTTCTTGTAAATTGAGTCACTATCTAATCTTGTGTAAAAAGGAAGATGCATCTTGGATTTGTGAGGCCTACCATTTGACACACCCATTTGAGTATCTTTTGATTCGATCGTGTTGATACTCTATGTGTTTTGGACTATTTTGGATTATCATAGACAATTGATGTTATGCTTGTTTTATATTTATGATGATGATTATATGCACATTATGCTTCCTTTGTTGATATGCTCATATGATCTGGTTATCATGATAGAAATGGATAATTGTTTTACGAGATGTAATTGATAGGATGCTAAATTTAATTTGTTGATGATGTGACTTCCTTATTATTCCATAACTAGATATGAATTGATAGAATATGTTATTGCTAGAGGAAGAATGATTATGGATATTGAATTTATTAATTTAGAGTTAGATTGTGCTAAATATATGCATATGGATTTGTTGATTTAATTATTGATTATCATGCATGGGATATTTTGACATGTGGAAATTGAGTGTGTAGGTACATGTCCATGGCCAATGAGATTGGAGGTAACCAAGGGTACCCGATTGTGTTAGCCAAGTGAAAACCACTATGATCCATTTAGAGAATGGACCAAAGCCTCTTTGTGTTGTATTTTATTTTGTCATTAAAAAGATTTAATGTTGAATCTTGTGACTAGGTGTTTAAAGTCAATTAAACTTTTGATGAGGGTTTTTAGGAATTTTGGAAATTCTTTTATTATGTTTGAATTTTAATTTATTTTTGAGGGTTTAAAAAGGTTGAATTAGTCCTTAAATTGGGATAATTGACCCTTAATTAACCCCTAGGATGGTTACCTATGGGTTAGGGGTCAAATCAAACCCATAACGTTTGAAAATTGCAAGTTGTGACCCTTCTTAATGGTCCATTAAGAAAAGTGACGGATTTTTGGAATGAGATTGGAGTGTTGGCTCCAAAATATCATTTATGAGATTTGAAGGCCTTTGTTGAGTGTTGAACACTCTTTGGCCTTTCACCTCCTCACAAGTTCTCACACATGTTGTGACCCTTCTTAATGGTCCATTAAGAAAAGTGACGGATTTTTGGAATGAGATTGGAGTGTTGGCTCCAAAATATCATTTATGAGATTTGAAGGCCTTTGTTGAGTGTTGAACACTCTTTGGCCTTTCAGTTCCCAAGAGTTCTCACACATGTGTGAGAACTTGTGGGGAGGTGTGTCCATAGGAGTGAATAGGAGATTGGCATGTGTCACTCTCTCCTCCAAGGGTTTTCAACCCTTGACTCCTATTTCAATCCTTGCAAAAGTGAAAGTAAGGGTTCTTCATTTTTTTGGTGGGGATTGCTTTGGAAGAAAAAAAATTGGCTTGGGATTGGAGGGATAGAAGATTGGTGTTCATCTTTAATTTCCCTTCATTTTGGAATGGATTTGAGGTAAGTTTTACTTTAGTTGTATGCATGTTTCTCCTTTTTATCTCTTGTGTATGGAAGTGTGAGAAGATTGTTTATGTGGGTTGTTTGTTCATTTTTATGTGCCTTTGCATTTCCATCTATTTGGGTTTGGGGTTGTATAGGATGAACTCACCCAATATGGGAAGAGCATCCTTGTGGGGGATAGGAATGAGTAGGAACCTCAATGGGGATATTTTTCCTCCTTTGAGAAGGAGAGACTAAAAAGGGTATGAGTACCCCACCTTATTTCATGATAGTATGGTGTATTGGGAGATTGTAGTATGGATGGTGTATGATATGAAGGGTTGTGGTGTATCGGTGTTTGGAAAATAAATAAAATGTGTGTTGGTCATTACTACTTGTTTTAAAAAAAAAAAATCTCCCCATTTAGAAGTGAAGTCCACCTCTATCCCCATCTTTGGATTCTTGAAGAATCCCTATGTAAATGTGTGAATGTTGGTTGGGAGTATCTTTGTTGAATGTTGTGGTTTGAAATGGACTGTATCATGTTATTGTTGTGTGTACCCATACCCTTTGGTTACCTCCTAGCTCTGGGGTGGTTTGTGAGAAAACCTACGGCTGGAGGTGAGCTTATCTATGGCCATGGGAGAAGATCTGATGTGTATATCTGCATGTCTATGATATTGCAGCTTCCAATATATAGAGAAAAACACCTCTCCCTATACAATGGAATAGAGAGACTAGAACAATTGATACAATGTTTTCAGCATGTATTTATAAGTTTATTTGTTTAATTTATAACTCTGAGTTTAGCTTCTTTACTCCCACTGTAGTGTTGAATTCAAGTTGTTAAAGAGATGGAATAAAGTTGTTTACCGTTGTTGCATAGTAAGAAGAGATGATTGTTGTTATTCTTGCTTAAAGGGAATTGATGCATATTGTTTGAAAATGAAAAGGATTTCTCTCATTTGAATGAAAATTCTTATTTTATTAAAAATGTTGCATAGAAGTCTATTATAGTCGAGGTTGGAGAAGATGTATCGTATTGTTCTCTTTTCTTTTCTTCCTAGAATCGAACTGTACTTTTGCTGGCAGAATATATGTTTATTTTTGTTACTATATAATTGAATGCTTTTGTATATAAATGCATGTTCTAGAATGACCATTTAATTCACTCCTCCAGACCAATCGATAGTAAACAATAATTGTGTTGAGTATAAAATGTTAGCCCTTGCGTTGGAGATGTAATTTTTTGTGAATGTGTGAAATGGTACATTCATTTGGAGGAGAGTAATCACTTAATTGAGGTCCTCTATATATACTTGTTAGGAAGGCATGTTCCTTGTTGAGCCAACTACTTAGAAGGGAAACCTATAGATTGCTATGTCGGTTCATTCCTCCAACTCTTGCTTCATCGTCAAGTTTCTTGCATCGTACCCTCCGCTGTCAACAGAATTTATTGAACTACACTCTCTAGCATCAATCAAATCTGAGACAATATTTCACTCGGCGCCTTCATCCTACCCTATTAGAATCATAACTCCAAACCTTGTTTGGGAGTTTTCTTTAATCACGCCTGGAATGGACGTCCATCACTCCAACTGACGCAGTTTTTAATGCAATCGTTGTACCTTGATGTTTCACAACGAGGAGGTGAATCCATTGAGGCAATCATCGTTCACCACATGTCACCAAGTTGATGGCCTTCGTGGGTCAACAAAATTCAATGCAAGTCCCTCGCAGTATAACACTTTGCTACCAACTTTCATGTTAGTCAGGAGTTAGGGATCGCTAATCCCCCTTACCTTATGCTAGAAGAGCTTTGGTGTACTTTAAAAGACATGTCTAATTTCCTAAGTCTAAAGCTCATTATGACCTATCAGGTTTCGGCCATCGGCCTTACCTGTTACCTTCTATCTATCCTTCTCTATCGCAATCCATTATGCTAACCCCCAAATCATCGAAGTGTGAACTCTGACTTTGCTTTAAATCGTCAGAGGTCAGGGTCTACCTTCCATGATGCCACTTATATGCCTTTACGTATGGGTGTAGGCCATCTTTGCAGCCCGTGATGCTTGAATCACTTCTCAAGCATCAACAGACTTGACCTTTTTGGGATTTGGCTTCGGACCTTATTTCCATCTCATATTCATCAAAATGTTTAAGGAAAAAGCCTTAGGCTGAATTTGTGAACATTGAAGCCATCTCGGTGTTGAGATTCAGGGTTTCGCTTTGCCTCCTTGCTTAGTGTTAAGGTATTCAGTACTAGGTATCCCCGAAGCCCGAAGTTCGAAGATATCATACTTATCCTTTTGGGTTTTCTTTTTTTTTGCTAAAGGCATTCGATAAAGGGAATTAGCGAAGCCCGAATTCTAACATTATCGGACTTAACCACTTGGTTCTATTCTTTTCATTTGATATTTTCGGAAGATATCAATGAAGCTCAAAGTCTGATGTCTTCAGACTTCACCAATTTATCCTTCCTTTCAGGTATTCGATAAAGGGAATTTATGAAGCTCGATGTCCAACATTTTCGGACTTAGTCCTTTTGGTCTTCTTCATCTAAATTGAATTTGGTGTGAGGCTTTACCGATGACCAAAGTCCAATGTTTCGAACTTAAACCTTCTTATCTCCTTCTTTCAGTCGAGGCATTCAACAAATGGTGTGACTGAAGCCCGATGCCCGACACCTATTTTGGACTTCACGCTTTTGATCTTCTTATCCTTGTGGCTTTCAATATAGTGTATGACCGAAGCTCGATGTCCAAAGCATAAGCAGGCTTTGCCTTTTTCAATCTTCTTTTCATCTAAGCATTCAACAAAGAGTATTGTCAATGCCTAATGCCCGACTTTTTTGGATTTAGCCCTTCATGCTTCTCTTTTTACTAAGGGTATTTGACAAAGGGTATTGTCGATGCTCAATGTCTGACATTTCAGACCCGACCTTTTGATTCTCTTTTTGTCAATCCATCCAGCAAGTGGTAATTCCAATGCCTGAAGTCTGATGTCAAACCAGACTTCACCTCTCTATTCTTCTTGCTTAGAAGTGTTAAGTGTAGTATATCCTTATGTTATACGCAATAATCATCACCCAAAATTATTAGTTCATATTCTTGTTATAAGCATGTTATTCATTTTGAACCATGATCTAATTACTCATAACTTCAATCCTAATTAAATGACTTCATCCCTATTTCAAGCTTTATCTAATCAAATTATAATATGCAAGACTGATTTTTTTCAAGCTATTCATGATTGACTCCATACCCCTTATGTTGTTAGGGTATCCTTAGCATATTTTTCGATCTCTTGCTTCACCTAAGTGAGTGGCAGTAGACCGTGAAACTATCTGGGGGAAAAGGACCCTAAAAAGGGTTGCATACCCACTAACATAGTTTTAAAGAAAGTTGAAGCCCAACCTTCACAACCCCTCAAGGTTGCATCGAGACTTAAATTGTATTAACTATGATGTCCTAATGATATCCTTAACATTAATATGGCTAAAGCTTGCATGGTTATTACTTCAAAGCTAGCATGGGTTGCTTGGTTTTCAAATTTTTTGAAAGTTGTGTTTTGTCCTTAACTTTATTTTAGTGTAAAATTTTGGGCATTACACACTCCAAGAAACTATTGGGATATATAGTGTCTTGTAGAGGTATTGAGGTTGACCTTGCAAAAGTAAAAGCTATAATTCATATGCCTCCATCAAAAAATTTTAAATAGCTTTGCAATCTCCAAAGAAAACTATTGTCAATTTGATAGTTCATAGCCTAGCTAGAAAATAATTTTTTTGTTTTCATATCCTTCATAAAAATGTCACATTTAATGAAGTGTCAACAAGCTTTCCAACAACTAAAGGATTACCTTGCTTCACCACCAATGTTGATGCCTCCATTTCAAGGAAATTCATTGATATTATGCGTCTCAACTATAACAACATTAGGAGCTCTCTTAGCACAACATGATGATGACGAAAAAAGAGAGTGATCTAATACATCAGCAAAATATTAGTAGGATATGAGTTCAATTACATACCTATTAAGTGAGCATGTCTAGTTTTCTTCATATCAAAGAAGCTCCAACACTACATGCTTAATCACCAAACTAAGATCATCTCAAAATTTGATCCATTGAAGTATATTTTGGCCAAGGCAACACTTATTGGTTGCATGGCTAAATGGGTAATGATATTGAGATATTTTGGCATATAATATGTAGAACAAAATGTAATCAAAGGACAAATCATTATAGACAAGTTAGTAGAGGTACCTCTATATGATGAAAATCCACTTATATCAAAATTTGGCAAATGAAATAATTTTTACTATCACCTCAACAAATCAGTGGAAATTATACCTTGATGGATCCTTCACTCAACATGGTTCAAGAGTAGGAGATATTAATCACTCCTCAAGGTGATTGTATTCCCAAAGCATATTTGCTAGCATTTCCATGCACCAACAATATTGTTGAATATGAAGCACTCATTACAATACCTAGAATGGCGATCCAATGGCACATCAAAGAGCTACAATTCTATGGAGATCCAAAACTAGTCATCAAACAAGTTAATGATGAGTACCATACAAAGGATGATAATTTTATATTATATAAGAGAATGGTTGATAGTTTCAAGCAATATTTTTCCAATATCTCTTTTGAACAAAAACCAAGATAGAACAATAAATTTGCAGATGCAATGGTAACTATTGGATATCTTTTAGATATGCCTCATAATAGTCAATGATGTTAATTTCTAGTGGAACAAATTTTGTTTCCTACTTTTAATGTTCCAAAGTCAAAACTCGTGTACAAAATTGTTGGTCCTAATTCTCCATGGTATCATAATATATACACTTACCTTCATAATTATACCATCCCCTTCAATCTAACTAGTAATAAAATTAAAACCTTCATCTGCCACTTATCTTGCTTCACTATCCTTAGTGATACTCTATATTGAAAGAGTCTTGATGGTACCCTACTTAGATGTTTAAACTCGAAAGAAGCTAAAATTTCCTTACATGAGGTCCACAAAGGTTTTTGTGGGTCAAATTCTAGTGGTCCTACCCTTGCTAAGAATTTATTGAGAATAGGATATTGTTGGCCTATTATGGATTATAAGACACATCAATTTGCAAAGAAATTCCTTCAATGTCAATAACATGGAGATCTAATTCACACACCTACTCAAGAGTTGCAACCAATTACCACTCCTTAGCCCTTTTCACAATGGGGAGACAACCTCATAGGTAAATTTCATCCCACCTCATCTAACAGCCACAAATTTATTATCACCACCAATGAGTATTTTATTTAGTGGATAGAGTTCAATGTATTCACCTATATCATCGGTAAAAAAATAGCAAATTTTATCCTTAATTATATTATTTATCGATATGGCACTCCCTATATCATTATCACAAACAATGGTACACCTTTCAAGAACCAAGATGTTCATATCCTTTGCACCTAATTCCATATACAACATCACTTTTTCACTCCATATTACCCACAGGGAAATGATCAAATTGAGGCTTCTAATAAAACCAACACTTACTTAAGACCACCTTGATCTTTCAATATCTTGGTTTGTTAAGAGAAGCATGGAATGTGGCATGGTCATTTCTTTTGTATGTCATGTTTGTGGGATGTTCTTATAATACAACCATGGAAAATACTTGCCTTGTGTGTGTTGAGGTAGCTTCTTGAATAAACAAAAATCATGTGCATATAAGGTGATTCATATAGTTTGTGCACCAATACTATCATGTTCTAATCCTTATCCTCTCACACATTCAAACAAGGTTGTCATATGTCTAGTATGAATAAGGATAATCATTTTTATTCACAAATTCAAAGTCCATGCAAGGGATACAATGTCACCCTGGTTCTTCATACCTTGGTGCATAGTGTTTATTTACTATATCAAAATAAGGATTGTTCTTTACATTTTTAGCATAACCAAAAAATCAAATAAAAATCACTTTTCCATCCCATTATCACTTGTTTGTCTCATATTCACTACCCATCCCATTTCCTAATTATAGCTTTCACTATTTGATATTTGGTCAAAAAAATCATTTATTCATCATTATCCTACATCATACATCACTTATTCTATCTTTCTAATGCATCCCCATCCTACTTACCATTCTATCCATGTATCATGACACACAAAAATATATCCTATTGCATCCATACAATCCCTGCATACACAATCATTAGTATAGGACATAATACCATACATATCCCACATCCATAATCATGAACATATAACATCATCAATCATAGCATCATAGTACAATCATCACATAGGTCATTATAATATCAAATTAAAAATCATAGCATCACATCATATAAATCATAACATTATATCACATAAATCATAGCATCATTATCATAATCAATCGTTGCCATAATCTATTACATTTATCATAATCATCACATTGTTGAAATCCATTACATGTATACATCCATCACATAAAACACATATAACATCATCACATAAATACATCATTGCATACATACATCATCATGTACATCATAGATTGACACAAAAAAAATCTCATCTCATATATATATCAAAAATTATGTCATGATACATCCATAAATAAGTGTTTCTACAATGGGTTGCATGAGTCATAAATATACATAAATACAATAGCTTATATGTAAAATCATACATTTCTACATCAAAAGCTACAAATATACAAAATTTCCTCTTTAGGCAGAGCTCCCACCCTCTGAGTGACCAAGTGATAGTGCATGAGGAGGATGACCTTTTTCTAGCTATGTTGCTAGGCCCTAACCTGTTGGATCTTGTGTTGTTGATGAATGTGTTACAGGTACTAGTGATGGTCCCAATGGTAACCCCCATGACTGACCTCCCCTCAAATATCACTGATCAAGAAGCCCCTAATCAACTTTGACCTGAAAAATTGGGAGCCCGATGTTCTACAAGTACCTCTCTCGTAGAGGGTCCTATAGTAGGTATCCTCTTATATGATCCGTCAAACCTCCCCATAACTTGCATCATAGGCATACCACCTACCACCTCTACCTGTTTCCACCTCGCAATCTCAACATCTCTCTATTTTTTCCTCTGAGTAAGAAGTAC
This sequence comes from Sequoia sempervirens, assembly GCA_007258455.2. Taxonomy (NCBI): domain Eukaryota; kingdom Viridiplantae; phylum Streptophyta; class Pinopsida; order Cupressales; family Cupressaceae; genus Sequoia; species Sequoia sempervirens. The sequence goes on from VDFB02271358.1 coordinate 1,145,975,306, forward strand.
AAAGAGGTTATCCCTATCCACTCAAGCCAAATCTTGCTCCACTTGTAATGCATCCCTCACCTTTCAAGCCTAACCTCAAATTTGTAGTAGCCATCCGTACTTGTAGGTCTCCATCTCCCAATCATCACCTCTAGCCTCCTCTACCTACATACCCCATCCACACATAATTCCCCCCATCTATCATCTCCCTCTCCTCCTCCCTAGCCCCCATCTCCTCCTCCTTGAACCCCATCTCCTCCACCAATATGAGCACCACCTCCATCTCCTCCATCACCCCCTATGGTTGTCAATGAGCCATCCTTGGTCCTCCAAATCATGTCGAGCTACCCACCATCCCCGCTAACACTTGGATGAGTCAATTTAATTCTATTTATATTCTTCCATCTCCTAATTTAGTGAATTGATTAAAAAGAAACATCAGTTCACTCTCACTCACTCTCACTTCACTCATCCATGCAGTCAGTAATCTAATCCATGTAGCCAATCAACTCATCATCCTAGCCTCTCATCTTGACACATGTCACTTGCAAGTTCATCATGATCTCTCAATCAACCTGATCCATTGATATTTCAAATCATCCTACACCATTAATCAACTATCAGGTGAAAGCTATTAGTACACCATCATTTAGCCATTCAATCCCTCTAAGAATTTTGAGAAATTGAGCCATCTTTATATCCATTTTGTAAATCAATGTTATGCTAAAGTCGAGAGAAATCCACATACCATTATTGCAACATTTTTCAAGTACAATGGAGTAAGGTTAGGCATGTTTATGAAGGTCATATTAGTTCAATTTGATTTACTTTGTTTTGTGTGCACACTCTCTCGTTGATGTAGTCATTTATTATTGGATTGGATTTTATTGCAACACTCATTTTTGGTTTCAGTAATTTGATAGGCTCTCTTTGATATCATACTACTCTATAATGAAATAAAACATATAAGTAATTAAATTATATACATAAAGCATGATAATTTAAATACATATTCCCACCCTAACACAAAAATAAGAGAAAATTCAACTATGAAGTGCTCTACCATGATGATGTTGCAAAATAAAATTTAGTATAAGATACTAGATGTACATCATCAATACTTTATCATCTTGTAAATAATTATCTATATGGATAGCTCTTTACAAAAATTTCTAGTGTAATATTGCTCACTTTGTTCATCATTTTATTTCAAAAATCATCACTCCATACATTTTTCCTCTTCATGACAAATTAAATAAAAAAATATTAAACAATTTTTAAATTAATTTCATGAACTAGTTGGTGTTAGTTTTGTTACAATTGTAGAAAGGATATTTTTAAACCATGTTAAAGTATGCTTTTTCATTGCTAATTTAACAAAGGAAAAAATTATAAATTAAGAGGTGTACTAAAACATAAGTTGTATATTAAGAGGATAAATCTGCAATTTTGTGTGGTGGTCATTGGATCATTTGCAAGTCATCTTTGGCTCTTAAGAAGTGGTCCCCTAAAATGGATTTATTGGATACCTCTTTCAAAGCGGTGCCTGTGTGGGTTCGGTTACCGGACTACCCATGGAGTTCTGGAATGAGGATGTTTTTAGGGGAATTGCAAACTCTTTTGGGGAATTATTATCCATAGATTCCATGACTTCGTCTAGGAAGAGGCTAGTCTTTGCTAGGATATGTGTGGGAATAACCCAATCCACTAATCTACCGTCCTCCATATAGATTGTGTCAAAACTTGGTAAGTGGGTCTAGATAGTGGAGTTTGAGACGTTGCCTTTTGTGTGCTTCACCTGCAAAAAATCCGGGCATTGGGCTAGGAAATGCCTAACTAAAGTGTCTAAGACTGAACCAAAGCAATTTGTTAAAGAGTCTAAAATATGGAAGGCAAAAAATCAAGAGAACACGGATGTGCCGAACAGTTCTGAGAAGGTTCAGGAGAAGAGTGAGGATAATCAGAATCCTAAGGAAGGGGTTAATAATGGCAAGGAATCACTGCAAGAGGATGGTCCTGCAAATTTAAATGCTTCAAAAATAGATGACAAGACACTAAACAATGGGCTAGTGGATTCAAGTACCAAGGAGTCTGAGGGGGAGGATGAAAAGAAGCCCGATGAAAGTTGTAATTTAGTTGAAAAGGTCTATGATTCCTTTGGTGAGAATCTAGAAGATATTTATCATATTAGTCTTGGTGCTGGGAGGAAAGGAAGTAGTACGGAGGATTTTGTGGCTGAGGGGGGGAAGACCCCTCCTTCATCTCCTCAGGAAGAGTCTCAATGCTCGCCGGAGAATGTGAAATCTAAATTTTGTGGCTTTGTGGACACCCGAAAGGATAGGAATGACATGGTTCATTCCTTTCTTTTGAAGAGTGTTGGTGAAAATGATTTCATGGATGGTCAATTTTTTTTGGGTCTTGAGGATATGGATCTGGAAGGGGACGGTTCATACACTAAAGTGGAAAAGAAGAAGAGTAAGAAAGGTAATAGCACTGTGGGGGTTACTATGAGAAATAGGACAAAAGCGGATAGTGGTAACCAGCGAAGTTCAGGAAGGAAATCTACAAAATGGCATAGAGAATAGGAATTCCTTCAAAATATTGTTGATGGGGTTCAAAGAACCATCACAGAGATTTGTCAAAGTAATACTCCATCTAAGTAATGAAGATTATGTCATGGAATATTCGGGGGCTTAACAGCTCCCACAAACAAGATATTTTGCGAGATTTTGCTAGGGACCATAAGCTTAATATTTTAATTGTCCAAGAATCCAAGATGCCTAAGGATAAATATCTTTAAGAATTGTGGTGTGCAAGGTAGGAGTTCAGATGGGGCCTCAGGGGGTTTAGTGACTTTTTGGAATCAAGATCATATTTTTGGTACTCCAGTTTAGGAAGATGCTAATCATCTGGCTACTAGGTTTAGGCATGTTAGAGATGAATTTGTTTGGATTTTATCTAATATCTATACTCCCAAAAACAAAATGGCGAGAAGGAAGTTTTGGAAAAGTCTTGAATCCTTTAAGCAGAGCTTTCCTAATGTGAACTAGGTGATTATGGGAGACTTCAATACCCTATTACTTGTGTCAGAAAAATTCGGTGGTTCTCATATTCAGTTGGATAGTAAATTGGATTTGATGGATTTTATCAATTTCCAGGGCTTGCATAATCTAGATCTTAAGGGAGCAACCTATACTTGGTCTAATAGATGGGTTGGGAATGATCTCATTCAGGTAATATTGGATAGGTCTCTTATCTTGAATAACTGGATGATGAATTATTTTTGTTCCTTAATGGCTCTCCCTAGGATTGGATCCGATCATTTTCCCATCAGTCTTGTGGTAGATCTTGTTTCTGGTAAGAGGAATTCTCCCTTTCGGTTTGAAAGAATGTGGTTGTCTCATCCTAAAATATCTAAATGCATAGAGGAGTGGTGGAACATTAAGTTCAATGGGACTGCTATTTTTTGGGTGGCCAAAAAATTAAGTGAGGTCAAAGCTAAGGTTAGATTGTGGAATAAAGAAGTTTTTGGGGATATTTTTTCTTTGAAGTTGGCTATTCAGTTGGAGTTGAAGGATATCAAGGATAAAATTCAGAAGGAAGGTTATTTGAATGACTTCCTTTCTAGAGAAAATAAAATTCTTACTAATTACCATGATATTATATCCAAAGAAGAAGAATTTTGGAAACAGAGATCTAGATCGGTGTGGCTCTCGTCGGGTGATAGGAACACTAGGTTCTTCCACATCACTACTCTAAAGCATAGGGCATCAAACAGGATTACTCACATTATGAAGAATGGTACCAAAATTGATAAGGAGGATGAGATTAGGCATGAGGCTAATCATTTTTTTGCTAATCTTTTGATTGTTGAGGAGAGGCTGGATATGAATGCTCAACAAATCCTCATTGATGTTATCCCTAGCATTTTGAATGAGAACCAAAATAGATATTTGACAGCTATACCATCTATGGAAGAAATAAGAAGGGTTGTTTTCTCTTTTGAAGGAAATAAGGCTCCTGGCCCATATGGTTTTTCGATGTTCTTTTTTCAATATTTTTGGGAGATTGTGGCTGAGGATGTGGCTAATGCGGTCAAGGAATTATTTGGATCGAGAAAATTGTTGAAGGAGTTAAATGATACCTTTATTGTCCTCATCCCTAAGTTCCCTAGAGCTGATAGCCTTGACTCCTTTTGTCCTATCAACTTATGCAACTCTTTCTACAAGATAATCTCTAAAGTGGTTACTACTAGATTTCCTAATGTGTTGCCGCTCTTGATTTCTCCTCAGCAGAATGGATTTGTCCCCAGCAGATAGATCCTAGATTCTATCGTCACTGTCCATGAGAATATCCACTCGTTAGAGGCTTCTAAGATTCAAGGCTTTCTACTAAAACTGGACATGTTCAAGGCCTATGATTGGGTGGATTGGGGGTTCTTGTTGAAGATTCTGAGAGCTTTCAATTTCTCAGAGAGATTCCTTCTGTTGATTTGGGAATTGATTTCTACCACCAGCACTGTTGTTATTATTAATGGTTCTCCTTCTCACTTTTTTAAGGTGACAAGGGGGTGAGACAAGGAGATCCTGTCTCCCCTATCCTTTTTACTTTGATGGCAGAAAGCTTTGGGAGACTTCTTCAGAAAAAGGTGATTGAGGGAATTCTAAAAGGATTAAGACCGTCTTCGGACAATCATGTCTATTCTCACCAGCAATTTGTTGATGACAATATTCTGATGGGAAGTTCTACTATTGGAGAAGCTATAACTTTGAAGAGCACTCGAGTTCTTTATGAAGAGGCTTCTGGGAAGAAAATAAATAGGACCAAGAGCTCCTTATTCTTTTTCAACACCCCTGAACCCAGGCAAAGGAAGATAGCTGACATTCTTGGCTGTGTTGTTAACCACCTCCCATCCACCTATTTGGGTCTTCCTCTAGGATCTAAGCCCCTTGATTCTTTTTGGTTGTCTCTAGTGGATAGGTTTAATAGGAAGCTTGTTGGCTGGAAAGGGGCCCTTCTCAACCAAGCTGGTAAAGTTTTGTTGCTAAAGTCTTCACTCCAAAATCTGCCTGTCTATGCTCTAAGTCTATTCAAGATCCCCTCCAAATTTGTGGATATTATTGAGAAGATACAGAAGCACTTTTTGAGGTCAGGGGTTGAGGAGAAAAAGAGAATCCCACTGGTTGCTTGGGAGAATGTGTGTAAGCCTAAGAAGTATGGGGGTCTTGGTTTGCGGAATATTAGAGCCTTTAATAAAGCTCTTCTGGCAAAGTAGGTTTGGAGGACCTTTGTCGAAGTTCATGAATGGAATGCTATTTGGCATAGTAAATATCTGCGTGAAGTCAGCTCTCTCAAGGATTTTCTCAGCTCTCAGAGCCTCCCACATAGCTCTAATCTTTGGAATAGTGTTATTAAGGCTAGGGATCTTGTTGCTAAAGGTGCTTTTTGGAAAGTTGGAAATGGTAGAAATATTATGTTCTGGGAAGACAAATGGATTGGGAATGAGCCGCTATGTGATCATAATTTCTTCAAGATTCATATGGAGGAGTGTAAAGTCAAGTTTGGTACTCTGGTGGAGAACTATTGGAGAAATGACCAGTGGGTTTGTATTTCCTCTATTAGCCCAGACCTTGTTCCTCTGCAATTGCTCCTTAATTCTATGGTTTTGAATCCACGAGGACAAGAGGATTATATGGTGTGGAATTTATCTTCTAAAGGGTCCTACAATGTTTCTACAACGATGGCTTCTTTCTTTCTTAATTCTCCTTCTCCTTTGTGGGAAAAGGCATGGGTGTATAACCTTACTCCTAAAGTCAACATTTCTACTTGGATTCTTCTTCAAAATAAAATTATGACTAATGACAACCTTCGTAAACGTGGTATTTCTCTTCCTAACAGTGCTCTCTCTATTGTGCAGAGGCTGAGACAGTTTCACACCTGTTTCTTCTCTTTCCTTTTGCTTATACTATATGGTGCAGGGTTTTGGAGTTGTGGAACCTTAGCTAGGTCTTTCCTGGCTCTATTTGGGACTTCTACTGCCAGTGGATTTCTCTATCAAACAATCAAGTGCTAAAGTTGCTCTGGGAGTACATATTTCCACACCTTGTGTGGGGTATTTGGAAAGAACGCAATAACAGGATCTTTAGAGACCATGCTCTCTCGGAGGAAATTGTTTTTGGTAAAATTTACAGAGCGATGGGAGAGAATTTAAATGGGTTAAGTAGTAAAACAAAAGTTAAAGTTAGGGTCAGCTACCAAGATTATGAAATTAGAGTTGTTGAGGCGTGGAAGATTAAACTAGATATTTTTTCTCCCCTTAATTCGGCTAAGAGTGTTAGGGATGGCATTCAATGGAGTCTTCCTCCTCCTGGTTGGGTTAAAATTAACTTTGATGGGGTGGCTAAGGGTAATCCTGGGACAGTTGGGTGTGGGGGAGTAATAAGGGATGAGAATGGCATTTTTATTTCAGCGGTGGCGCTCCCCTTGGGAACCCAGACCAACCATCTCACTGAAGCCATAGGGGCATACCAAGCTTTATTTATTGCTCATCAATTGAATTGCAAAAATGTGTGGCTTGAAGGGGACTCTAATAATATAATTCAATGTATTAAAGGTCTTCAAAAGCCATCGTGGACTATAGAAAGTTGGATTAATCTATCTAAAAAAATTATAAGCATTTTTCAAAAAATTTGTATTTCCCATGCTTACCGGGAAATTAACACGGTGGCAGATTTTTTTGCTAATAAAGGGATTCGGGAAAATGAGAAAATCACGTGGCAACGTGGAGACACTCTGGAGGTGGAAGTGTCAACCCTTTTAAGGCTTGACAGAATTCACGGGAAGATATCTTATGCCCCTATCAATTAATGATTATGCATGAGAAGGGTCTTGTCACATAGCTATGGAATTGCTACTTAATTATTTCTCTTAGTTGGCAGGCGTACCCAAGGATTCATGATCTTTCGTGCCTCGCACGCTTTCTGGGCCTTGCGGAGAGTCTTTTGTGGGCATTTTCTGATCAAGCTTGTTACTCTGCAAATATGGGTGGAGATCGTCATTGTGTCGAGCTGACTAATTGTGAGGGGCTGAGGAACAATACTAAAGTATGGCCTGTGTTGGAAAAAGGAGGGCTCACTTCCTATATTGAAAACCTTCATGGTTGGGACCCGGAGGTCACCAGATTCTTTGCTAAAGAATGGAAGAATGGTAAAATTAAACTTTGTGGTAGGAAAATTACCATTGATGAGCAGCTTGTTTCTGAAGTCACCGGTCTTCCTATGGAGGGTTTGAAATTTTATAGGGATAGAAAACTCTCGGACATGGCGGTGAAGAAAGTTTTGAAGACGGAAAAGGAAGAAGATAATTTGCATAGGGCTTCCAAAAGTTGCTATGATATCGTGAATATAAATAAGGTTTGGAAAAAGGTGTTGAAAGTGATCATGGAGTATATTCATTTGGATGGGAGATACACTAGGGTCTTTGGCTACCATTTTCTGCTCCTCAATCACTTTCGGCATCAGGTTAGGGTTTCCATCCCCTTCTATTTGGCTACCTCTTTGAATGCTAGCCTCAATTATCATTGTACGAACCTTGTTAGATACCCTATTCTTCATGAGGGTTTGCCGGTTTTAATTTCTAAACATTTCAAAGACCGACTTTGTCCAAAATGTCCATTTCTCCCGACTCTATTTCTGAAAAAGAGGAATTGGGTGCAAGCTACACTGAGAAGGAGGAATGGGATATTGATCTGGAGATTGAGGAGGGTGAGACCTCTAAGTCTCTGAAGAAGGGGAGTAACAAAAGAAAGAAGGCTAGTGTCCCCTCTAAACATGGCTTTTTGACCCCTAAAGGAAAGACTAAGGTTGTGACCCCTGGCTATGATAAGACTAAGTCCAAGGTGAAAGGTAAAACCCTTGTTACTGAGGACTCTTAGATGGATTCTTTGTCTGAGTTTTCTAGCTACCCTACCACTGATAGAGAGGATAGACCTCATTATCCCGATGACCTCAGGGCTAAAGATCATTATTTCAAAGAAGAACGTGAGTTCCCTGCAGATATTCTAGCTATTGCTCGTAATGGGTCTGTGGATTTATTTAGATTGATGAGATGGGAGTTTTTTGAGATTAAGGAAATTAAGTTGAAATAGAGGGCTATGAACAACAAGCTAGAAAGACCTAAATTCCTCGACAACACTGCTAGAGACATAATGAAGACCACAGACTTATGGATTGTGGAAGAAAATAAGTATATGGTGGATTTCCTCAAGAAAAATGTTGAAGATCTTGAGAAATTTAAGAGTAATCATGATGAGAAGTTATCGGCTATGGCGGAAAAACTCAAGCACATAAAAGAGTCAATCTAGGTGGTGATGAATACTAGCCATAAGATTTTAAAATCCACAGCTAACGCAATGGATATGATGGTGGACAGTCTTGAGAATGCTTATCAGGACAAGATTGTTGTGGAAGAGGAGGTGGATAAAGTACACAGTCAGGAAGGTTATGGTGGGTCGAGTAAAAGAACTAGAGAAAACCTTAAGAGAAAGGCTGATAAGGCCCAGGTTAACATCCAGGAAATCAAGAAAGCTGCAAATAATATGAACTAACTGGAACAGGAGGTGGTAGATATCCTGAAGAATATGGCCTAATGGTGGGTTTGTTGTTGGGTTTTTGCGGGTTCTTTTGTGGTGTTGTCTTTCGGCTAGTTTTGATGTTCTCTTTCGGTAGCTTCCTGTCTTGTTTTAATTTCTTGCTTAGGTACTTAGACTGCTAAATTTGTCTCTTGCTTGTTGTTGAAGGGTTTCGGGGGCCCTTCAAAACCTACTTTTTCCTTAATCAAAAACTTCTATTGTGCCAACCAATGGTCAAGTTTCTCTACATCCATGTCTCCTTCAAAGGGAGTCTCGGTCTTAGCCTCAACCTTCAAAACAAGCAATCTAGATAGACTTATATAACCATGCAAACACTCTTCTTCTACATTAGAGTGGGATTTCCCCTTGCTCTTGGTACTTTCTAAAGAGAATATTTTCCCTATGAGAGCCACCATAATCCCATTCATGTTTCAATTATTTCATATATACTAGAAACAACTTCTTTCATTGTTAAAATCTACATGATTGAATAAATTTTTTGGGTGGGCTTTTTAGATATTTGAAATGTATTTTGTGTTCAAGGTGTGGCTCATAATACGAGTTCTGGGTGTATCTTTAGTATTTTCTCAATGTACCTCCAAGTTCCTGATTACTTTGGGCTAGTGTTAAATTCTGCCATTCTGATTTTAATTACTATGTTGTAATTATGTTCATCCATGGCCATTTTGTGATATGGCAGTCTTGGGTTTTGGGGACTTCATCAATGGTGTTTTTTGTAAAGGTCTTACTATCATATTTAGGCTGCAAGAGCCAAGAATTACAAACGTATATTTTTTTATATTATTATATGTATGTGGGCTAATAGTCCTTTGCTTTAAAAAAAAAAACTTCTACAAGATTTAGTGTCTTATTTACAAAGCAACAACTATTCCCCACTTCCTCTTGTTATGGGTATGAAACTATAAAATTTCTTACGAATTCCATGAAGAAAGAACTTTTTAAAATACCACATGATTTGTAAACTAAGATGTTTATACTATAATAGTCCAACATACATATTTAATGAAAAATGATTGAAAACAATAAGATATCTGAAGAGACTAGAACTCTTAAACAAAAGTGAGGCGGTTGACCCCTTATCCATTATCTCCAATGAAAATACAATAATAGGTCTCTTAAGAACACCCAACCTAAAACAAAAATACACAATCTCTAAGATACCTCACAAGATCTCTAAATTTTCATTGATTTCATACCCCAGTTCATGTCTTTGAATAGGTGATTCTTGCCTTAGGAAACAAAGGGATAAAGTGTGAACTTTCATCTCCTCTTGCAAATAGAGAGAAAAATATGTTCTCTTGGGAAGAAGGGAGAGAAAAAAGTGATGCATCCACTTCTCTTAGACACACTTGTCCTTCATCTTCTAGAAGCCATAACTTTTGTATACAAACTCAAAATAAGGTCATTTTTAAATTACATAATTTTTATAAGTTGAATATGTAAGAATATTCAAATTTTAATGTCATGAAATTATTGCTTTTGAATTTTCAATACAAGTATGGTTTGAGTTGTTAGTCATGGAGCCTTGAATCAATACTAGATCCAATTTTGGATCAACAATCATCAAACAATGTGGCATCAATAACATCATTTAGTTCATCATGAGTTAATAAATTCCATCATCATGAGACAAAGCAACATCGTGTAGGGGAAGAAAAATATGGTGTATCATGTAAGCAAGCATAGTTTACCTCCCCATTAGGTATATCATAAGAGAAAAAAAAGGTACTCAAGGTAAAATCGCTATCATCTATCATAAAAGGATAAAATTAGTGTGGAACTCGTGAATAAATGAAGTGATATGCTCTAGCATGGAGGGAAAGTTGCTAAAAATATCTAGGGATGATGATAATTAGATAAACTATGAATCAATGCATTCATGTAGCATGGAGAACCATCCTCTTGGTAAAATAATGTGATATCTTCAACAACAAATAGGTAAGACACAACAAAATGAGAAAACACATGAATATATATGATATAGGAATGGGCATAGGCCAAGGATAAGGTTTTATTACAAGCCCTGATTATTATTTTTGCAATAGAATGCACAAAAAGAGGCGATCCGCAATCAACCAAAGACTTAACCTTAAATAAGACTATGAAGGCTTAAGGGGAAATCCTAACTAAAAAGGGAAAAATCAAAGTGCTTAAATCCAAAACTTTGAAAAAAATGGAAATATGGCTTAAGCGGTAAGCATGTAAGTTGTGGGTTCACAAAAATGTAAGGAATAAAACACAACCATTAAAAATATTTAAGGTAAATAAATTAAACAATTTAAATCCTACATAGATTCAGGAATTAAGTATGACTAAGTTCACTAAAGTGAGTTAGCTAAGATTATAAATGAACATGAACTTAAATGGAAGCAATGTGGAATTAGGGTTGTGTACCTTAAAATCATATAGTCATTGACTTAATTGATGTTATGTTGTGATTAAAAGCCAATACTTGAAACCTCAAAATAGATTCTAGGTCAAAGTGTTGAGACAGACACACTTGTCCTTCATCTTCTAGAAGCCATAACTTTTGTATACAAACTCAAAATAAGGTCATTTTTAAATTACATAATTTTTATAAGTTGAATATGTAAGAATATTCAGATTTTAATGCCATGAAATTATTGCTTTTGAATTTTCAATACAAGTATGGTTTGAGTTGTTTTTGATAATAGGAAAAAAAAAATAGATTTTGAAGGGATCTGTAACCCTTTACAACAAGAAAAGCCAGGCTACAGAAAGTACAGCCTGCAGCCAACAAAAGACCAGCACCCAAACAAGAACCATCAAGAATTACAATTAGCACTTTTCTTGTGGGAGCGAAGAGTCATATCGAAAGAAGGCCGTAAAGATTTATCTTTTTTACCCTTGACAGTAATCCATCCTTCTTCCACCTGCGAAGCCATACTAAGCCACCCCATATTAATATTATCATGAGGAGAAAAGCCAGCAACCAAACACTTAGGATTGTCCTCGTGACAACTTTGTAAAGATTGAGACTTATCAGAGAAGCTGCCGGGATGACTAGCCAAGTCACTATCATCCGGAGGGGCAGCCAAAGGCGCAATAGGGGTTGTCTTACCAACCTCACTAGAAGAGACGACCGGAGGGGGGGTTCCAAGGTCCGGTGGTACCGAAGCAACCACCTCAAAAAAACTCTTATTTTGATCAGCAATCTTCTCAACAGTATAATGTTGTTGAGAAGCCCCTTTCCACCAAGTAGATGTCTTAGTATTTTTTTCAAAACCACAATATGCAGCAGCGTGTCCGGTTTTGAAGCATCTCCTACACCGGAAAGGAATTCCTTCATAATCCAAAGATTGGATCCAAGAGCCTTTAGAAGAATTTAGTAAGATCTCTGCAGGTAACCCTTTTGAAACATCTAAATCGACCAATATTCGAGCAAAGGTGGAATGAAGAACGTCAGTAGAATCTTCATCCATCATCAGAAAATCTCCAAGAGCATCACCCACTTCCTCCAAAAGAGAGACATTCCAGAGATGAAGGGGGAGATTAGGTAAACGAACCCAAATTGGGAATTTGTTAAATGTTTCAGAAACAGGGTTGAAGTCAGAATGCCAAGGTTTCACCATCAGCAAAAATTTGTCTTCCCAACTAAAAAATTTATCACACAGAATAACATTTCTGTCCAGAGCATTATCAAATTTTGCCACAAAAAAACCTTTAGCCATAGGAAAAATTTAAACTTTACCTGAAATAAAAGGCTCCCATTCAAAAGTAATCCAAGAGTGCAAAAGAGGGAGGTTGGGCCAAAAACCTTTAAAACGACAAATCACTCCAAGAGCAGAGAGGTCAACAGCAGTCTCCTCAATTTCCTTGACAGTTTCATCTTTAAGCTTCACTGAGATAGAATTTCGGACCGGAATAAAACCACCAGAAAGCCCCAACTTTGATCTAACATTTGTCCTGGCTTTGGCAGCAGCACCAGCACCCTTAGCCTGCCCACCACCAAGCAAATTCGCTCCAGGAGCCTTGGTCGTTTTAGAAATTGAGGGAACAGGGCCGCCACTGCCCTGTCCACCACTGACGCCACTTTCATTTCCCTGCAAACCAGTCAACAGGCCAGAACCAGAACCTTCCGCCAGCCCACCAGCAGCCAGGCCAAGAGGGGAACCCCCGCCAACGCCCATAGGAGCCAAAGAGCAACCCACGACGCCCACAGGAGCCCTGGAGCCCCCTGCGCAAACTCCCGCTCTCTTCGCCATTCAAAAAATGTATATAGTATGGTTTGAGTTGTTAGTCATGGAGCCTTGAATCAATATTAGATCCAATTTTGGATCAACAATCATCAAACAATGTGGCATCAATAACATCATTTAGTTCATCATGAGTTAATAAATTCCATCATCATGAGACAAAGCAACATCGTGTAGGGGAAGACAAAGATGGTGCATCATGTAAGCAAGCATAATTTACCTCCCCATTAGGTATATCATGAGAGAGAAAAAGGTACTCAAGGTAAAATCGCTATCATCTATCATAAAGGGATAAAATTAGTGTGGAACTCGTGAATAAATGAAGTGATATGATCTAGCATTGAGGGAAAGTTGCTAAAAATATCTAGGGATGATGATAATTAGATCAGCTATGAATCAATGCATTCATGGAGCATGGAGAACCATCCTCTTGGTAAAATAATGTGTTATCTTCAACAACAAATGGGTAAGACACAACAAAATGAGAAAACACATGAATATATATGATATAGGAATGGGCATAGGCCAAGGATAAGGTTTTATTACAAGCCATGATTATTATTTTTGCAATAGAATGCACACAAAGAGGTGATCCACAATAAACCAAAGGCTTAACCTTAAATAAGACAATGAAGGCTTAAGGGGAAATCATAACTAAAAAGGAAAAAATCAAAGCACTTAAATCCAAAACTTCGAAAAAAATGGAAATATGGCTTAAGCAGTAAGCATGTAAGTTGTGGGTTCACAAAAATGTAAGGAATAAAACACAACCATTAAAAATATTTAAGGTAAATAAATTAAACACAATTTAAATCCTACATAGATTCAAGAATTAAGTATGACTAAATTCACTAAAGTGAGTTAGCTAAGATTATAAATGAACATGAACTTAAATGGAAGCAATGTGGAATTAGGGTTGTGTACCTTAAAATCATATAGTCATTGATTTAATTGATGTTATGTTGTGATTAAAAGCCAAAACTTGAAACCTCAAAATAGATTCTAGGTCAAAGTGTTGAGACAATTGAAAACAAAGTTGACTATTTAGGATATAGTCATGAAGTTGAGTGTATGTGACATGATCATGGCAATGATCCTATCCAAGTGGCATTGATATTGTCCAAATTTGAACAATTCCATCATAAGAAAAAGTGAGCCTTCACTACCTACAAAACCTACTCACCTAAAGTATATCTAAGGTAGGAAAATGTGCTAGTGCTAAGGATCATCATCATTCCTACTATGCAAGGGTTGAAGTTTAGCACTTCCTTGCACCTTAGTCAAGCCCCAAGATTAAGTTAATAGTAATAAAACAAAAAAAACAAAAAAAAATCCCACCCACCTTATTCTAGCTTATACTAGCAAGCGCATTAATTCATTGATTAATTAAACCTAATGTAAATCAATAAATGATAGTGTCAAAATTACACTTGGATGTCAATCATGACAACAAAGTCAATGTTGATATTTTAATCATTAATTTCGATACTTGTAGATGAGGACTATGTTTGATTCCCACTGAAAGAAATTATTCTTTAATATTTTATGATCTCAAACTCATCATTGAATATTTTGATGCATTTGTCAAATATGATTTTTAGTCATCTACGAGTGTCCTAGGATTATGCCTTTATATATACAATCCTCGATGCATAATTTTAACTTATTGATGCCACAGTGGGTAACAATCAAATCCCACGAATATTAGACTTAGAAAGCAAGAGTTAAAAATTTGAAAACAAGGGTACACAATTACACTCTATCCCCTATGATCTAATTTAAGATGAGAAAACTAATGAAAACTAGTTAAGGTAGGTTTTGGACTACAATTTTATATGAGAGTATTGGGTTCAATCTTGGGGTCAATAAGCATACCAAAAAAGTTCAACTATGCATCAAAGACATCAACCCTGAGTGGCATATTATGAGAGGGAAAAGTGTAGGATGTACATTTTCTCTACAATAGTATAGTGTTGTTTAGAAGAAGAATGATGCATTGATTTTAGCATGGTTGAGCTCGTTTTCATTTTACTTGTGTATGTTGAAATATTATTCTCCTTACAAAAACTCATTAACTTTCAAAAACAACTAATTGTTCTCCAACAATTTTGTGATAATTATGAGCTTGTCATTAATATTGACAAAATGGAGGCAATGATGGTGAAAACTATAAGAGGGTTATCCTTCAAAAGTTGTATGATAACAATATCATAGAAGGGTTACCATCTTACAAATGCTTAAGAATTGACTCCAAGTGTCCTTTAAATTGGAACCACATTGCTGAAAAGTGAACAATTAGTGGCTTGACATTCTTTTATGATTTTGATAATACATATAGATATGACATACTCCCAATTTGACACTTAAATCGTTTCACTTTATATTGTTGTGAAATCTAGATTTGCAACATTTCCTACAAGGTTTAGAATAGAAATGAACAAATCTACAAATGTCTTATTAGCGTGTTATTTTAACATAAAATGTCTGTCTTTATGACATTCTTTTCATTTATGTTTAGGAATCTAAAGCCACAATTAAATATTTAGAATATAAATACAAGCCACTTAGATTAACTATATACTCATTGTTATTGTTTTTAATTAGTGTAGCAACCACCATCAACTATAAAAAATTTGGATTAGATAAAGTGCAACTTAGATCAAATCATTGAATATAATATGACAACCCCATCAATAATATGCATAGCATCAAATCTTACATCCTTATAAAGTTATTAAAAATTAGCAATGAAATTGTTAACAAGTAGAAGATAAAATATTACAATGGGTGTATAAATCTTATTTTTGAGCAATAAAAAAAAATCTATCAAATATCATTAGCTTAAATAAAGAAAACAAAACATTGTCAAAAAAAAAAGAGCTAATAGCTTTCAATAACCAAAATGACTTGAGAAGATTCATTTCCACGATAGTCAAATATAGAAATGATACTATAAAAGACATCTAGTATCTCTTTTAAGCTTATTTATAAAAAAGGGCTAATAGCTTTCAATAACCAAAATGACTTGAGAGGATTCACTTCCACAATAGTTAAATATAAAAATGATACTATAAAAGACTTCCAATCTCCATCTAGTCTCTCTTCTATATACATATGACCTTATTTTATGAGAATGATTGCTCTTCAACAATTATGATTTAAAGATGATATTTTATAAATAGATACTCAAATATAGAAGATAAGAAGAAAACCTAAAAAATCAACTCCAATGATGCAACAACGTAAAGTGTATTTAAATGATGATTTCTAATAATTATAAATATCAATGTGTCTAATAGTATTATATTCATTGGCATCTTCATCAACATCAAACAAAAAAAAAAATTACTACACAAAGTAATTTACACCCAAGACATCAACACAATATTCAAATTTATATTTTTTTAAATTGTTCGTTTTCATAAAAAATTTAGTGTGTATTAATCCCATCTCTTTATAACCAATTTCTATAAATAATTATTTCTTCTAATACTTTTTTCCCATATACATTAGAAATAAGCATTAAAAAAAAGTACAAAATTTAGAAGTGACTAGTTATATTAATATTTGGCTTCTTTTATCACATATAAATTCATAATAATCCTTACTAAATAAGACCCACACCCCAGAGGGAACATAATCTAAGTATTCAAGAGAAGGTAAGTTGGTAATCATCAACCCATGAACTCATTATTATCATTTTTATTTAATTTTAATAAGTAGCAAAAGATATATTGGCTTAATATTAGAAGCACATTATTGCTTGTATCAAAATAATCAAGGACATTATTGCTTGGATAAAAATAATCAAGGGTGTGAAGTCGAATGCATCATTCAATGAATTAAAAAAGCCACCGGGTCACATATAATAACGAAAGAATAATTCAAGTACAAGGGTTATTGTGGATTATTCTATGGCCTAATATGAACTTGTATTAAGACACTATGATATGGAGAGAAAAAATCTTGCTATGACTTTGGATTGTGTACTAGTGGATGTTATGGCAAAATCTTCGTGGGCAAGACCTTTGTCATTGAAAGATGTCATTAAGACAGTCCAGTTGAAAGAAGTTAGAGTGTGACTCTCAAATCTTCGAAGAGCGGTGGAGGGATAAAAGAGTACATATGGAGAGACTAACCCCATTTAGTATTCTAGCACCATTTTCTTGGTTTAAATTTGGATCTGTAGAAGAAATAAAACCAACTTTTATTGTTTCTACTCTTCCTCATTTTAATCACTTGCAAATGTTTACAATGCAAGCAAATTATTGCAATTTATCAAGTAGAGGTTAAAGAAATGGATTTTAGATTACAAAGGTAGAATAAAGTATAAATTTAACCCAATCTTCTTAATCTTTATGAGGGATCTAAAACATCTATGCTTAAAGATCCCCATTTTTATAGATCGGTAAATTAGGGCATTCAATCCCCCATACATCATTTTCCCAATAATGCCCTACTTTGAAACGTGCCCCACAAAGTGATCCTTCTTAAAAGTCATCAACACCTAATTTTTTTAAGTCTATTCTATTGCAATTAATGTGCATGTATTATTTTTTTCTTATATGGAGCATGATATGGATATAACCAAATCATAAACTTCTTAAATGTTAGAATGGGGTGTCAGAATTCCCTCTCTGGTCATTGCACTAACAGATTGGGACAATGAGGCTAAGCTTGTAAGTGTTGGCATTAGCCCTTCTCTAAATAAGTTAAGAGGCCAACGAAATTATAATTTTTAAGCTCTTTATAAGGGATTGCAAATCCCTATTATTTCATGAAAATAAATCTCATGGTTTTATATATTTTAGGCTGAATCTAAGATCTAATTTTACTGTAATATCATATTTTATGCATTTAATGAGGCTTAGATTCCATAGGAGAATGAAACATTCTTGTGAAGAAAAACAGACATTTCTTCCATTAGAAAAAAACAAGAAATTATAAGAAAGATAATAATTATGACCATTTGATGTTTTCTCATTCGCACATGAACTTTTCTAGGATCCGTGCTCACACAATTACACAATCTACAAAACACAAAACCAAGTTTCTAAAAATGTCCATAAAAATAAATGGTAAACTTGTAATGTTCAATAAAAGATCAAATAACATTACAAAATATCAAATGAAATACAACAGAAACGCCCTTGCATAACTCGCACTCAATTGCTCAAGTGTTTACTGAAATTAAATAAATAAAATTTTACACTTGTAAAGGTTATAACTTACGATTCCTACTTGAAATGTGTAGCTCTGATTGAGGTAAGGCTGAAAAGCCTTTGAAAAAAGGAGAAGGTAACGTGAATGGAGGAAGAACGGGAAATGGAATCTGTGGAAAACTATTATGTGCCTGTTCCAGAGACCTTGGAAGTGGAAGGGCAATAGCAACCTGTCGTTTGTTAAATTGCTCAAGGATAAACGAAAAAGCACCAAAAGTGACACAACCCTGCATAAGGGTTTGCGGTGTTCCTGGAACATAACAGAAACCATTTCATGACAAATTATATATTGCAGCCCATTTAAACTGACAGAAAATAAATTATCTGATGATGATTCACTACAACCAACAGGGGTTTTGTAGGAGCACCTGGTACACTGAGAGCAAGGCCTGTGACACAACCTGCAATACCTGCATTTATGGCTACATGCCCAACCAATCTCTTAGTTTAGAAGACAAACCTGCACCAAAGAAACTTTCAAGGGAGCAAATGGCATGTTTCATGATAAAGAAAAACAGAGTGAAACAAAGAGAACTGATGCGAAGAAACCAATAATCCATAGAAATAAATTTGTTAAGGGGGCATTTAAAACAATTTTGATCGGAAGTCAATGCCTCGTACTGTGCTTCCACACAGTGACGCTAAATATTTCACATCAAAGAAAAAGCAGAAAACAATGGAGAAATGAGAGAATACATGATGACCATACCATCATCTTTGCCACGTAATTTCCTCAGGAAGCATGAAACAAAACTGTGAACTCCAGATAGAATGGCAAAGCTCTACACTCATAAAGAAAGGTCATTTCATTTCATTAAAGAAATATGTATACATAAAATGAATGACAATGTGCAAATCTGCGAAAGATGTACAAAGCTCATTCTATTTGATGAATATATATGTGTGTGTGTGTGTGTGTGTATGCACGCACGTGTGCAAATCTGTGAAAGATGTACAAACTTCATTCTATTTGATGAATATATATATATATATATATATGAGACCATTTATCAACTCAAATTCTTGATAGCAAATATGTAGGGACAGCTAGAGCAGTCAACAAGTGTAACCAGTCCAGGATAACATAAGTTAATGTAAGGAAGAATAAGATTGCCTGCTTTAATCAAACCTAAGATCTCACCTTTGCAGATGATCCTCCCTCTACAAGGGATTCTTTGAAACCTTTCCTTTTGACAAGCCCTGAACCTGGAATGACAAAAGGCTGAAAATAAGATAATATTTAATTGAGAGCCCATACAGTACATAGAGTATTATCACATTTCTTCTCAAAAGAATATTACTACAAGCAATATATAAGTGCAAGTGGTGGATAACAGCATAAATAATACATTAAACAGAGTAAATATGGTATTCACGTTCATCCATCTCATGGTAATAACTCTGAAATATTATAGCATACTAGTAAGAACAAGACCATATAACAAGAATAGACCAAAGGGTCTGCAGACCAGCTGAATGACGAGGTGCTGGAAACCAAGGGAATGACTAGACCTTTAGGCGTATTCATTGCTAACATATGCAAAACTTAATGAACCCCATAATTTATTAATTTAACATCAGCATCCTCATCCAACATTACCCGACTCTTTGATCCATTTCAGGCCCTCTCTTCATTTTCAGTCAGGAATCTTTTCTCTCCCAAATCTTTCTTAAGACATTGATTTCGTGGGACTATTGGTCTTGATTAATTTCTATACTCGAAAAAAAAATTGCAGTTTCCCAACCTTTATTTGGAGGAATCGTCTATTATGACAAAGTTACATTAAGTACTGATGTCTTTCACAAGCATTTTTAATAAATAATTTTATTTTTATTTTTTGGTATACCGGTGTGATGACCTCCAAGATTACATTAATAACATCTTGGGATGGTAATTACAAGGCACAAGAACACATTTAGACTTTTAGTTAGTACACAAGCACCTCTAAGCATTTGTAAATGAAAGCAGAAGCATTAAATGTAATCCACTGCTAGGGAATGAAAAATCTAAAAAAGGTGGACCACATTTCCTGTTCTTGCCCCATTCTAAGAAATTATTACAAGTGTGTGCATGCCAAGTGTGTCCCCTTGCCTTGTAATTACTAATATATATTGAGAAAAATATAATCAATGCAAATGACTGCTCATATAGCTTATCTTAAGATGACTTACACATAAGTCAAGTCCCAAAAAATTAAAGCTATAAAGATATTATATGACAAACAATACCCGTCCTCTCTTTTTCTCTATCTGGAATATTTCCATACCAGTAGCATGGGGAATATTTCCACATTTGTAGCATGGACAAGAGAAGCAGCATGACTAATTGAAACCATACTGCAACAGTGGTGAAAATTCCCCCCAAGATGCTACTTAGGTTCTTGCCATCTTCTCAATGTTCTTGAACCCAATATTCTCAATGGAATGCAAAATATGTTTGGAAGAGTTTAATATGAAGTGACAGCCAAAAGCATTAGACTTTCACTTCCACCAACAGGAGCAATTTCATCCCCATAACCACATCTCCTAAACAAGTAATCATATTGATTATGGAAAACTTGTCAAAAAAATAAAAGTAATTAAAATGCTTTAACGAGCTTAAGATCAAAATAATTTTAACATTTTCCTACCCTTTAATTTTGTAGCTCTCATTTCCCTCTCTATAGAATCAAGAGCAATCGTAATTGAATCCTCAAATCTGGTCTTTTTACCAAAAAAGTTAGTTTTTTTATTTGGTAGGAATAATCTTGTACCAATAACGAACCTTTTTTGAAGCAGTTAGTAAGAATCACATGAGAAGTGAAACATAGAAAGAATGAAATAAAGAAAGAGAAAAGAAAAATTTGAATCCATGGACCTCCAAAATAAGTGAACGGAGTTCAAAAGTAGAACAAACAATAATAGTTATAAAACAAATGCCTGAAGCATCTTCTATCCTAAAATGTAACCCACAGGATTTATGAGTAACATATGTAACCTAATAAGAATAAGTTCACAGAGCAGGTGTGACTGAGTCATGGGCAGTGCAATCACCACAATGAAGATCCAGGTTCATATCTCACACAGGTACCCCTGGGCCAATATCCCCAAGATACCAAATAAAGAGGATGTGTTACAAACCCAGGAAAGGGACCCTATTCGTGTCATTAATTGTGTTGGCCCAGGTGAAGCCTAAGATTTATCAATCAAAACAGACCTACCAGAATAGGCAACAACAACAATACATACATGGATCATGCATAGTAGCATAATGGTAAGCTATCCTCTTGTAATATAAGGCAAGATAAAATCCCTGATCGTCATTAATATGATTAAAAAAATTAAGTAGCGTATGATTTTTATTTTTTTAATATTTCAAGGCTGCAACTTGCTCAGAGCAATCTCACCGCTGAGAACAGTCTGCTCATATGAAAAAGCAACTCAAAATTTTCAAATAATAAAATTTCACTCAAAATATAAATATAATGCTAAAGAAAGTTTCAAAGTATATCTTCCAAGACACCACAACTTGGGAAATATAATGTTTATAAATTTTGACTTGAATATGCAGTTGCAGCCTAATGGGCAAAGTGGCCCAAGCATAGAGTCCATGATTTTCTTTCCAAGTAGAGACCAAAACTAGAGATGTACTTTCTACTATGATTAACCACTACGGAGAAAACCAACTACCATGTAAGCCAACAGCCACTCAGTTAAGTTAAATAGTTTTGCTACCAAGCTAGGTCAAATATGTTGTTATTCTAGGAAAAAATAGTGGAACTTCATAGCAAAGGAAATATTGGTAGCAACAACACATGCATGTTAGTTTTCTACCAATAGCACTTTTGCCAGCCTTCTTACACATACAAAGATACACTTCTCAATCACAAGTCTATCTGAGTAAGAAATTATCTGAGCAGAGTTTAGGACAAGTGACTTGAACCAATGACTATTTGAGCTTATGCATCCAACTGACTGTAACAGAACTACAAATTAATCTCCTGTGAGAGATAAGGCAGCTATATTTGAGTTTTGGATGTTATTTAAAGAAACATAAGACCACAATGGTGAATAAGTTATAACTCTCTAGAAGGTCTACAAAATGGTGTAGAAGAAATACAACACAATGGAAGCATAACCAAACTGTTGGGATTTATCGGCAGGATGGAGCAACTAAATAACACAAATTTAAATGCAGATAACAGAAATTATTAAAAATAACAATTACATAGAATACACAGAGATTTTAACATGGTTCACCCAATGTGGGCTACATCGACAGAAAACAGCTCTCGCCTATTATTTTATTAATATCCAGCAAAAATACAGATTAAAATGTTACAATCACCCGCAGCACTGTCTACAGCTGCATGCATATACACCAAACGACTTCAAATCACGATCAACAATCCATGTTGCTGCATACTGCTTCACATTCACACGTCTGTGACTCTTCACATTCAATCTGCAGCAAAGAAATTGCTCAGTTTTTGCAGTTACAAACAAATTTTCCAACTGAAATTATTAACAAATTCTTTTATTAAAATATGGGTAGTTTTTGCTTCAAGGGTGTTGCCCCCAGACACCCACTATGGGCTCCACCCCTGGTCCTTCGTCGAGGGGATGGTCCCCCTAGACCCCATAGGAGGGGGTCCCCCCCCTACACTCCCCCGTTGATTAATTTGGGAGGAAAATGCAGCTGCCAAAGTCACCAAAATTTAACAAAAAGCATGATCAAGCTCCACAAACCAACAATCTCCCACTTGGAGACTAATCAAGCTCCACACAAAACCATCTCCCACTTGGAGCTTGATCTTGTAGCACCGTTGCACCTATAGCCCCCACTAGATTTACACGCCTGGACATGGCTTGTTTCTTATTTCCACCATTATCATTCTTGAAGATCAATGAAAACTAATGAGGAAATCAGAATCTCCCATGTGACCATCTTTGTAAAACATATCTGCAAGATTTTTACTTATATGAATTTTCTCCAACTTCAACTATCCATCCTCCAAAACTGACCAGATGAAGCGGTACCTAACTATATGTGTTTTGCTTTTGAATGAAGTATAGAATTCTTGGCAAGATGAATGGTACTCTGGCTGTTCGTGTATAAAAAATTATCAACCTGCTACTTGCCCAATTCCTATAAAAAATATTGCAACCAAATCATCTCTTTGCTAACTTCAGCAGCAACTACATATTTCACCTCTATGGTTGACTGAGCAACAACCTTCTACAGCCTTAAAATCTAACTAATTGCTATCCCTCCTACAATAAAAACATAACCTATAGCACTAAACTTGGCATCTATGTCACCAGCCAGATCAGTCAACATATCCTTGTAAAGCAGTGTTTGATCCTCCAAAACATAAATGCTTGCTAGTTGTACCTCTCAAATACCTGAGAATCCATTTGACAACATTCCAATGTTCCATTCCTCGATGCATGTGGAATATCTCGCCTCATGCATACCATAGCGTACATTAAACTACCAACAACTAAAAAATATGGAACCGTAGACATTTTGTCTTCCTCCTCTTATGTCTTTGGACATATCTCCTTAGTCAATTTAAAATGACTAGGCAAAGGTGTACTCACAGCTTTTGCATTTTGCATATTAAACCATTTCAGCACCTTTTCTACATATTCGCTTTGAGATAAAGTTAACTTTTTGTTTTTCATGTCCCGTAAAATCCTCATACCAAGGATTTGTTTGGTTGCACCCAAAACCTTCATAGCAAAAGACTTTTGCTATTTTTTTCTAAACTTCATTAATATGCTCCATGTTAGACCCCGCAACAAGTAAGTCATCAACATATAATAATGGGATAATATAACTACCATTATCCAACCTCTTAAAATAAACACAATGGTCAAAATGACATCTGTTGTAACTTTGTTCAGCCATAAAACTATCAAATTTTAAATACCATTGTCGAGGTGCTTGCTTCAAGCCATACAAACTCTTCTTTAATTTGCACACTAAATCCTCCTTACCTCTGACTTCATATCCTTGTGGTTGTTGCATGTATATTTCTTCTTCCAAATCTCCATGGAGAAAAGTTGTTTTCACATCTAGTTGTTCAAGATGCAAATCTTCTGCAGCCACAATACTTAGAACAGTTCTAATTGAAGTCTTTTTTACAACCGGATAAAAGATTTCATCAAACTCAATTCCTTTCTTCTATGCAAATCCTTTTACCACGAGTTTGGACTTATATCTTTTCTTGCCTCCTTTCAGCCTGTAAACCCATTTATTTGGCAAAGCTCTTTTACCTGTAGGTGATTTGACTAAATCCCAAGTCTGATTTTGCAGCAAGGAATTCATATCCTCTTTCATCCCTTGCTCCCACTATTCTTTGGCATCCACCTACATAGCTTCTTCATATCCTTTTGGTTCACTAGCATTAGTTAGTAAAATAGAATATAATGAAGGAGAAAATCATTCAGGAGGTCTACTTATCCTTGTAGAACGTCTAACATTTGCAAGAGTCCGTGGTATTTCTTGTTGTTATTGAGCATCAGATGCCAATGGAATTTTATTTTCTGGAATATCATCCAACACCACAAATTCTCTTTTTTGCCTATTCATATTTCTTTTCCTGCACCTGATCCTTGTACATAACCTTTTCATTGAATATAACATCTCTACTTCTAATAATTTTCTAATTTTCAAAATCCCATAACCGATAACCAAAGTCATATATTTCATATACCATTACCTCTTAATTATGACATCCAACCACCCGACTATGAAATTAAACCGAATTAATCAGCCGATTTAACTAGAATATTAAAACACAAACACACTCCCCCACAACTTGAACATGGACTTATCACATAAGGAGATCAACCGGTGCACATACCAATATCCTTCAACATCATAAAGTCATAATCATATAGATCATAGTCCCACTTGTTAAAAATGTAAGAATTTCCTTAAACATCATAAGCACTTATTAAATTGCTTTTACATGTATTCTTTCCTTGACCTTACTCAAGGAAATGATGGCAGCATATTCAAATAGTCAAAACAATGTAAAATATTATAAATTCTAACATGTGACGTTTTGTTGGATTTTTGGGTGCTGCAAAGTT
The DNA here is from genome assembly GCA_007258455.2 of Sequoia sempervirens. Classification (NCBI taxonomy): domain Eukaryota; kingdom Viridiplantae; phylum Streptophyta; class Pinopsida; order Cupressales; family Cupressaceae; genus Sequoia; species Sequoia sempervirens. The sequence goes on from VDFB02271358.1 coordinate 1,146,000,457, forward strand.
TTTGTCAGTTTGATCCAAGTTTTGCTGAGCCATGCAACACTTTTCCAAGTTGATTCAAATGATTCTCAAACATTGCCTTGCCAAGACCAATTCATATGACTGGGATCTCAACCTCTCCAAGGAGGTGAGAACATTAAGCTTTCTATTTACATGCATATCCATATCTTTATAAAAAGTAGACAGCATCTTAAATGAATTATAAAAATGTTAAAATTCTATTATTGTGTTTAAATTATTTGTGTTTAAATTCTATTATTGTGCTTAAATTATTTGAAAAACTATGTTGTCATATGCTGTTCAAACCTGCGTTTTTAAAGTTTTGCTCCTCTTTTCTAAAAGATAATGCATCCAAAGTCAAAATCATCATTGTAATTTATTTGTTTGAGTAAAGTTACTTGGAAGGATTAGTTCAATCTTTAACGATTCAGGGCATGGTAATTTTTGGTTTTTGTTTTTTAATCCTTTTAATCAAGAATAGTCCACCCAGGCATCAGGAAGGATTGTTCAACCTTTAATATTTTAGGTTTTTTTTGGAATGTTCATCCTTTCAAGAAAGAAAGGTACACTGAAGCATCATGGCCCCTCCTGCCAGAGACATCTCCTGCGACAGGTGGACCACTCTTTCAGGTCACCCTGACTCCAAGACACTTTCTTGTCTCCAATGAATATCCTACCCTAGGGGACAAGATTTCGGCATTTCCAACTATGTTAACATTCATAACCCTGACTCTGATAGACGGAGGCTTCCTAAACGTGTTTTTGTATCACAAAACTTTTTCCAGATGGTAGACGATGTTTCCAATGCTCGGGGATCCAATGTAAAGATAGTCAAGCAAGCTACATGGTACACGACTCCCGGTTAATGTGTTTACTATAATCTTTTACTACTATACTAACATCACCAGTGCTGGGCAATAGATCATGAGTACCTTCTATAGCTTTCAGTTGTTATCGATTGATGTTTGTAATCTAAAAGGCACTGAGTCTCTTTTTCTTTCCATGCAATTCTTATGCACAAATTAATCTTTAGCTTATCTAATGCCCAAAATCTCTAACATAAAAGTTATGTATCATGCTGGGATACTATGTCCAGATGATGGGATTTCCTTTTATTTTAATACGCACCTATCTTCTTAACCCCCTCCAGTCTGACGCACTTAAAACAGTGCATCTTGGAATTGCTTCTCCGCCTAAGAAGTTCCTAGCTAAATATTTAGTTAATGCTAGTTGAATGGGATGAGCTCAAACAGTCCAAGCTTCAAATAACAAAAGAATCCATTTTTCCCACATCGGAGTCCTGGGTTCAAATTAAATACACACTAAAATATTAATTTCAAATTTTACATTTTCCTCGGACTATGTTTTTATTACTTTTGAGCTAAAAGATCGACCCATTCGATATTCTCAGAACAATTCATTCTTCAAAATTTTCCTTATTAAGAAAAAATGACAAGGTATTGAACTTGCGCAGAGCACTGGATCCAACTCACTGCACGCCATGCAACCAAAGCATGCAACGACGAGACCATGTAAAAGTTACGGTAAATTTGACGGAGGGCCTAGCCCCTAAATCGAAAGTCATAAAAGAAAAGAAATTTATCAAATAAAAATCCTTGAAAGTATAAAAACTTCGGTTTCACAGAACTGCTAAACAGAAAGGGATGAAAAGAAGAGATGAGATTACAGACAGGCATTAATAGAATGGAGAAGAAAACTGACCAAAGCCAAAAATAGAGCCCATGAAAGCGCCACCAGCCGCATCCACTCCAAACTTCTGAAAGCACACATTGTATCCTCCCACCTCTTCTCCTCCTCCACCTCCTCCTTCTCCTCCTCCTCCTTGCTGTGAGGGTTCTTCGGGGGTTTCGGTGGGTTTAGTCTCAGGGTTTGAAGCCACCATCGCCATATTCGCCGCCAAGCTTTCACCGCCTATTGCATAGATATTTAGGCTGATTTTTTATTTTATCTCGCACGACATATGTTCTCACTTCCCCTGTTTACAAGAGGTAAAAGGTCGCAGGAGACCTAAGAATGTGATCTCTGCCCTTGTGGACGTAAAAAACCTTACATTTTATCTGATATTTTCTTCTTTTCCATATCTTATATTCGATTATCAAAACACTCTATTCATGTGTGGTTTTCGCAGACACATGATATACTCGTTGTCACACTAAAGGGGCCTAAAAAATCAACTATTAACTACTTTATAATACTAAAACCCAAAATCAAAACAGGTGTGTATGAATTTTGAGGTACAACTTTTTCTTATTGAAACATATGGTTCCCACATTGGTGAGAACAATGCTTAAGGAAAATAAGAAAGAACATTTTTGGAAAGATATTAGGGTAAATAAAAAATAATTAGTTTTAGTTTCTAGAATTTATAAATTAAAAATATATAATTATACATTTTAAAATTATAAAGATTGATTAAGATTTTTTAGTTGTATGTATGGTTTGATTGTGTTGGAATATAAATTGTCATTGTGTGATATAAAATAAGATTTTGATATTAAATTTAATTATGATGTTTAAATAAAGAATAAATTATGCAGCTATAAAGAAGTCACTTTTTAATTTGAATAATGAAGTTGAAATTTAAGTCTTAATGTTTGGATTCGGTATTGTTATTAAGGAAAACCTAATGAGAATCATCATTGAAGGTGAATCAATGCTTGTTATAAATGTCATTAAAAAATGACATTTGGCTTCCTAGAAGCGATAGAATATGATGCAGATGGCATGGGATCTACTAGATCAATTTAACTACTTTAAATATTGCCATTGCTTTCAAGAGGTGGATAGGTTAGCCAATTTGGGTATTGAAATGGTCCTTGATTACTTGAATATTCAAATGTTGCAATGTGGACCTTGACTCTTTCATTGTATTATTTGAAAGATCGAGATCAGTTCGACCATACTCTTGGCATGATGGACAACTCCTAATATGTGATCATTTTCATAATTTTCATTCCATTTGAATGATCTTTTCTCATTTAGCTATAATTCCCTTGGATTTTAGTGTTGTGATGTTCACTTGAATTTTTGGTGCCTTCTCATGTGCAAACATAGAACTAGTACGTCTCCTCCTCACTTGGAGACAATTTTGCATGGTTTAAAGTATATAGAGTGATTATCCTTGATATGAGGGTTTTGGGAAGAGCTTTTTTGGTTGCCTTTGACATTGGTATTTACTCTCATCTTGTGGAGATGGATCTAAACAAGAGAGTTTTGTTACCTAAATGCTACTTGAAAAATACAAACTCTCACCTTTCGATAAATAGAAACTCGACAACGTATTAATTTCATTGTGTTATCTAATGGAACAAGTTATTCAACTAGTTATGGGTAAGAATTTTTTCAACAACCCATTTTAAATCTTTATTATTCTCTGAAGTGGCCTTCTTCTTTATATCCAATGTGATGGATATTTTGAATGACAAAGGACTAGTGCGCTTTTTGGCTAAGACATATCTTCAACCAACTATATTCACTCCCTAGTCATTAGATAAAGCTCTTGCAAAATATGATGTTGGTCAAGGAAACATTGATATTGATGGCATTTTTTGAAAGAGGCAATTCAAAATGTAATATCCCTTTTTCGGTGCATAGCCAATTTGTGCACATTTAGTTGGTTTCCAAGTCTTTCAAAGGCTAAATGGTTAGTTAGGTAGAACTCCAACATTCTTGGAGAAGCATTTAGTCAATAATTATTCTTGGGGTTTGAGTTCAATTGGTTAGTTAGGGCCCTTTGATGCTTTCGGAATTGATTTTTGACCTTTTGGGTGCTCTCCAAACTTCTTGGAGGACCAGGCTATTTTTAGAAAGTCACCAAATTGATTTCATCACATGGTGTGGTCAAAAGTGGATTTTGATGATGTTACAAAACTTTTCACAACTTGGGTGAGTTATTAAGTTATTTAATTAATATTTCAGTAATTTTATCTAATATTGAGAAATAGTTAAAGGATAACTTAGTGTAATAGCTCGTTGGAAAGGTGATAAAATATTTGCACATAATAAATTATTTAATTTAAAGAAAAAAGTGATTTTTTAGAAGAAAAAACAAAAGAAGTGTTTTTTTAAGTAACGAAAAAATAAAAAAAATTGCTTTTTCGAAAAAGGAAAAGGTACTTTTTTGAAAAAAAAAATAACAAAAAAAGATATAAAAGGAGGTGTTGGGCACTCATTTGGATATGTTGAAGTTTTCTCATACTAAATGTTGTTAGAATGAACTTGTGAGTTCCTCCATAATCTTTTTAGGACGAAAACCCTCATTCAATATCTAGTTTTGGATTGATAGATAATCCCAAGCTAGATTGGAGTGATTTTGTTCCAGAGATCACCATTATGCTTCAAGTAGAGTTTTAGTTTTAGATGTTGTTGAGTGAAGATTTATTCAATGTTTTGAGGTGTGTTGGGTGGAGTTTGAAGGGAGTTTTCTAGTATTTTGCTTGTGGGTGTGTTTGTATGCTCCTTTTCTGAGTTTCCAAAGCATCAACAACAATGTTTCAGTTTTGATTTGTCTAAATTACAATAGTAAAAAGGGTGTTTTCAAACTTGTTCTAGCCTTCTAGTTCATCCATTCAATGTATCACATTGCTATTTCATAACTGGGTTATTGGGTACATGTTATTTTGTGTTATGTGGGGTGTTTCAACAGTTCTTTATATTAGCAGCCAATCCTCTTATTTTTGGTGTTCACAATGCATATGTGCTAACCTTGTAATGCTTTGGATGGTTATATTACCAAAAGCTTCAATTTTTATGCACTTTATTTTGTAAGCATTGGATGGTAGTATCACCAATGGTTTAAATTTGTTATTGTTGATGTACTTACCCCACTAAACAAGTGGTAATATTGTAATAGCTCACTAGTGAAAAGTTGAAGAAGCATGTTTAAATGTCTTCAAACATTGTATAAGATTTCCCACTGAAAAGTGGAAGTTTCTTGTGATTCTCGTTGAATAAGCAGATGATTTCTTTCTTGTATTGTTTATGCATCCCACTGAATAAGTGGTTTGGTCGGCTTGTTGTTTGATTCTTCTTTCTAGCAAGTTGTAAATCAATAAATTGTAATCTTGACATTGTATGCTCTTACCTTTCCCAATCTAGGATCTAGGTAATTAGAAAGTGGAAAGGATGTTGCTATGATTTCATTTATTTTAAAGTTAACATATTTTCAAAAGAAAAAGGAATCGAGGGTGGTTATTACACAAAACTCCTTTGCCTTGCTTATCTCACTCATGAAAATGATATAAGGCTTTCTCTTTGACTCTCCTTTGGTTCCCATGTCTACATTAAAGCTTCTTCAAAAGGATATGAGTGAGGAACTTTTTCTTCAAGCTTCTAACCTATTTAAGTGTCTAAACTTCCTTCTCGAACATATGACATAAAATTTTCATGTGGTTGGTTTGCCTCTCCAAGTTGATACTTTGGATGTTGTTGGTTCTAGTGGTAGTTGTGATGGTTGATCATTGGGTTGTGGAGCTTATCTTTCTTGCTATTTTTTGTTTCACTAGGTTCCTTATATTATGTTATATGTCCCTTGATATATATTTATGACTTTCTCTAATATAACTCCTTTGTAAATATATAATATGTGTGACCTCTAGCCACCTCTTCATCAATCAAAACAATAAATAACAAATTAGGCTCTACTTTAATCTAGGGCAAAAAATAGCTTGAAATAAACTTGTGTGTATGAAATTAATATGGTGGGTTATGTGATATAGAGTTTGGTTTGCCTTTCCTTCTAATATTTGAAACTACAATAAATAGATTGGTATTGTTTACATATATCTTTGAGGAGTGGGGGTCGTGTTCTCCTTAATCAAATCCCCGAGTGGACCAAAATGATGGCTTTTGAATAAAGATCAAAGATACCAAGCAAAAATGAAATGTGCATGTTTGTCACTAAGTATGTAGATGTTGATGTAAGAGTGAATGTTGGCATGTGCTTCTTGAATAATGATGTAAATATGTGTGAGATCTATATTTCAAATCTCTTGATGTTGATGTCCTAAAATGAATTAGGGTTTATTCTTTCATAAAACACCTTAATAAAGTTTGAATATTTTGTGTTGTGTTATGAGACAATAGTTCATTGGAGGGGGTGACAAAGACCTATATTGAATTTGAAATTTTAAAAGGCACAAATTATTGATTTTATGCCACAAAATTGATTTGGGTGGGAAAATGGGTAAACTAAGGATCAATATAGTTCTTTTGGATGTGTGGAGTTATAATCAAACTAGGTTTGAGGAGTATGCTAACTATTAGTGAGAAAACACACTACTTGTATGTTAGTTTTTTGTATAAAGGCTAACTCAATCAAAGTTAATCTAAATTAAGCGAAAAAGTGCAAGGTGTGCAATTTTCACCATTTCATTTTACCCCCACTTTGACTTGTGTGTGAACTATTATGAAGATACATGTTAAATTAAAACAAGTTGTAATACCCAAATTTTATAATATGATAAAATGGGTAAAATTATATCCAACATTTTTTATGTTAACAAATGTAATACAACATGGTGATGAAATGTGTATACACAAACAAGTGTAGTCATCACACACAACTACACTAACATAAACACCAAGTACATGCAAAAGAGGCTTACATGTGACACACAAGTAGAGATGGCATAATTTTTGTATGTGAAAGGTGGCATGCATTATAATATAATAACCACACACATGCTACCTAAAGACAAACTCGGAAATGAAGAACAATACAATTCATTCCTTTAACCATTAAAATTATGGACAAATGAAGTATATTTAATAAAAATAATTCATATTATACCATAAAGCATAAGATACATCAATTATCTTTTCACCATTATATTTTTTGTCAATTCATTAACTCGTTATATAAGAAAGAGATTATGTGATACACATAATACTAATTCATTTATCTTCTTTATGATAGTGATAGCATCATTAAAAGGAGAGAGAAGAGAGTACGTGTTCCAATTGTTCTCTTTACCTTTCAAGGATCAAATTAGACATGAGTAGGAGAGAGAGAGTGTGTGTGTACTTTTGCATAATATACCAATGAGGTATTACTCTTTATAATCCTTGTCCTTGTAGTGTAGAAAAATGTACTCCTTTACATTTTCACACTATGTTTGCATCCCCTTAATTAATTGGACTTAATTAAGCTTCTAATTGACCAAATTATGCATTCCAAAACCTTATTATTCCCATTTTCTGAAAGGGAAACCTATATTAAACAATTATTAACATTAATTAAAACACCTTGGAAATTGTGTGTCCTGGACTCAGGTCCTAGGACCCATTCGCCCAAGGGCGAATGGGTTCCCTTTAAGTCCTAGGACCCAATTTTTAATATGTTTTTGGCTACATTTTAATGATTCAAATTCATGTTTCAAATGTCGGTTTGTGGAATCTAATTTTTCAGGAAATTAGATAAACACTTAAAAATACATAGTTATTTTATCAATTCAAATATAAGTTGCATAATTCAAACTTCACAAGAGTAAATATTATTGTCAAGAGCATTGAAGAGAATATTTATCAGTCATCTTTAGCAGCAATCAAGATCATATTATCATGTCAAAGTTCATGTGTGTTCATGTCATGTTTTGGAGCTAACATTATGATGTAGGTTTCAAGAATTCAAGCATCAAATCAATCATTCATTCAAGCCAATTCATGCAAGATCAAGCTCCTTGGAGTGATGTGTTAGATTTCAGTCCTCTAAGTGCAATCATCAAGGGTTTGGTGAGTTGTGACATAGCATTGTTCATTCATCAATTCTTTCCATTTATCATCAAGGTTTAATTACCAAACCGAGGTTTGACTAAGGTAAACCCCTATTCACCCAAAAACAAACATTTTTCTTCTCTCTTTGTATATGCAGATTTACAGGTGAAGAAGGACTGAAAATCAATCAAAAGAGAAATTTTGCAAAGTTGTCAACACTATTGTCAAGCTACAGAAACTCACCTATAGGTTGTATTTCCAACTTTCCGGCAGTCAAACCTGGAGAAATCAGAAGCTTAGATATGGGATTTGAGGACTGCAAAATCAAATTTTGGACCCCTATACAAAGACCCATTCGCCCTAGGGTGAATTTGTCCTTTAGCAGAGTTCAAAACACACTTTTGGTGCTAGGTACATACCATCTTTCCCTTCTCAGATCTGCCTATAACTTGTTGTTTTTGTTTCTACTATCATATTATTCTACATTTCAAGTGTTAGGTCACACAATTGAGTTTTTTAATGCATTTAAATTTTATCTCCCAAAATAGCCAATCAGTCATTTATGTCATAAGAATACAATAAACCTTCCTAATAAGGTTGACTCACCTCAAGGTTGAAATTCAATCCTATCCTTGGGAGATCTCTTTTTCTAATAAAATTAAGAAAAGTGGAAGTGTGTTACATCATTCCATCACATATCAAACCCCTGCCCATCCAACAAATTCCATGTTTTTTCTTCGTTTCAGTCCTAAATCAAGCAAACAAAAGGTACCAATATTATCTAACTTGATATAATCAGTAAAATGTGATTATATTCATAATATCTTTATAAATCATATTTAAGGATAGTTTGTATTTGAGAGAGAGATGGAGAAAGATATCAAATAATTACTTTGCAATCACATGTAGCATATTCCTTGTCTCAAATACACAATGTAAAAGAGAAGAATGAACACCAATCATCATATTTTTCCTCATTTTAAACATGTATACAAGTTTCTTTCACATATAGAGAAATAATGCATACAAGTGTAGATACCTAGTTATAACTCCACACATGTAAGCATCTTTTCATATATTTAAATGAATGTGTGGTTATTAGAAAGGGTTAGAGATAGTTAAGCTTTCATCTAACAATATGATCAATAACTAAACTGTATTTCATCCATTTCTTAACCAAATTAAATGTTCTTTGTTAATGTTCTATCAATATATTAGGAGTAATAACCATCTCATACAAATTGCTTCCAAAATCATATCAAAACTCAACAACTTATCAATATATTGAAAATATTTATCAAAGATTATGCAAAACTCTATTAAACCATGGAAAGATAGAATTTCCAACATGCTTATGAAGTGGGATTATATCATGAAGTTTTGAACATATTGCCTCATGGGTGAAAGTAAGAAGTAGGAGGTTAAAGTAAAGAAAAAATAAATAGGAAAAAATATTTTCAAAAGAAAATTTGTTTCAAGTAAAAAAAATATTTTCAAAAGAAAATTTGTTTCAAGTAAAAAAAATATTTTCAAAAGAAAATATTTGTTTCTGTAGACATGTAAAAATGACCTAACGCATATCACACATCCTGAATGACATTTTTCCATAATCGACATCATTATCATTAATATAATTGCATTTCATCTCACAAACATCATTAATCCCCTTTTTTAACATCATTTACATCATTAACCCTATTTACCTCTATCAATTGAATAATCTTTAATTATTTAATTAATTCACTATATCGTCACCTAATCTAACTTTATTCTTCCTTATTAATTAAATAAACATTACTTAATTATGTCAATAATATAGCCTATTCATCTAAATCAATTAAATTATTATCATTAATAATTTAATTAAACCACTTCCCCTTCTCTAAATTTGAATAATTAAATCAATTATTCAAAATCACTCAACATAGTCAACAAAACAAATATATCTTTATTTGTTAAAGTCAAAAATGACTTGCACGATCATCTCCAATATTAATTAATTATTCAAATTAATTAATTATCCTCACCCTCTTTTGATTGAGTAAATCATTACCACTAATTTCTCACTCTAATTGGTTGATAAACCCATCTATTTCCTAACTCAACCTGACTTTCTCAATCCCACTAACCACTCAACCTGATTTCTTCAATCCCACTAACCACTCAACCTTACTTCTTCAATCCCCCCAATCATTCCAATCTAATCCCACTAATCATTCTAATCTATTTCATCTCAACGGTTTGCAACCATTGATCATGATCTTTTACAAATGAATCTCAATCGTTCATCTCAAAACTAAAAATCTATAAAATAACCCTCTTTCTTCTCAAAAACGGTCAAAGAATCTAGAGAATTTATGCAAAGAGATCATGTTGAATTGACATTTGAATTCTTGGGAGCAAATACACACATCTTTGATCACCATTAACACACACTTTGAATCTTTTGCAACAACAAATGGAGGCTTCACATTGATTCAAATGCAATCCAACATCAATACGGATTACACTTTGACATGGAATGGTATAGCTATATCCGGTGAATTCATTTATTGTTTCTTTCTTATGCATATCTTTATTTATTGAATTCATTGCTCTACAATTCATTTCATGAGTATGGTTTGGGATTTTGATCTTGTTTTGAATTGATTTGGTTGAACTCATTATTGTTTTCCTTATGCTAAATTCCCCCCTTACATTAATTGGCACCCCCGATGGGACCTAGGTCCTTAACACTAATCTTTTTGCTATTTTTGTGAGTAGTTATAGGTTTCATAATGCCAATTTCTTTGCAGGAAACACTATTGTTGTTTGAAATGTGGAATTCCTAGAATTTTAATGCGGTCATTTTCATGGTTTTACCATGGTCGTACTAAGTTTGACCGCTAGTGTACTAAGTTTGGCTGCTATTGTCATCCTTGTCACTATCATTTTTTCTATTTTGCAAGTTGTTGACAAAGTTAACTATTACAGGGCCGCTTTCATCATAAATAGGCCTGTGGTTGTACCTTGTTTGTACTGCTATCATCTACTTTGTTGTAGTTGTTCCAGAGAAAAGGCCACTCTTGCTCTAAACAAATTCGCTAGTGTTCTTTTTGTTTGCTTTAATCTATAATTTTTTGTTGGATTTTTTGATTTGCCTAACCCTAACGATTGATTGTTTGTTGTTTTTGGGAGATCTTCTAACATCATTGGTGCAACCCTTACATGATTATGGCACATTTTTCATGAGAACAACTAACATTTTGCTTGCAAAGTTGGTGAACGGTCCAAGGCCATTTCAATTTTAAACCCTTTTTTAGTTAAAACACATTTCGTTTTGATGCTCCTAAAACTAAATCTCACATTTCATTCCGTGCTCATAAAATTGAACCTACAAATCTCACATCTCGTTTTGGTGCTCATAAAATTGAACCTACAAATCTCACATCTCATTTTGGTGCTCTTAAAACTGAACCTACAAATCTCACATCTCATTTTGGTGCTCTTAAAATTAGACCTAAAAATCCCACATTTGGTTTTGGTTCAATAAAAATGAACAACACAACTTGTATGTTTACTTTGGTGGATTACAACGTGGTTACAAATCTTTCATGTTTCAATTTGGTGCTATAAAAAATGAAACAAATCATCTTTTTCTAATTGCAATGGAATTTCTTACTTGAAGTCTCAAACATTTTGAATTTGGTGCATTTAAAAAATGAATAGGTATCTTTTCACACTTCACTTTTGGGCTTAAAATGAAATTGCTATAAATTGTCTACTGTGTTCACTGTGTTTGGAAAACCAAGTGTGTATCCTCTCCCCTCATGTCTTTGGATGATCTTGGGTGACGAAAAATACTTTGGGTTTCATAATACTTTATTTTCATCATTACCTTTACATCGGGCCTACCTAAGAGACACATCTGAAAAGGAGAACTCGAAGGTGACCCAAAGCGAAATTTCCCTCAAGCCGCTATATAAATGATTTTAGTAAAAGCCAAGATTTAACTGGCATTAGCCTTTTCTGAATAGCGCCATTCAGAATGGGGAGGTACCTTTGCATATAATTTTCCCTAGTAGGAGTGGAAAAAGCCTTAAGTGGCTTACAGTGCGCTCACAAGGTGCCAGTCCCTTGAGCAATGACTAAAAGCTTTATAGTAGTTTTTTCCACCTTATTGATTGAGATATTTTACTTAGGGATGCGGTTTAGTGCAAGGGATGCACACCATACCCTAAAGATACTTTACTCACCATATGAACTCACTTGAGTTGAGATAGAAATCCTCAGCTTAGCATAAGCTACTTGTAGCTTTCCAGGGAAAGGATGAGTTGGGTTATCCGTCCATTCTAGGAGACCCTTATATCTATCCACTCTCGAAAGATTTAAGTGTATACATCCCTTTGGGTGTCCCTACCCTTACTTCAAAGGACCTTCCAATTTGTGGGCCTAAAAGTGTTGTCATTGGCCAATTTGACATTAGGGATAAAATGCTTGATATGTTCTCAATGTTGTTACTAGTTTAAACTTGGGCTAATTTTGGCTCTTATCATTTAAACATACAGTCAATTTATACACTTTAATTGATGTGCTTTATCACTTTCCAAATCTTAGACATAATTCTTAAAAAAATTAGATCAACCAAGAATCAAAAACTTGCAAACCTATCTAACAAACCGTTGTTAAATAAAAACTAGAAAATTTGGAAATAGGGCCACTATTGACATTCTCGTTGCTTTTGTTCCATATTATTTCCGCTACTATACTAAATTTTGACCACAGTCGTCCTAATTTTTAACTGCTATTGTCCTGAACATTTCTACTTCTATCAAAATTGTCGCTATTGCGCTCTTTGTCTCACTAGTTAAAAATTGAAACAGAGACCGCTCTTGATAAACTTGTCGTAGTTATTCTAAAAAATCAACCGATACTATACTAGAAATTGTTGCTTCTATCAAAATTATCATTATTTTCGTCTTTGTTTACTAGTCAAAAATTGAAACAGAGACCGCTATTGCTCAATGTTGTCGTAATCATTCTAAAAAATCAATCGCCGCTGTCCTAAGAATTACCACTACTGTCCTAAAAAGTGTCACTATTACCCTAAACAAAAACTAGTTTTGTCCTAAATTTTGGTGTAAATCAGAATTGGTCCAAAAATTGGTTATTACATCATCCTTTGAAACACAAACATTCAGACCTACACCAAATCATATAAGCATCTTTCTATATCCATTAGCAAATCAAAACATCAACCTAGTTTTAAGACATAAATCAAACATAACAAGCTGGATTATCCTCTTGCTCTCATTTTCTAAGATATTAACATCAACATTTGCTTGAAACCTCAAGGCTAGTTCAAGTAGAGTATCAACATATCCTCTAGAAATAAAGTAAAATATCAGTCCAAGTATTATACACCTTGTGTCCTAAAAATAACATCAAATCAAAACATCCACCAAAATCACTCATACTCTAGGGTCTTGAGCACCAAACATACAATCCATATAAAACCATCAATATTTGAGAAAAAGGTTTTTACACATCATCTTCATACGTCATTGTAAAAAAAAAATCCCAAAAAAATAAGACATCATCCCATTTCATAATTAGCGATCACAAAATTCACCAAGGTATTGAACTTGTTTATGACAACAATGAGATCTCAACACAAGAAAAAGATGGAAGCCAACAAGAGTAGTTCTAGTGCACCAATGACCAACACCACTAATGAGGAACCTCAATCATGGGGTTACAATACAAATAACCTTTCAACTCCTCAAAAAGAACCCACGTTTAAAGCTACATAGAATCAACCACCTAGTGATGAGGAAATATTGCTTGAACATCAAAACATGATTTCTAGACAAACCCAACATCCTAGTGTCATCATAGAATAATATGATATTGACGAGGAAATTAATGATGAATAACTTTATGAGCACTCCCAAGATCTAAATTATAGAAACTTATGGACAAAATGCTTGAGAAAAATGCAAACCAATACTTTCGTACACTCGCACAAAGTGGTGCCAAACTACCCATAGACTTTAACGTGGACATTCTCAAAGATCTAAATCCCATTCCATTAGGAGATCAAACAGTGGTTAGACAGATGCCAAAACTAGTGGTGGATCACAAAATACCACCCTTGTTCTCACAAAACAACGATCAATCTAAAACCCAACCTATGGATAACCCATTGTTTAGGCAACCCTCACAAATTGAGCAAGCAATAGTGGCTCAACAATATCAAGGAAATTCAACTCAAAACATGTCATTGAACAACACTATGCAAAACATGGGAAGCCTTCCAATAGTGGACCAGCAAGGTAACATCCCATCACAAGGACAATACATGCCACAACAAACATCATCTTATGACCCTTCAAATAATGTACAATATCAACAAGGGAAATCACAACAAAATCCCCAACATCAAGGTGTACCCCAAATGCACTACCAAGGTACCCCTCAAGTTCCACAACATCAAGGTGTACCCCAATCGCACTACCAAGATACTCCTCAAAATAAATGACAACGTGTACCCCAAACACACTCCAAGGTACTCCTCAAGTTCCACAACATCAAGGTGTACCTCAAACACACTACCAAGGTACTCCTCAAAATCAACAATAGCAAGGTGTACCCCAAACGCACTATCAAGGTACTCCTCAAAATCAACAAAGCAAGGTGTACCCCAAACACACTACCAAGGTACTCCTCAAAATCAACAATAAGGTGTACCCAAAACACACTACCAAGGTACTCAAAATCAACAACAACATCAAGGTATACCCCAAACACATCATCAAGGTATTCCTCAACAACAACACCAAGGTATACCCCAACCGGACTACCAAGGTATACCCCAAACACAACATCATGGTATTCCACAAACACAAACTCAAACTCCTATTCCATAACAACAAGGTGTACCTCAAATGCAATACCACGGTATCCCTCAAAATCAATATCAAGGAGTTCCAAACAATCAATACCAAGGAGTACCTCAAAATCAATATCAAGGTGTACCACAAACTCAACATACCTACAACACACAACAAGGACTCAATCCTCCTTGCACACAACATGGTCATCAAGGTCATATGCCTACACAATATCTCGTTTATGACCAAACGAATGTCATAGGACAACAAGGCTACAACGCAAAAAATCCTCAATCAAGTGCACCAACTAACGACTTAAGCATGCAAGTACAAACCATTGACCAAAGAATATCAGACATCCAAATTGGAAAGACAAAAAAGAGCTATGCTCTACAAGATATTTTTTCATATCCTTTTGATCAAAACTTATCCATGATACCTTTCCCCAAAGGCTTTGAAATACCAAAATTTGACAAATATAGGGGAAGAGGGGATCCAATAGAGCACATGCACAAATTTTTAGTGGCTTGCATGGATCTGCAATGCAATGATACATATTTAATGAGGATTTTCCCATGGAGTCTCGACGAGGCTGCTATCAATTGGTTCTCTCGTCTACCACCTAGTATCAAGACATTTGATGAGTTGTCAGAAAAATTTGTCAACCATTTCTCGTACAACATAGAGTAGGATATAACAATCACCGATCTCTACAAAATTAAAAAAGTCAAGGTGAATCATTTGCTTTGTATCTACAGAGATGGAGACATAAAGCAAGCAAATGTAAATGGCCCATTCTCGAGAAACATCTCATAGACATATTTATCTCTAACGTACATGCAAACATTAACTATCAACTCACCGTATTGTGCTCTAGCAACTTTGAGGAGACTATTAAAAAGGGTTTTCTCATTGCAAGGGGAGTAATTAAACTCTACAACCGTAAGTACCAACCTTCTAGCTCAAACAATAAACCAAAGATATGGGCAAAGAACAAAAACGTAACCAATGACGGAGTGGTCGATGCTAAGGTTGTATGAAACATACAACCTCCCAATGGCCCACAAAATAATGTTCTAAAAACACAACAAAGCTATAATCCAAACAATGCACCAAACAATCAACTCAATTATGCTCAAAACAACCAACCAAATAACCAACAACAAAATCAAGGACATGATAATGAGAGGAGGTTGTCGAGGCAATATGACCAACCTAGAAGAAAATTCACTCCATTGGGAGAACCCCTTGAAGTTATTATGCACAAATTGGTCCAAACAAACCTTATCAAGTTTAATGACAAAACAAGATATGATGAGCCAAACTTCAAACCCCCTTGGTATAATGAGAACAACAAATGCAAATTCCATAAAATCAAGGGTCATACCACCAACAATTGCATGAAGCTCAAACACATCGTGCAAGACTTAATAGAAAAAGGAGAGGTTGACATAGAGCATCATCCTGGAAATAAAGACTTAAAAATCTACAAGGATCCAATCCACAACCATTCTAAGGGAAAGGAAAAGGGTAAAGGGAAACATTACCGTAAAGCTAGCTTCACCGATGACGAACTCATAGGAAACATCTCTCAAGACAATCATACCATCAATGTTGTAACCATACTAAGCAGAGATCTCGAGTGTAATGTAACTACATGAAGAGGGAGAGTCACAATCCAAGGAGCCCCTCCCTAAGCAAAAGCCACAAGTAAGCCATCAAATGATTACAAAATTGTGGAACAATTAAAGAAAATTCCTACCATAATCTCCATCCTTGAGCTTCTGAAGTTGTCACCAACCCATAAAGAAATCTTGGAGAAAGATCTTGTCAAAACATCAATCCCTAACGACCTTAATACTGATCAGTTTCAAGCCATGGTTGGTAACATCACCTCGACCCATCACTTGGTCTTCTTTGAGAATGAC
Organism: Sequoia sempervirens; assembly: GCA_007258455.2. Lineage (NCBI taxonomy): Eukaryota > Viridiplantae > Streptophyta > Pinopsida > Cupressales > Cupressaceae > Sequoia > Sequoia sempervirens. The sequence goes on from VDFB02271358.1 coordinate 1,146,016,988, forward strand.
CTTCCACAAAAGTCTTTCCATAATCAAGCTCTCTATCTAGAAGTTTGTGTCCATAAACATAAAGGCAAGAGAGTATTGATTGATAACGGTGTAGGCTTAAACATTTGTACCCTAAAATTAGTAAAACAACTGGGATATTTTGATGACGTAATAGATAAAAGCAAAAGTATCACCATAAGGGCTTATAATGATATGAAGAGAAATTTAGAAGGAAAAATTAGACTTCTCATTCAAATAGGACCAACAATTGCAAAAACAACATGTCAAGTACTAGATCTTGAGTTGCCCTACAACCTTCTTCTAGGAAGACCATAGATCCATGCCTTAAAAGCAGTCTCTTCAACATTCCATCAGTGCTTCAAATTTCCTTGCAATGGTAAGAAAGTTACCATATATGTCTGTAGACACCTAAATTTGGACACTTAATTTATCCAAATTTATCCCATTTCGTCTAAGCATCCCCTTATTTGCATTAATTAAGTAATATCGCTATTATTTAATTAATATCCTTAAGTTCCTCTAAATCCCTAAAGTATTCAATTAATAATCAAATACCTTATGTCTTTGATCCTTCTTTCATCAAATGAATTAAATAAATATGACATTTATTTAATTCCTCACATGTCACATCCCTTTCTTAATTCTAATTATTCTCCTAATCTCATCATTAGGGATGTGTGCATGCCTAATCTTTGATTAGGATGTGTCACATCCTCCAACTTTTGCAAGTTGGCCTCTAATCTCTCTTAGCCACCCAACCCTCCTCTAATCCTTCATTAACTAGCCTAATCAACCTCTCAAGGAATTTTTAATTCCTTTGATCCTTCCAAGGAATATTAAATTCCTTTTTCTCTTCCCCATGTGATCTTTGACTTGTCACATCAAGTCACATGTGAACTCTTCCTAATCTCCCACTTGCCTCTAATATTTCATTAATTTGTCTAATCAGTTACTTGCACAACCTTAATCATTTAATTAGGCCAACTTAATCTCCATAGAATGTGTCCTAAGTCAAACTTATTAAAGTCTTTCTCCTTTTGGAGAAGGCACTCCATTCCCCATGTGAGTTTTTAATTCACATTTAATCCTCCAATGCATTTCAAGGAATTTTAAATTCCTTCTTTCATCCCCATGTGGATATTTGAGGAATTTTTAATTCGTCACATGTCCTCTCACCCACATGGAGACAAGGACCTCCTTTATGAGGAGATCTTGTCCCAATCCCAAGGTACTATGTAGTACCTCCATGTCATGTACTCTCCTTTCAACTCACTTACACATCATCTTTCTCAAGCCACTTCACATGCTACATGTCAAGATGTGAGGGTTTTTGAGTTCTCAACTCACCATAGCCCTACATCTTGGCCTTGTTGGTTTAATCTCAATCGTCCATTTCCCTAGAGAATTCAAAATTTTCTATAAATACCCCTTTTTTCCTCTCATTTTGAGGAGGAGATCATTGTGCTAGCCAAACTCTTGAAAAAAATTCTCTTGAGCCATACTTAGCCAAATATTTGCATTTGCATCCACTTTCACCCATTTTTCCATCCATCTCACAATCCACACTTGCATATTTTTCCATCAAAGGATCATACAACATCAAAAATCAAGGGCCAACCAAAGGATCGATTCAAGACAAGGTAAATCAAATCCATTTGTTATCTTTACTTTGTTTTTTAATCCAACTAGGCCAATCTTGAGGTGTAGGGTGTTTATATTTGTTGTTTGCAATCCTCTTTTGTTTGCTACTCATTTTCTAACACCTATTTTCACCTGTTCACAATGTCAACCCAAAACCTTTTCATTACTATGCAAAATTAGATAAGTATAAAAAGATTCTTCAAATACCTAGCAACAATATATCATTCCACTCTTTTTCATATGTTGACCCATCATGACTAGCTTCATCCTCCAATGCAAGGAATACCATTTCAACCAATATTTTTGCATTGGAATGCTTCCCCCAACACCAAAGACATATAGAGGATTGAGAGAGATTAAGCATGTTCAAGCTATTAGAATGGAAGTCAAACCCACATTTTTCACCAAGTGAGGAGACATGCAATATAAAGAAGTGTTTGAAGAAGACCTATCCTCATGGATTTACAAAAAAGAAGGATAGGAGAAACCACTACCTCCTCTCCCTATTGATCAAAATCGCAAAGGATATCAGATAGAAAAAAGAATGGGGTTCATTGGAAAAGGTGGCCTTGGTTTACATGAACAAGGGAGAAGAGAACCAAATATCATGGAAAAGTCCTTGAAGAATCTTGGACTAGGGTATGGTTCATTAGACGCGATTACCCCAAGTACCGAAAGTACCTCTTATGAGGAAGGAGCTCCTTCTACTGCTGTTAAGACATTGAATAATTGTGAATGTCTAGATGACTACTTGTATATTCAAAACATGTTTGAAAACCTTGACATAAATACCATCACTATTGAACCTACATCTAATGACGACCACATTGAAATGGATTCCAATGAATATGAATGGGATTCTCTTGACTCTAGTGAGTATAACCTAGATACCCTATGGAACCTAGATAAGGTTGATACCTCTATCCTATCTATGACTTCCATAAGCTTTGTGTATACCAATGACAAAATACCCTTGCTTTACCCATAGTTAATAGACTAGGACCAACAACATACACTGGTTTTGGACTCATCCCAAAATGATGAAGCTATTGCAAAGTTCATGGGACTTTGAACTGATATACCACGAGGAGATCATAAAGCTAGTTTTCTAATGGAGCTGGGTCAAGAAGCATATTTTGGAGGGGAGATTGGTCCTCCAATCACAAAAATAAACTGAAAATTTTAAAAATAAAAAAGAGGTCCCCTAAAGAAAACCATAATGTGGCTTTATCGAATCAAGAAAAGAGAAAAACAAAGGATGCATCTAAGGGTGAAAACCTCTTTGAGATGCCCGAAGATGGAGGATTTAATCTTCCCACTACAAAATATCAAGAAAAATTAGTGCTCTTAGTTGAAGTCTTTAAACCTATCAATGTTAGCACAATGGAGACACCAAAAATAACATATCATGCAGCTTCTCTCAACCTTGAAGAAAAGGTAAAATTCTTATAATTCATTAATGAACGCAAAATCAACTTTGTATGGACATATGCAAACATGCCAGGGCTAGATCCAACTTTGGTAGTTCATCACCTAACAATGTTCCCTATAGCTAAACTTGTCAAACAAAAGTTGCACAAGATGCACCCATAGATACCACTCTTGGTCAAAGTAGAGCTTCAAAAAAATTTAGACGTGGGCTTCATCAGATCCATCAACTATCCTGAGTGGGTATCTAACCTTGTACCAATGTCAAAACCCACTAGGGGCATACAGATCTGCACAGACTTTAGGGATCTCAACAAGGCATGCCCTAAGGATGACTTCCCTCTACCCAGCATCGACATGATTGTGGACCTAACTGTGGGGCATGAAATGCTTTCATTGATGGATGACTTCTCTAGATACAATCAAATAAAGATAGCTCTTGAAGATCAACATAAAACAACTTTCACCTGTGCATGGAGAACCTTTTGCTAGAACGTCATGCCATTCAATTTGAGGAATGCAGGGGAAACTTACCAATGAGCAATGACCACCATATTCCATGATATGTTACACATTACCATGGAGGACTATATGGACAACATATTAGAAAAATCAATCAAAAGAAAAGATCGTCTACCTAACCTAGCCAAGGTATCTAACAAGCTAGAGGAATACAACCTACGTTTACCTAACCTAGCTAAGGTATCTAGAAGAGGCATCAAGGTGGATCCCGCCAAAGTTAAAGATATCCTAGAAATGCCTCCTCCAAAAACATTGAAACAACTATGAAGTCTACAGGGTAATCTTCAATCCATTACAAGGTTCATCGCACAGTTAGTAGACAAGTGCCATCCATTCACCCATTTGTTACATAAGGACATAACATTCAAATGGGATGGTAGGTGTGATCAGGATTTCCAATAGGCCAAGGATTATTTACTCACTCCCCTAGTTTCGATGCCTCCAATCTAGGACAAGGCAATGATTTTGTATGTATCTACGACATAGACAACTTTAAGAGCTCTGTTAGCACAATTAGATGATCAAAACAAGAGCATTATATCACTCGAACCCTAGTGGGCTATGAATTAAACTATTTTCCCATAAAAAGAGCATGTTTATTTGTTGTCTTCACAACACAAAAGCTGAGACACTACATATTAAACAAGCAAATAAAGCTGATATCAAAAGTGGATCCCTTAAAGTATTTATTGGAAAAGGAAATTCTAACATAGAGGATCGCTATGTGGGTAATGATACTTAGTGAATTTGACATAGAGTACATTGACAGAAAATCCATAAAGGGACAAATAATAGTAGATCAACTAACAAATGCATCGATGGAAGATCATCAGCCTCTAGTATCAAAATTTTCAGATGAAAACATACTTCTAACTAATCAGTCAAGCTCTTGGACCTTGTACTTTGATGGATCTCACACTCAACATGGCTGAGGGGATGGTATCCTATTTCTCACACCTTAGGGAAATAGTATACCCAAAGCATACAAGATTTCCTTTCCATGTACTAACAACATTTATGAATATGAAGCGCTCATCACTGGACTAAAGATGGCTATAAAATGGAATGTAAGGGAACTACAGGTCTATGGTGATTCTCAACTAGTCATAAGATAGGTAAATGACGAATATTAGACAAATGATGAGAATCTTATGCCATACAAAAGAATGCTAGACAACTTCAAACAATACTTTGTCGTCATCACCTTTGAACAGGTTCCTAGAATCAACAACAGAGCAACTGACGCTATGGCAACAATAGGTTCACTCCTCGACATACCCCAAAACATTCCCAAATATTAATTCCTTGTGGAGAAACTACTTATACCGACATTTGATATCCTAGAATTAGAATTTTTTTGTGATTTTTTTGGTCATAACTCGCCTTGGTACTGAGACACGTTTGCTTATATCCGACATGGTATCATACCCCCTGAACTAATGAAAAATCAAAAGAAAACCTTTATTCGCATAACATCCCAATTCACCATCCTAGGAGATACCCTATACAAACGAATTCTAGATGGTACATTACTTCAATGTCTCAACATGGACGAAGCACAAACCGCCTTACAAGAAGTGCATGAAGGTGTTTGTGGGTCTCACTCTAGTGGACCTAATCTAGTACAAAACTGCTGAGAACAGGGTATTATTGGCCCTCAATGGAACAAGAATCCATTCATTACTCAAGGAAATGTCGCCAATGTCAACAACATAGTGATCTTGTTCACGCACCAACATAGGAGCTACGACCTATAACTACACCATGGCCTTTCTCGTAGTGGGGACTCGACTTAGTAGGTAAGATATCTCCCACTTCATCTAATGGGCACAAATTCATTATCACTAGAACCGAGTTATACTTTACAAAGTGGATGGAGGCTATTCCTCTAACCTACATCATTAGGAAACAAATATCCAAGTTCATCTTGAATTATTTGATTTGTCGGTATGAAATTCTAGAAACTTTCATAACATATAATGAAACCCCATTCAAGAACCAAGATGTCTGTGAGCTTTGTGCAAATTTCTCTATCCAACACTGATTCTTGACCCCATACTAACCCCCAAGGAAACGGCCAAGCTAAAGCATCCAACAAAACCATTATAAAAATATTGAAAAAGATTGTTAATGATGTTGGCCATGATTGGCATTTGCAGCTAAATCTAGCCTTATGGGCTTACATAACCAACATTCGCACACCCACGGGTGCCACACCTTTTTCCTTGGTCTATGGATCTGAAGAAATCCTACTTATTGAAGTCAAGATCCCCTCACTACGAGTATCCCTGAAAGGCATGATCAACAATGAGGAATATCGGGTGTCTAGACTTAATGAGCTAGAGCTTCTAGATGAAAGATGTTTGAGCACATTAAACCATCTCCAGGTTTATTAGAATCGGCTCAAACAAAGCTATAACAAAAAGATCAAGAATATAATATTTCAATTTGGTGACATGGTACTGAAATAAAATCAAAAGATCCAGCTAAATCAGGATGGGAAGGGTAAATCTCAACAAAACTGGTTAGGTCCTTTCATAATAATAGCAAGTTATGGCTCTAGAGCATATCAATTGGCTACTCCTGAAGGAGAACCTTTAGCCAAACCTCTGAATAGAAACCATCTCAAAAGGTTTTACACTCAAATGCATCAAAATATCCCAAGCAAAAAAACTAAAAAAGCAAAAAAATCAAAAATCAAGAAAAACAATAAAGAAAAATAAAACGTACTCTAAGTGAAAACCACCTTGTGGCACTTCTAGGACCTATACCATAGTGAAAAATTGGTAAATAGGCACTACATTTGAATAAGCCATGCATCTATATTTATCAACACTATCTATAGCATTCACCCCATCCATCCTATAATAAAATGTGCAACCAACCATGGCTCGATGACTGATCAAGTGTTGAACCTTGTTGCACCATCAAAATCCATCTACCCTAATAAACCTAATCTTTTTTTCTAAACTGGGGGCAACTTCTCGAAACTAGTAGCAAATTATATCCTTGTTCATCCCATCACTATCAAAAACTATCAAAAATAAAAAACATCCAGAAAACAAACAAAATCCAAAAAACAAAGTTCAAAACATCAAAATCCCAAAAACATTTTATGGTTTGAGTCAATATAGTCAAAATATGTGGTCTTTGCATGTATAACATAGGCTGAGGCCATCATTGATGAGCCCCCGAGGCCCTAGGTTCGTCCCTTTAGGTGTCCATCATGGTCTTTAAACTTAGTTGAAAATCCAAAAACATTTAAAAAATCAAAAAAGTCAAAAACATACCCTTATCAAACAAGCGAACTACAAGCCTTTGCATGTATAATGTAGGAAAGGCCATCATTGATGAGCCCCTGAGGTCCTAGGTTAGTCTCCAAAAACAAAAAACATTCAAATATCTTATCAAAAATCCAAAAAAAAAACATTCATAAAATACAAAAAAAACTCTAAAAATAATGTCAATCAATACAGTCGAACTACGATGTCTCTGCATTCATCACATAGGAAAGGCTAATATTTGATCGACCCCTAAGGCACTAGATCAGTCCCTTAGGTCCCCCTATTTGTCTCTAAATCTCCCTAAAACAACAAAAACAACATCAAAATAATTAGAAAATCTCAAAAAAGAGTCTTATCTCCATTGTCATCTATCTGCAATAAACTTTCCATTCATAATAAACAATCATCACCTTCGACCTTTGACAAACCAATCAACAAGAAAAATAAACATCAAAATTGAAACTTCCAAAGAAAATATTAAAGTGATTGGATTAAGTTATCAGATTATAGCAATGTCTAATTATTAACTACCTACCTATCGATAATTCATCATCAATATCCTAATGTATGTCTTAACAGATAAAGCGTTCCTACAATAGACATCACTAATGGATAACATCCTGAAACATCAAACAACAATGGCAAGTGATACTAAATTTTTTTTTATCTTTTTATGATCTTAATGTCACATTCCCATGATCTCTTGAGGATGTCCACAAGGATTTAGAGAGAAAGGAATGGAGATATTGATCGTCAATTTTTGTTTGTTCTATTTGTTAGATGTTTTTGTGATACTACCACATAAAATACTTGCTTTTTTCCATGTATGGAAGTTGTTTTGAGGAAATTCGTGTAGCAATTGCATGTTAGGTACTCCATACCTCTTTGTGTAACTGGTCTGAAATGTTTTGACACAACTCACATATACACTCTAACAAGTTTTTCATACGTCTGGTATGAGCAAGAATATTCTTTGTTTGTAGAGTCAAAGTCCACGCAATAGATACAATGCCACCTTGGTCATCAATACCCTGGTGCATCATGTTTGTTTGCTACATCAATAAGGATTGCTAAAAATATGAAGTATCTATGAAAGAAAAAGGAAACTCATCAAAGACTAACAACATCAAATTTCTATCCATCTCTAAATCATACTAACACTTCTTCTAACTAACAACTTCATCCTGCATCACAATATCATTAGTACCACATGCATCCTACATCCACAAATTCATTAGTACATATCATGGCCGCAATAAAATAAAAAACATCATATACCATATATGATCATCCATCGCATACATCATATATCATCATCCATCAAATACATCATATATCATTATCCGTCGCATACATAATATATCATCATCCATCGCATAGATATATAAATCATACATCCATCCAATCATATAAATGCATCATAAAAGTACAAAAACACGAACATATAATCATAAATCATCAACACATATATAAGCATCCATACTCATCCATAAGCATCTCATAACAAATAATAAGCCACATAAAAACATTGTATTTCTCATATATCATAAAAAAATGAGAATGCCATATACATCATCAAGTATCTTGTGTGATATTCAAATATACAAAAATATATATATATATGAGGCCTCACCCAGGCTGATGAATGTATATACAAAATAACATGCCTACACAAGTCTCTGATATAATATATATAAAGATCATAGCAAAATCAGCCCTGTTGGTTGTCCCGAGGTGGGGATCTCTGTTGCTGCTAGCTTTGATGGGGAGATGGATATGGAATAACCAGAGACTAATGAGGTTGTCTCACCAACTGTCCACCAGACTCAACATTTGTTTGAATACTAGGCTCTTTTAAATGCTAGCGTCTTTGAGCCCTTGGAATAAAGGCCGCATATAGCATCTGGTAATAGGTGCTCTACTACATAAGTTGATCTCACTCAACCTGATACTAAGCCATGGGAATGAAAGAGGCCAGTGAAATATCAACTACTAATCTTTGTTGCCTCTCTGTAGCCAACTCCTTCCTCAACCCATCTCATTCCTGATAGAAGCCATCTCTCTTAGCAGTCAATGTCGCAACTTGTGCCTCAACGACCTGGCCCCAAGCAATCTTTGCATCCCTCTCTAGGACCCAATCATCCTTATCAGAAGTCAACTATGCTATCTAGGTTGCTACTACTGCATCCCCCTGTGGGTGAGGACCCTATGGTGCCTGTTGATCCTGATGAGACTAATCCTATGGTTGATGATCATGTTATTTTCCATCACGCCCATCATGCCCATCATCCTGATGACCCCTAGCTCTATCTAGTTGCTCTACAATAATTTTGAGTTGTTGTTGGTCACCTCTCCACGTAGTCACGCCATCCCTCCTCTGAACCTATCCCATGATTGGTCCAACACCAACAGGATCTGTAAAATGTAATGGGAAACAACATGCCTACCATTAATCAAAGTCTCATGTAGTCCTTGGATCTGCTGGACATATGACCTAGTCCCATCCAAATGGGGCAATTCATCTAAACTCTGCGATAACATCATTGAAAGAGGTTGTCGACCCCCACACCCCGACCTGTCAGATTGTCCACCCGAACTGTGCATGGTAATTATCTACAAAACGGGTTTGTGTCTCTTCGAACTATTGGAAGACCTTGCCAAGAAGATATCACTCTAGGGTAGTGTCCATGGGGCCTATAAGCCACCATGTCTATTTTCAAAATGGTGATTGCTCCATGTCATCATGCTAGGCCTCACAGCCTATCCATGGCCTCCAAATGAACTTAGACATATCATCAAAAATTCCTTGCTAGTAGTGTAACCTATCGAGCCAAGTGTAATGCATAAAATTTGAATATTTATAAGAATATGGATCCTCAACACCCCACTCAAGAATGCCATCTAGCCTAGTCATTGGGATCTTCTCCCAAACCCATATATGCAAGAGAGTCATCCCAGCTGAGATGGCATTACAACCACTATAAATAGCCTTGTGCGTATCTCGATACAAATATGCGAAGAGACATGGGAACCATGCATATCTCATCTTGTGCTCCATCATCTACTCAATGCAGATACCCCAACCAATAGGAAATAACTGGCATCTACAATAGGGCACTAGAGGCCCCATGATCAAACCAGTTAGAACTATCGATATAGGGTCGACACCATCAACGAACAAAGACAAGTCTATCTATGAATCTACCACTTGTAGTCGTCAAACACCAAGTACTATTTGCATGGTGAGGGTACCCTATCTAGCATCATACGTGACCAACTCACCGTGAATGGGGATCCGAAAAATCCTCCAAACAACCTCTAGTGTGATCGTCACCTCACTAGTGGGAAGGTGGAAAGATAACAAGTGCGGTCATCATCACCCTAAGGCATCAGATCTCAGGCATATAGCATATATGTAGCAGATCCATAGCATCAAGGAAGTCTCTCTTAACCTCAAAGAAACCAACAATCAAGTTGAATATTTTTCGTGGCCATCGCTCTCTAGAATATAGCGGTTTGAGAACTACCTGCAAACATTCAACCCACAACATCAAGAATTTGCTAGAAAATCAAATCATGAACCTAAGACTACAAAAAAACTAGCAAAATCATTCAATTTTGACAATAGCGAGTCCTTTTTGGATGATAGCAACAAGATTTTTTGATAGTAGCTCTATTTTGTACGATAGTGGCTACTTTTCAAGATAGCGTTCAAGTTTTACAAAAGCGGTCATTTTAAACAATAGCAAACAAATTTTACAAAATTGGTTACTTTCTAAACAAAAAACAATAACACACAAATTTTACAAAAGTGGACATATTTTACACTAGCGGACAAGAAAAACTATAGCGTTCAAGCTTTACAAAAGCAGTAAAATCACATACTACACTAGTAGTAAAATCAAGACAATAGCAATAAAAACTTGAAATTACCGCTATCGTCAAAAATGTTTTTAAGCATTAATTACGCAAACGTGAAAAGAAAAAAACAAGAAAGGAAGTGGTACATACCATGATGCTTGTGCTAGCTAGCCTCTCGAAAGAACAAAATGCATCTGCATAGTGTGGAGCACCCAAAATCCTTGCCATAGAAAATCGACAATCGCTGCAACAAGATCTCCAGAGGCAAGCATTCACTAAAGGCTAAGAGTGCAAATGAGGAAAAATGAACCCTAACTTCCTATTTTTACCCCCAAAACCCTAATTTTAACCATGGAAACCCTCCTAGGTCTAAACTTTGAGCTCCCTCGAACATCTAAAACCATAAACGCGGGCCCTATAGCCTAATTTTTTGTCCTCTATGAACCTAAACTACAACGAAACCTTGTCGCGAGCCTGACCAGAAAAGTGATTTTTTTGACCAACCTCACAAGGGGGTAGCCTGGTGTCATATTATCTTTCCATTGACCGCCAAGGAACAATAGGGCATATAAAAATTTTAAAATCTTGATTTGAACATCGAATTCTTTGAAACAAAGCAACCAGTACTTTGTCTCAAAGAGGGGCAAAATGTAGACATGTAAAAATGACCTAACACATATCACACATCTTGAATGACATTTTTCCATTATCGACATCATTATCATTAATATAACTGCATTTCATCTCAAAAAGATTATTAATCCCCCTTTTTAACATCATTTGCATCATTAACCCTATTTTCCTCTATTAATTGAATAATCTTTAATTATTTAATTAAGTCACTATATCATCACCTAATCTAACTTTTTTCTTCCCGGTTAATTAAATAAACATTAATTACTTAATTATGTCACTAATATACCCTATTCATCTAAATCAATTAAATCGTTATCATTAATATTTTAATTAAACCACTTTCCCTTCTCTAAATTTGAATAATTAAATCAATTATTCAAAATCACTCAACATAATCAACAAAAAAAATATATCTTTATTTGTTAAAGTCAAAAATGACTTGCATGTTCATCTCCAATATTAATTAATTATTCAAATTAATTAATTATCCTCACCCTCTTTTGTTTGAGTAAATCATTACCACTAATTTCTCACTCTAATTGGTTAACTAAACGGGCATCTATTTCCTGACTCAACTTGACTTTCTCAATCCCACTAACCACTCAACTTGATTTCTTCAATCCCACTAACCACTCAACCTGACTTTCTCAATCCCACTAACCACTCAACTTGATTTCTTCAATCCCACTAACCACTAAACCTGATTTCTTCAATCCCCCCAATCATTCCAATCTAATCCCACTAATCATTCCAATCCATTTCCTCTCAACAATTCTCAATCGTTGATCATGATCTTTTACTAATGAATCTCGATCATTCATCTCAAAACTAAAAATCTATAAAACAACCCTCTTTCTTCTAAAAAACGATCAGAGAATCTAGAGAATTTATGAAAAGAGATCATGTTGAATTGACATTTGAATTATTGAGATCAAATACACACATCTTTGATCACCATTAACACACTCTTTGAAGCTTTTTCAACAACAAATGGAGGCTTTGCATTGATTCAAATGCAATCCAACATCAATACGGATTACACTTCGACATGGAATGGTATAGTTGCATTTAGTGAATTCATTTATTGTTTCTTGCTTATGCATATCTTGATTTATTGAATTCATTTCTTTACAGTTCATTTCATGAGTATGATTTGGGATTTCGATCTTGTTTTGAATTGATTTGGTTTAATTCATTGTTGTTTTCCTTATGCTAAATTCCCCCTTACAATTTCAAGTTAAAAAATATCTACTTAGTTCTAGAGGACTAAACCTAAACATTATATATATTCTCAATATACATCTATTCTAAAAAGTATAAACATGTGTATTTTACCATAACCACATCCATTTTGTTTTTTCATAGTTGTTGAACAAATAACCAAGCAAGAGAAAATGATTGTTGTCAACATTTTTTCTTTGCCTCCTTCCTCCGTGCCTGACCAAGATCTAAACTTGAGGTATTTAGGAATTTCTCATTATCTTTGGTTACTTTTGATTTTTCTTATGGTAAATACATAACGTTTGGGTAAATTTGGAATTATTTTGATTTCATAAGCTTTGTGAGAATTTTGAATGTAACTTTGAAGTTCATTTTTATTTCAAAATCTTGTTTGATAAATTTTAGGGTAAATTTTGATTTAATAAGTTTAGGGTTTAGGAAAAAGTTGTACTGCAAGTTTTTTTTAAGAGTAGAATATTATGATACTTATATGGTTCATAGAACAACATTTAAAGGGATTTGTAGAGTTCAAATAGGTAGGATTTAGGGTAAATAGGTGGGGTTTTTATTATAAACAATTAAATTTATTTATTTTTATTGTAGTTGTAATTTAAATGGACTATAATGTATATGAATTCATGTTTGACCAACCTAAAAACAAAGAACCTCAAAACTAACCTCCACCTCAAATTGATGAAAAAGATTGAGATTTGAGATTATAGGAAATGTAACCACTTTACAAATGAAAATAAATACATTTTGTAGACACTCAAAAAATTTCCTCACAATCATCCTATTTTTTGTCTATTAATTAAATGGATATTATTATTTGTTTAATTAATTCATTTAATATCTTCCTCTATTTTCATTAATCCACTTAAATCATTAAAATACTATAAGAATTTATCCCTCTGCATAACTAATCATTTATCTATTTCATATTACTCCATTTGCATTAATTATTAAAATATCCATGCATTCAACTCACATTAATCTTTATCCAGTCACATATTTCATTAAAATCATTTAAATACATAAATCCATTTAATTTAGTCATTCATCTAAATTCACAAATCCACTTTAAATATAACTCCTAAACCTACATCATATCATAAATCCACTCATTTATCTCTCCCATTTCAATCAATTTCATCTGATTAAGCAATATGGGATAATTATCATTTCTCCACTACACTCTTTTATCCCACATTTCTCTCGTAACTCAAATCTATCGTGAGGGAATATATATAAACCCTCTCTTCTCACCAAAAAGTACATTGAATTTTGATCATACAATCCTTTCTTTCGTTCACCATAGCTTCTTGTTGCACTTGTGTTTGTGAAAATCTGAGAGCACCAAATGCATAAATCAAGATCTTGGTCAATAGGAGAACAATGGAGTTAGTTTTCTTTTGAATGCATGTGTTTTGGCTTTGCATAGTTTACATTTTTTCATTTGTATTCATTTAGAAAAGCTTCATTGATGTAATGTTGAAAATATTTTGAATCTAGTTATAGTTTCAATCAACTTTTTTAGTTTTCAGCATAAACAGAATGGTGAACCGTGAAATTAGTCTATGGTTGCATGCTTATTTCATAATTGTTTTGCAACAATATTGCAGACAAAATTTTGCAATATTTAAATGCTTTCCCATCATGGTTTAATTGATATTCTACTGTATGGTTGAATATTTGGATGATAATATGAATTTGAAGCTAACATTTTATTAGATTTTTTGTCTTTGCCATGCATTGTTGTGCAGTGGTTGTAAAAAATCTGGATGAGTATTTCCTCATAGTTTCTTTTGGTAGTAAATGTGAAGCATGATCTTTCATTCACTAAAGGAATCTATCAATATCGAGCTTCCTATGGTTTGACATCATGCATGCATGTCTATTGGAATTATTTGAATATTATCCCCTGTTCTAGAGCTCTTACACAACGTTAATATCATCATGCCATCATTGTTTACAATTCCACAATTTGCATTAATTTTTAGTAACTCATTTTTAGTAACTAATTTCTAGCAACTAATTTTTATTAATTTCTAGCAACTAATTTTTATTAATTTTTAGTATTAGTTTAGATTAATTTTTAGTAACTAATTTGTTAATTTAGATTAATCTTAGAAATTAATTTAGTTTAGATTAGTTCTAGTTTTGATTAATTTAGATTAATTTTAGTTTAAGCAAATTAGATTAACTTTAGTTTAAGGAATTTAGATTAACTTTAATTTAGATTGATTTTAGTAATTAACTTTGTTAATTTAGATTAATTTTAGATTAATTTTAATTTAGTTTGATTAATTTAGATTTACTTTTGTTTAGTTAGATTAGTCTAGTTAGGTTTAGATTAATGTTATTTTCCTGCTTAGTTCAATTGTGATTATGTGGCTAATCTTTGACTTTTTTGCAAGTTCGTTTGTCTAAGACTTCAAAACAAAAACTTAAACTTTCACATGTCAAAGAATTAAGTGAAAATTTACACTCGTTTGTCGAAGATCGGAGGCATAAAACTACTAATCAGTGTGTTGCAGTTCGATTGTCAGAGGATCTATCTTGAAACATTGTGTCTTCTTTTTTTAGATTAGATCACATTTGGATTCGTTGGTCTAAAAAGAACTCAAGCGTTTTCTTTGACATCACAAGCAAGGTTAATATTAACAAGTTTTTGCCATGTCTTGTGGTTTGCATTTTTGTCATTGAATGTGTATGCTCTTCTCTCACGCCACTCGATGATCTTGAGAATGAAAAGCATTCCTTTGAAATTTTGTATAACCATCCACACATTTGGATTTGGAATTAAAATGAACCCCATGCGAGTGTGAGGCAAAGGCATTGTGTGTGCTCTCTCCTTATGCTTTGTGTGATTTGGGAGATAAAAAATAATGTACTTATTTCTTTTATATACCTTTAGAGGGCCTTCCACCCTGCTTTGAAAGGTGGGAATGACCCACGCGGTAACAAGATAAAGCCAAGCTCTTTCGAACTGCTATATAAAAAAATGTGTTTGTGATGAAAGTCATAAGCAACAGGTGTGGATATGTCATACCAACAAGTGCCACCCCTAGTGTCTGCATGACATGTCAAAATCCTTTCTTAGGAAGGGACTGGGAGGCCTCTTGATTGAAATAATCTTGAGCTAATCTTTTTGCATGTATGACCACCTTGAATGAAAGCCCTTACTAAGAACCAATTGTTTAGTGGCCAAAATCCTTTTTACTTGCTAGCACAAGAACGGTCGTTATGTAGCCACCCCACATCTTCACTATTCAAGTGTAGAGGCCCAAAAATTCCTCTTTATGGGAATGAGACTTGGTACATTCCCAAGAAGTGTGTGCCATGTAAGGGGGAGCCTGTGCCACCAAGTCTCTAATTGTCCGCCTTGTTTAAGTGGCTTGAGAAATCCAAGTGGGGATCTCACAGGTAGTATCTCTTCCTAGCCTAGGTTGTGCAAAGTGTTTTCAAAGTGTTTGTCATTTCACATCAAGATAAAACTAAAAAAACATATGTATGCTTTTGTTTTGTGTGGGTGTTCGAAACAAATCTCAACCAAACATCACACCTAGTAATTTGCAACATCTCAAACTCACAAACCCAAAAAGTCAAACATTAAAAACATCCAAAATGAACCTATCATTTAACTCTCTTGGGAGCATCATCCTTCAGTTCTGATCTTTCAATCCTTGCATTCTACATAGCCCTTGCATATCCATTATTGCTCAAACAAACCTTTAGCTTGCACTTAGGCTACTCTTCCTAGGTCTTGAAATAAAACATTTGGCTATTAATCGCCTGTATCACTTGAGGTTTATCATCCTTGAGTTAGGGAATTACCATTATCCTTGAGTAGGGAAATCCTCTTGAAGTTCATCATATCCTAAATACCCTCTCTTGATCATTTGTCCTTGTGTCTATCCATCATAACACAAGTAAAGCCTTGCATCATAACCAGCTTCTGACCTAGAGTTGCCTTGAGCTCTTGCATTCTTATCATATCAATCTTATCATACCATACCATTCTCATATATCATCTTAGAGTCATATCCTAATCTTAGGTCTCATACATTATCCTGCCCTGGGTTGAAGATCAGAACAATCACCCATGACCCTTAGAGCAAGAGTAAAAATGTTTCAAGAAGAAGGGAACCCTTGGGGAAAAGAATTTGATGGGGAAGATCACATTAGTGTTGCAACTAGTGAAACAAATGAAACTGATAATGAAGAAATAACCCAATCCCATATAGATGAAGCACTTAATGATCATAGATTCACTAAACTACTTATAGAGGTAGTCAAATGTAATCAACAACAATACTTCAAGGCCCTTGTTGATGATAGAATCAACTACCTCTTGATTTTGACAAATCCTTACGATGAATGACAAATAGGAATCTAGTGAACCTAAGTGTACAAAAACAAACAATGCGGATAGAATCAAAGATCACAAACCCTTTTATTTACAACCTGGTTATAAGAAATCTTCAAAGATGTTAAAACCTGCACCTACAAACAATCCTATTTTGGATGAGCTTAGAGCACTAAGACAAGAATTGGATACCCTTAAGAACAACAAAACATAAAACATCATCCCACAAGTTTTCCATTGAAGATATATGTCCTTATCCTTTCGATCCAAGTATTCCAATGCCACCCTTTCCTAGTCATTGGGACATACCGAAACTTGATAAATATAAGGGAAAAGCAAATCCTAAAGACCACTTAAGGGAATTTTCTGCTACTGCCTTGGAATTTATAGTTGATGAGATGTACCTTATGAGATTATTCCCTCGCGGTCTAGGAGGAGAAGCTATGGAATGGTTTTCATGATTACCCCTGACCATCAAATCTTTTCAAGAATTGGGTGATAAATTTGTCTCCAATTATAGTTTCAACTGTGAACTTAAACTGACCATAACAAACCTTTTTAACACCAAACAAAAACAAGGAGAATCTTTTGTGTCATTTTTACAAAGTTGGAGACATTTAACAAGATGATTACCTAATTCCATTCCAAACAAAGAATTGGTTGATCTCTTTTCTTGAAATTTTAACAAGGAAATTGGAAGGGAACTTCGCCTCAAATGCTTGGATTCCTTTGATGAAGCCATAGAAATGGGATTTAGAATCGAACAAACTCTCATCAATGATGGAACTATTGAACTAAATAATGACAAAGATCAAAAATCAGGCTCAAGCAACAAGACACCTTTTTGGGTTAGAACAAGAATGTGAAAAACTAAAACACAATCAAATCCAGAAATTTTACTGCACTACTTGATGGATTGTGGAA
Source organism: Sequoia sempervirens (assembly GCA_007258455.2). Classification (NCBI taxonomy): domain Eukaryota; kingdom Viridiplantae; phylum Streptophyta; class Pinopsida; order Cupressales; family Cupressaceae; genus Sequoia; species Sequoia sempervirens. The sequence goes on from VDFB02271358.1 coordinate 1,146,034,874, forward strand.
ACTTGATATCTTTAATTGATACCCTTCATGGGAGGGAACTATGTTTCAAAGCAAAGCAGCTAGAGATGCTAAGGATCAAACTCTCAAAGAAAGTTGCAAACCTCACTTTTCTAAAAATATGCAGAGATGCCAGACTAATACCCTGCTTTGTCAAAATTCCCCATCATCTTTGGAGCCACCACACTAAGCACATTGATGTGAAAAACTAAAACACAATCAAATCCAAAAAATTTACAGCACTACTTGATGGATTGTGGAAACTTGATAGCTTTAACAAGAATGTGGTCAATGACAAAATTGTTGATGTGAAAACAACTAAAACATCATCACCTATCTACAACCTTAAAGGTTCATCTTCAAATAAAGGAAAATAAAAACAAAGAAGTTTCCCTAAATGAAATTTTACACCATTGGGACAATCGCTTGAATCCGCATTAAAAGAACTCCTTGAAAATAATCTTATAATGCTATCCAAGATAAAAGAATATAATCCACAAGTCAAACCCCCATGGGGGAATGAAGATCACTTTTGTGACTATAATAGACACAAAGGATATAAGACTAATAGTTGCAATAAACTTTGACATCTAATAAAAGACCTTATTGATGATGGTATGATAGCAGTTGATGGACACACTCCTTTTGGTAACTCTGATTTTGAGATGTTTAAAAACCCTTTCCCTAAGCATGACAGGATAAAGGAAAGGCCCCTAAATCTGGTGATGGCGTGAACTATACTACTGCTAAGTATGACTATATCATAACTAACATCAGGGAGGTTGATAATCATGTAAACACTTTCATTATAAAAGGCAAAGAACCTGATTGCAATGTTACTACCCGTAGAGGCATAGTTACCCTTAGGGGTCCTAATTCAAAACCCATTGCACCAACTTTGCGATACAACCTCATAGAGAATTTAGGTAAAATGCCTGCACAAATTTCTATACTTGAGCTGCTTCGCCTATCTCTTGAGCATAAATCTATCCTAGATAAAGTGCTTACTACTGCTACAGTGCCTACAGACCTACACGTAGATCAATTCCAAGCTATGGTGGGACACATCACCTCTCCTCACACTCACTTTTATTGAGAATGTTGACTCATCCATCTGACAACCACATAACACACCTTTACACATCAAATTCCTTGTCCATAAAGTCAAGATCAAGCGAGTTTTGATAGATCGAGGAGTAGGTCTTAATATTTGTACTAAAATAATGATCACAAAATTAGGGTTCTCTGAAAATACAGTTGATCCAAAGAAAAAGATTAGCATAAAGGCATATGATGAAGAGGAATGCTCATCTAAAGGTTCAGTCACCTTACCAATCAAGGTTGGGCCTATGGTAATGGATGTGGTTTTCCAAGTCCTTGATCTCCCTCTGACCTATAACATCCTTCTTGGAAGACCATGGATTCATGCAATGCAAGCAATACCTTCTACATACCATCAATGCATTAAATTTCCACACAATGGTGCCAGAATCACAATACAAGGAGATGCAAACCCTTTCATGTATTGCCATGATCTAAGCCCTAAAACTGAAATCACAATCCCTAGCAATCATGAAGCACTTCCTTCTCAAGCATATGTTGATCCCGAGTTCTTAAAAGCATCCACTTCAATTACCACACCATCAAACCCCAAGGTACAAATCCATGATATGGGATGTGGAGAATACCGTATGGATAATTTACCAGCAAAAGACACTACTAATGTCATCGAGAAGGGTTAGACTTCAAACAATGATGTCAAGACAACTGTAGAAGGAACACAAAAAGATGATTGTGCTTGTATTGAAACCTTTTGGGATCCTGATGATACACTTGCCTTTACCATGTCCACTTTATCCCAATCCTTTCATGTCCATAATAATCCCATGTTTGATCATGATATCTATGATAATTCAGTTTTTTATCATGACCTTACTAAAGATATACAAGATTATCCTTGTCCATATTTTGAACCATCATTTTTACATTCCAACGATCCTAGGATAGGGTATGCATCCCCTACCATTGCCTCTACTGAGTCTTATTTCCAAATTGTTAAGGATGTGCAAGCTTCATGTGATGTTAACAATGCCAAAAATGATAGTCCTGAAGAATCCATTGATTGTATTGCCAACCTTTTTCATGAACCACACATTCTCACCACTTCATCTGTCTTGTCCATCTCACTCACATCCATCCACCTCATAGACATGGATCAAAAAGTATCAGCCAAAGAAAATAAAAAAGATGCAATTCAATAATCAAAGGTAAAAGTGCCTTTTTCAAATGGAGATCCAAAATCAAAAGAAAGCATTCAAAGAAAGAAAGATCAAGAATTTAGTCCTTTAGCCAAAATAAAAAGCTATTGGACAAGTCAAAGAAAAAATAAAAATAAAAAATGAAAGTAATCACAAAGTGGTCTCTAATCATGCCCATTCATCAAAAATAACTAGGGGCATCTATCAAAATAATAAAAGCAAGCAAAAGTTGATCTCCAATTATGCCTCCCCATCAAAAATCACTGGGGGCATCTATCAAGGCACAAAGTAAAAAAAAAGAGCTTGTTGATCCAATGCCGAGCTATCATTATTGCTCATTCCATACACTCCATTCTATCCATCCATATTCACATATCCACCATCTCCCTCCATTGGCGATGTTTTTCAATGGACCTTTGACAATGACCCCTTCACGTACTATAACTCATTGGTTGCCCAAACTCCTTTTCGTGTGAAGACTGATGGCCCATGTAGTGTGCACATTAGTAATCATGCCCTAAGTCCCTTCACCCACTACATCAGTCATCCTCTACATCCATCATCCACACCTTTCATCCAAATCATATCTCTTCATCCAACATGGTCATCCAGATATGAGCCTAACTAGTTGGGTCCATACGTTATCACTGTTGTGTATGGATCTGGTGCATACTAGTTATCTACTCCAGAAGGTGAATTACTTAGTGATCCCATCAATAGTATGCACATTCATAGGTTTTATACCTGAGTACTTCAAAGAGTACACTCTTTTAAAGCCCTAAAAAAATACAAAAAAAATGAAGAAAGTAAAGAGAAATCAATTTGTTCAATGGTGAAAATCACTTCGGTGGCGCCTTGAGCAAGTACCATGGTGAAAACCAAGAAATCGACACCATGTGTAAAGGCTTCACTTCTCTTTCCTTTGGAGCTCCACTTGATCTTTCCATCCCATTTCCATTCACCCACCACTTCATAATAACCTTTTTTGCACTCACCATGGCTAATATTGAGCATTTCCATCAATTGTTCGGTTATGCCTATCAGTTATGCATTTTCATCAAATGTACATCTTTGCTTATCAATTATGCATTTTCATCAAATTTGCATCTCTGCTTAATCACTCGTGCAATATCAATTATCAAATCTTCTCCTCGTGATCTATCGAGAGATTAATCTTATCACAGCTTGTTCGATCAATCTCTCGAGGGGGCATATCATCCTTATCATCATCCTTACCAGGATGTCCCTAGGGCATGTATTAGTTAATCAATCTTTTTTCTTTGAAACAACAAGACAGGCTGCATTGTCTCAAAGAGGGGAAAAATGTAGACACTCAAAATTTGTCCTCACAATCGTCCTATTTTTCATCTATTAATTAAATGGATATTTTTTTTGTTTAATTAATTCATTTAATATCTTCCTCTATTTTCATTAATCCACTTAAATCGTAAAATATTATAAGCATTTATCCATCTGCATAATCAATCATTTATCCATTTCATATTACTCCATTTGCATTAATTATTAAAATATCCATGCATTCAACTCACATTAATCTTTATCCATTTACATTTCATTAAAATCATTTAAATACATAAATCCATTTAATTTAATCATTCATCTAAATTCACAAATCCACTTTAAATATAACTCCTAAACCACGTCATATCATAAAGCCACTCATTTATCTCTCTCATTTCAATCAATTTCATTTGATTAAGCAATATGGGATAATTATCATTTCTCCACTTCACCCTTTTATCCCACATTTCTCCTGTAACTGGGATCTATCATGAGGACATCTATATAAACCCTATCTTCTCACCAAAAAGGACATTAAATTTTGATCATACAATCCTTTCTTCCATTCATAATAGCTTCTTGTTGCACTTGTGCTTCTGAAAATCTGAGAGTACCAAATGCATAAATCAAGATCTTGGTGAATAGGAGAACAATGGAGTTAGTTTTCTTTTGAATGCATGTGTTTTGGCTTTGCATAGTTTATATTTTTGCATTTGTGTTCATTTAGAAAAGCTTCATTGATGTAATGTTGAAAATGTTTTGAATCTGGTTATAGTTTCAATCAGCTTTTTTAGTTTTCAACATAAACACATTTAATACTAATCCTCATACACCTCCACATTTGCATAGGTTTTTCAATTAATGTAAGTGGTTATAGATTCTATGAAAAATATTGAAACTGGTCTTGATAGGTTTCATGAGTGAAGGGAATAGAGGAGTAAATTTTATGCAGATGGATTGTCATATAAAGGAATAAATGACTTGCATAAAATAAAACAAAATTTCACACCTTATTTTTTCAATTCCATAACCAATCAACCCCTTCTTTTAATAAAAAATAAAATCCCAATCAAATGGTATGGGAATGAGGTGACTTCATCTAGGTTTTGAGACTAATGGCGGATGGTCTTTGACCATAAACCACCTACCTAACAATCTTGAGGTGTCTCTTTATTTGATTTTTTAAATATGGGAGGATTTTAAGATGGGTTTGAATCCTAATTATTTTGATCTAATATCATTCCAAGCATCGGTGGTGGCATGCCACAATCTACACGTAGTGCATGAATTGCACCAAATCGAGCATAACATGTTCAATTTTTTGTGCCTCATCCCACACCTACCATTCTTGTCTTTGTTCACTAAGAGGATATGATAATATCACTTGGAGCTTTGAGAGTACTTTCACAAAATTTGTCAAAGAAAACAACTCAATTTTCTTATGTCAATAGGAGCTATAAAAAATGAGATGATGCTAGTCCATTTGCCACCACAATCACATCCACACCATCATAAACTTTACCCCATCTATGAGGACATTGAAATCTATGTTAAGATCCTTGTCCATCCACTTTTTAAGTTGCAATAAGATGTTGGATTTATTAAAGAGCATTGGACTTGTAACTTAGGTGTATGTATGCCATATTTTTATTTATAATTTATTTATGAAAAGTTATCTTTAATGGTAAAAATTTTCTACACATATTTAAAATTTGATTGTAATTATTATTTTATCATGTAAACGATAGACCAATAGTTAGTAATAGATCATCTTATATCAGCAATAATTAGTTTCAAAACACCATATACATTATGACAAATAATTATAATTGAACAAGAAGATGTAATTATATAAAAAATGATATATAATTGTAACACCCCGCCAAGGAACCCCAAAGGACAACACAAACAAGACTAAATAATGAAACAATTTTTTTTAAACAGAATAATAGTGAACTTCATAATACATCATAACATACAATCTAATCCTAAGTCCTCTAAGATTCCATGACTACGCTACTAACTTATCTATAATCAAGAACTAGAATTAATTCCATTAACAAATATATTTTCATGATTGTCTAACCATCAAGTTCATTTTAAACCATCACATTATATGATTAAACAATATGAATATCCATAACATGTCATCAGATAAACAACATGAAAGATCATTTATAAATAACAAGTATAACTACAAATTACATTACATGAGAGTACATCAAAACTCGTTACATCATTACATTGTTTACAATATGGCTTCCCAAAATACAATTGAGAAGATTAGATCAATATTACAATGAATGGTACATCTGATATACAAGACCAATACATGTACATAATAGACTGTCTTCTCGAATTGGAACATGAATTAGAATCTGCTACACAAAGTTCCACCTTCACACACACAAACAAGCAACAAGGGAAACCCAATGGAGGAAAAATCACCAACCTCCCGACCATGTGGAACCCTAAGGTCCACCCCCCCTGCTAGGAGATAAAATAAGGTCACACTACAAACAAGCAACCAAGGAGATAGTAGGATAACATATACAAGGGTTACACATGACTCCAACACAACACTGCAACAACATTAACATCACATCAACACATGCATCACTTCCAAAGGACTCCACACAACAAAAGGAGAAACACATAACTAGGGAATGCTAGAATGCAATAGGGAAGAGTGTCATCGCATGGTCCTAGCATGGGTTATCCTGACAATCTCTCACTAGATGCTGACCCCCATCTATGGTTATCTTGACAGTCTCTCACTAGACGCCGACCCCATAGGGTGACACATGCGAAACCAACATTCCTTTCATGAGGACAAGGAAGTTGATCTTGCCAACCAGGCCCTCTCATCCCATCCTTAGCCTAAATGAGCACTGTAGGCATGAGTGAGGCATCCAATTATCTTGATTAATGTGAGATCTACCCTTTCCCCCTAATTCATTTTAGGTTATCATTGGATTAAGAAACTCTCAAATGGGTTATCCTAGACACCACTTTGGGTTCCAACCCCCAGTGAGAGCCACTCCCCCTACTTGCAACTAGTAGACCCAAAACAACAAGCAAGGAAGAACCATCCTGCACACTTAACGAAACCACATGAAACACACAAACAGAGCAAGGCATAGACCATCTCGCTCACAAATCACAACCACAAGAAAGAAAAAAATAGTGCAAGGCATAGACCCTCTTGCACACATCTCAAGTACATTACCAACCACTTCAAATGAAACAATCATAAGACCCAACATACAAGATACTCCCCCCTAAGCCTCTGGAAGTAAACCTTGACAAATTTGTATAAAAGACTCCCATTTAAAACCAATAATCCAAAACACCTTGATTTCACTAATCAACTCCATTTTTAAAGCAAGAACACAATTAACCAATGTAAACAAGCAATCAACATTTATTATCAAATCAATTTTTGAATGAATATGAAGGAAGCCAATGTGCTTAACTAACCAAAAGGATCATCTACTTCTCTCATTAAAACAATTTATCAATAAATAAATCAATTTTATTCTTGTTTAATTTTCTTAGTTTCCCCTATCTAACATAATCATTTAATTGTATAGACATAGTGTATATATATATATATATATATATATATATATATATATTTATGTTATAACTAACGTTGTTTTCAAAATAATAAATCAAATGACACAGTGGTAAATACCTATACATACATAAATAAATAAACATACATATTGATAATATTCGAATGCCACCAATATATAAATACAACGACTTCTGTGTATATTCGAATTACCAATAGGAGCATGATAACGAATTTACCACACATAATGTTTTCATCTAATACAGGTATAATTCCATATCAAAATTTCAAGCATTTAATATATGGCATATTCAGTCCAAGTTTCATCTACATAATCGGTCTTCAGCATATTACAATGCCATCAAAATTATGCAATTCATGCACCTGGAAGTTTCAATTGCTAATAATAAAACACAACAAAGAATAAGGATTTCAAAATATGCAACGACTATAACCTATTATGTAACATGAAAGATCCAGCTTGAATATAAGTAAATACAGAGGACGCCAAACATAGAAAATTGGCATATTCATCGAATTGAAAAGATTATCAAATGAAATGAAAGTTTGGTTGTTATAAAGCAAGATTAACCATTGAAAAATCTGAAACATGTAAAGTCAAAATACAACTTAGACAAAGAAGTTGCCTCTACCCATAGTGCCAGAAACTCACTACCCATCGAACGTGATCACACCAGACAAGAGAACAAACATTGCGATGATAGAAAACTATTGGGAGGAGAAATCAGTTTCACAAAGAAAGCCTATAGATCGGAATTAACATAAATTAAGACAACGTTGTTTACTCAATACACAACATAAGGTTTTATACAGGTAGATAATGGCGCCACCCTCAACAATAAATAAATTAGCTAAACATAGCAGGGGTTCACTCTATATGATCTATTGAAAAGGCTTAAGTAATTCTCAAGCAAATGCACATGACACAAACTATAGTTATATTTACGTTGGAATAATGTATGCAAGGAAAATGGGAAGCACAAATAAAAGGCACAAAAACTGTCTGACAAAATGACTCAAAGAGGTAACAAATCGTGAAATGCAATGTTTGCGAGAGATGCAAAAAATGGAATTGTCGAAAATGTAATCCAACAAATGTACATTGATTTTTACATGAAAGTCAGTAAATAAAACATCAACAAATGAATATTTAATTCAACTAGCAATCATTCACAATTTATCACACACTTAAGAAAAATACAAGGCAAATAATCAAATCCCAACCTGGTTCCAACGCTTGGTGGGGATGAACTTGATACCGAGATCAATCTTTTGCTACAATTTCAGCTCCTCTGAAAACCCCAATCCAAAACTTCAAATACAACGTTCCAGATAATCAACAATGGAATGCAGTTGTTTTTCAGAAATTTCTTGTAGAGCCAATTTTCTTTTCGGAAACCAAAAATCAATAATCCTCCATATCTCTCAAAAAATGATAATTATTTACAAAGAGAAGTTGTTTGATTTTTGAAAACAAAAATCAAATAAAAATCTCACATAAACAACAAGTTTCTTTTCGACAATCAGTTTGAAGTCACGCATGTGCTCCAAGAAAATATTTTTCTATTTTTTTTAATTATTTTTGTTGTTTATCCATTATCCCATTCCGTTTTAATATTTTATTTTATATTACAATATTTTACCACACTTTTAATTTATTATAAACCATCATTATTAATAAATATATTTATATTTAGTTATCAAAATACTTTTTAACTTAATAATTTAATTTAAAGAATTAATTAACCAAGAACGGCTTTTATATCTATTTATCAACATACTTTTAGTTAATACTTTATTTAATACATCAATTAGTCAAAACAAAATTTATTAAGAAAATATAGATTAAACAACCAAATATCAATAACAATTACCTAAACATAAACAAGGTCAAAAATGAGATCAACTGACCGCAAACAACAAACAACATTGACGGAGTAACCAACTAGATATTCATCCTCTTTGAGGATGGTGTCAAGGGTAGGGGACCAATTTCCATCTACGTTCAACAATTTCCATTGGGTTTAAGGCACGCTCAAACCTATCCATTCAGGTAGAGTCGATGCCTAGTACTTGCAACCTGCAACACACAAAATGGTCGAGCATGTACATAACATACAATCAGACACACCATGAAAGAAAATCACAACGTAGTAGGGTACTCACAAGTGAGTAATGTGACAATGTCCCTTTCACCAAAACACATCAACCAGTAACCACATTAACGCATAACAATCAATTACATGAAAACAAAATAAGAGCAATCACCAGATAATCACATAATAACCATGATCAAATAAACACATAATGCTCATAATTGTTGGTATGTGGCGACTGATCATGCTATACTGTATAGCCCATGGTATACTGTACACCCCAGCCCCCTGTCCTTGCCAAAAAAGGGAAAAATCAATGAAAAAAGAAAAATCCGATTTTGTAGAACCAAAAATCTGGAAGCTTCTAAGCTTGTTAAAAAGGGGTTCGGATGGGTATTACTATATGATGAAAAACACGATTATTCGCAAGATTGTAATAGGTTTTTCACTGGATAATAAAAGTATTGGATGGCTGCGGTTTGGTGGATGTAGCCCAGATTGGGTGAACCACGTTAAATTCTGTGTTATGATTTATTCTGTGCATGTTTTAGTTTCTCTGTTTATTATATAAAAAATCTGCATTTAATTGTTAGATCTGCCATCTCTAACCCTAACAATAATAAGATTAATCCACATAATCAAATGAGCCAATATAACTATCATAGCATGTGCATAAACTCAAGTAATAAAAGTATCACCAAATTATCATCAAAATGTCATCATAGTATTCTAACATCAACAAAGTGTTGTAACATCTGATCCTAAACAGAACAACTATCAGTCTAATAGATGACAGTACGAGGGGCACTATAATAATACTTTTTAATTTCATTGGTTGTGCATATATTAGTGTATTTTTTCAACAAGAAATCAATTAATTATTAAATATAGATTTATTATGTCACCTAACAAAGTTCAATCTTGTAATATTAGAGTAGTACATAGAGCAATCAATTAGAATTATTTATGAAATTGTGATAGATTAGTATAGATGTGTGTAAACTTGAAGGGTAAAATACTGGTATATGATATATCAAAAAAATGTTGATTAGAGTCACAGAGAAGAGGAAATAAATGAGTGATTATAATCACTTATTCACAATTGATTTAAAGCATGCTATATTGCCCAAAGCATAGATGATAACATACTCATCTCATTGTATTTAATTTCTAAGGGGGTAATCCCCCCTTTATGGGGTTTAATAGGTTCATCTGTTCTCACATCCAAGAAAAAACATAAAGTGAACACTGTTAGAAGAAGATTGGATCAAGATAAATTTTGATGGGGCATTACGTGGCAACCCTAGTGTTGTAGGTGTTGGGTGCATTATTCAAGATAAGGATGTGAAAGTTTAATTGGTGGCAACTAAGAAACTAGGAAAAACATCAAACAATGAAGTAGAATATCAAGAGGCCCTTTTAGGGCTAGAGATTGGGAAAAAAATAAAATTACATAAAATTCACTTAGAAGGGGATTCTCAAAAAATAATCAATGCAATTCAAAAAAATTATACCCCAAATTGGTATCTAAATAAATGGTTAGGGGAAATCAAAATATATTTGAAAAGTTTTAAAGATTAAATAAAGTTTTTCACATTTATCGGGAAGGTAATGTGATGGAAGATGGTGCTGCAAACATGGAAATTGACATGGATACAAACGAGGTGATCCTAGATTTGGAGGAGGCATGACACATGTTCTATAAGGAAAACTGTGGGAGGGTGCAGAGTCGTGTAGAGACTTAAATACAAAAGGCAAATGAAAATCATTTCCCCATAAGGAAAAATGTGAGAAGTATCAAAGATTGTTCAAAAATGATTGAGGTTGGGCTTTAAAGATTAGCATGGACATGTCATTTTCACAACCATATGTGGTGTTTCAAAGAGAAAGGATGGACACAACAATTTGTCTGAAGTTTAAAAAGAGGCAAATGGCGTTCTTGGGAGATCTTTCAAAGAGGCGTTTGATGGTGATCTTCAAATCCAATTGTGGGGCGGTAATGCATGCTATAAGGCTAGTTCTAGGGGCTTTATATGCAAACAAGGTGTCACGATACAAATTGAATACAGATATAGAATCAATATTTATGGAAATGTTGTTGGATGTTGGAGAAGAAACAAGGGTTGTGGAGAAGATCATGGAGGCTCTAGTGTGGTCAGGGTGGCATTGGAGAATGAAGGACATCTTGCACCATGCTTCACCTAGTGTTGGTCTCGTGCCCGAGGGAGGAGTTTGGCATAGTTTTTTGAACAACGACACCTAGCTTGGGTACCCTTTGTCATTTGGGGCCTAGGATGAATGTGACACAATGCTGCCACCACGCTTGGTTGGGCATATAAAATTTCTAAAACCCCTAGTAGAGGAGAATGAAGACAAAGTGGTAGACTAGTTCATCGTGCTAGTAAATTCATCTACAGTGATGGAGGTGAATGATGGTGATAGGAGCTAGTCAGGGAGGTTGGGAAATGCATATTTTTCCTCAGGTTTGGGTTATCATTTTATGTCATAGTCTCTCTAGTTAACGTTTGTAGCTAGCATAGTATTACATTATCTATAAACAAGGGTAGTAGAATGTTAAGAAGCCATTTTGCTAAGTGGGCTTCATTTTGTAAGGATATTATAGCTAGCATATACTCTGATGCCCATAGGAGGGCCTGCAATGTAACTACCTTCTTTGATAAATCTAATAGAAAGGGTGTAGCCCTCTACAACCACTTTTACTAATAAAAAAATATATGGGGGTAAATTTGAGCTTAGAAAACCATTTAGGAGGTGGAAAATTGAATTTTATATCTCTCTTATTTCAACTAGGAAATTATCTCAAGTGAAAAATATTTATAACCCAAATCCTTAAATAAAATACACATATATCATTGTATAAACATTCAATGCATTCGTTCCCTTAAGGTTAAGAGCACCCACCTTGCAATGATGTATTGAAACCCCTCTATGTAGAAATAATAATCTTCACCACTCAAGTTAAGAGAATGGATTCTACATGTAGAGTATACTTTAATATAAAACCTATGTACCACATGTTGAACACTCAAAAGTACTGAGAGGGGGGTGAATCAGTACTTAAAATTCTTTACTTCCAACTGCAATTAATTAAATGCAAGCATTTAAACCATGAGAAACAAAAAACACACAAGCACACAATCATAACACTAGATTTACGTGGAAAACCCAACAAGGGAAAAACCACGGTGAGCAAGCTGCTTGGATCTCTTGTCCAAATCTAGCCTCACAAAATAGAAACAAATTTTACATGTTTTGTGGCTTCAACCATAGGAAGTTTACAACTCCCTACATTCAAAAAAACTTATAGAATGAGGCAACAACCCCAGTACAACATTCTTGACAAAATTTGTTGACTAATCACCATTGCAACCCTTCTGCTCAATAGCCTTTGGTGCCTTCGACTCACTACCTTCAACACACTTCCTCACACTTATTACTACCTTCAACTCACTGCCTTCAGCACACTTCCTCACTTACACATATTCTACCACCTTCGACTCACTACATTCAACACATACCTCACTTACACATATTATGCTACCTTCGGCTCATTGCCTTCAACACCTACCTTTTCACTCTTTCGCATACACTCACTACAATTCTATCATGTTTGAATTGATCTTCTTCACATTTCATTATCAAAAACTACTTTTGTGGTATTCTTATTCGTACATGATCTTTTCAAAAATAATTCTTGCAATCACACACACATACACTTTCAACAATCTTGATCTCTAACTTTTATCCTTCACAACCTTCAAAAAGTTTCTCTTTGTCGACTAAGATAAAAAAATACAATGTGAGACATGTAACAATCACAAGTCGGCTCCAAAAACATATGCGGTAAGAGAGAATCACTTACAGTACAAACCAAGAGATAGTCAAGACCTATTTTACCATAGAACACATCTTCAAATCTGGTGCACACATCCAAACATCTAGTGCAATCATTTCAACATGGAAAGTTAGCTCAACAAACACTAAACCTTCTTCACATTAGCTCCATACCAAAAGTGGTATCGAAGAAACAAGAATAACATCATGTAAATCATGTCTTGAATACAATATGCCTTTCCAAACACTCATGTACCCTTTTTATAAATTTGGACAATTTCATGCTAGCACAACTACTTGAGCACAGATGTTGGTGTCCCAAGTACACTCAAGTTATATAGACTTGGTGTAAAACACTAGAAAACATGCTTGCAGTAGAAAAAATCATTTGAGAAATGAACTGAGCATAAAAACAAACTATATGGGATTATCTTTCAAACATCAAAGTCAAATGACAAGACGCATTGTAAGGCAGTGACATTTGTTATCTTCCTCAACATTCCTTAGCTAGTGACAAGACTTGCCATCACACAAATGACTCTGGAACCTACTATGGTATAAACTGTCACTTGAGACTTGAAACATATGCCTTTCTTGACAGTATCTAGCAATTCTCGAAACCACAAGACTATATCACCAAGTGCAGAGAAATGCAAAATCTTGACTATAACCGCATAATACAATTGTCTTCATTCTGTTGTCAATAAATCACTTTATGATAGGCTTCATGTTCTCAAACTAGAATCACACATACTTGAGAGTAATTGCAAACTATCTTTCCTATCCATAGGCTTATATCTTTAAAGATAGTAGAATGCGGTACAATTTCTTGAGCCTATGACACCCTTACTAACAAGATCTATACTTAGTCAAATTCCTTCAAAAAATTTACAACATGCTCCACCCAATGCCAAAACATATGACTTCATAGCTTCTATGATATTCATTGTCAACCCAACTTTACATATGAATTACAAAAACATAAACTTCAGAAGAAGAGGTACAACTATGTACATATGATACTTGTCTTATTATCCTTGCCTTCTACCATCACTTCTCTAATATGTTCCTTTGTCATTAATGGCAACACCAACCTGATCTGCATTTTCTCTCCATTTGACATCAAGGGAAAAGGGTTGGTGGTCTTCCTTTATGCCTGCAAAATAGATAGCCCCCCCTATCTATACACATTTTATCATTTCACTCCCCTTGAGAAGTAGCCTCGGTCACTTTAAATTATTTTTCAATATACATAGATGATATATATACATAGTATTTATGTATATTTACACATCATCATAATTTTTCCTTTCCTTCAACAAATCTTCATTTAACTTAGAAGGCATAACATTCTTATGAATTACCTTTAACTGGGCAAGAGTTGTATCCCAATGCACCTTTGCAAAAATTAGAATGTGCACTTGGTTTTCAAGCTAAATGTGTCTAGCACCTTTACCTTTTGAACCACTTTTTTTGCTTCTGTCAAAATGTCAGTCAAGGATGCTAAGTTTAGACTTACAATTCCCCTTTGCTGACCAATTTTTCCTTTGATTTGCTCTCTTTGGTCCATAAGCTACTTCAAGTAGGAGTGGAGACTTTCAATTTGTGCCCTTTTTGTACCATCCTTATCCTTCACTAGATCATATATATTGGCCACTTGACCTATTTGTGTCTCAATAGAATCAATTTGATCCTTTATGCTCTTTGTTGTTGCTGGCCATTTTAAACAAAATTGATACAAAAATTTAGCATCCTCCAAGCATTTTTTAATACTCTTTATATTCTCTTGCACTTTATTGTGTGCCTTAGCATACTTACTGGAGACATCAAACATTATTTTAATGTTTACCTTTTCAATTACCCTTTTCTCCACCTATTTCTCCAAATAAGATGAATGAGCTTTGAAAGAACCCAAAAAAAGCTTCATCTATTGTTTACGAGGTAGAGATGAATCTATTTTTGCCTCAGATACATCCTCCTAAATTATCTTTATTGCTTCCTCCAATAGCTCAATACCCTCAACTTGTTGCTGAAGAATCTCTTTCCTTGTGGAGTTATGAAGTATATCTCTTAGTTGTAACTTGTGAAGAGGCGATATGTTAGACAAGTTTACTTGTCCATCATGCATAGGTAGTTGCAACGATTGCAAAGTAACCATAGGTTGGATTTACATTTGTTGCACCAAGAACTCCTTGATAGAATCAACAAGAGAGGAGGAGGAAGATGTTTCCTATCCTTTCTCAATGCTTTCCCCTGTATCAACCTTTACAGGTACTCTTCTTGCTTATCAAGATTGATCTATTGCACTATGTTTTTCGAAGAGGGAATATCTTGTACAATATTATGAACAAGAGATGTATTTCCTTCATCTTGTGTCACATGCTCTTCTTGTTCCTCTTGAAAATTTTATTGATCAATGTTGTGCAAAGAAGATACAACAGAGTGGGGAGGAGACATATGTGGTTTTTCCACATCTTCAGCTTCTTTTACTTCCTCAAGAATTTTATTTGTCACCTCTTTTGTTTCTTTCTATATTTTATATCTATCCTCCTTCTCCAAGCTCATGAGGACATTCACCCTATGCTTTTTCCTTAGCTCTTGAGCTTTTTTTTGAGAGATTTTGACTTTTTCTTCTTGGGAAACAAAGGATCCGACCTTGTCAAGAGCTTGTTTTCTTAACTCTTCATCCATTTCTATGACCTTTTCTCTTTTCTGCTCTAAATACAAGTGCTTTGATTTTGAATGAGCTTAGATTGTGCAATTGAAGCATAAGTAACTTGCATTTTCCCTAACTTTTCACAATTAATGCACTTTGTCCTTGTTAGGTGAACAACTACTGGAGTGCTTTATGCCTTTGCAGACATCCAAATTCATTCAACAATCTTTCACAAATAATGTTTTTGCTTTAGACAATTGAGCTGTAGATTCCATCTTATCAATCAAGTTCTTTAGACCATCTATTACAAATCAACTTGCATGATGTAATGTTCAACATCTTATCCTTTCCAGGGGGTTGAGAGACTTTATGGATGATAGCTCCCCCTGAGCCAATACTCTTTCTCAATCAATCATGAGATCTTGTGCACAATGCACAAGCACACTGTCATCTTTCACTTCATTATCTTGCCCTTGTTTCTTTCTCCAAAATTTTGTAGTTTCATTCCTTTTCTTTATCTTATTATGTTGAACATGTGGTTTCATAGAACCACCTTTGCAGAATCTTGCTTTGTACCCAAAGTTATTACACTTGTAGCAAACACTATTATGTTCAGGGGCCAAACCATTTCTCCTTGATTTAGTTCTACATTCAATAGCCTTGTGACCAAACTTATTGAATGCATAGTAGTAACCATAAAAGGAATGAAAGATCATAACATTATGTCTTGGCGGCACAAATGATTTCTTACTCATGTGATAATTTCTTGCCTTAGATCTACAATTGATAGCCTTATGACCAAACTTGTTGCAAGAGTAACAATAACCATGAAAGGATTGAGAGAACTTGAAAGTAGCAGCATGTCTAGGAGGAGGTCTTTTGAAGCTCTTCTTCTGATTGTTGACCTTTATGAAATCATCATCCAATTCTTGCTTCGCATCTTTAGTCTTCTTAGAGTCTTCAATGTAGGTCTTTTCCTTTTTCATTTCAAGCAAGCCTTCAAGGATACCTGTCTTTGAGTTTTGACATTTTTCAAATCCAAGACCACCTTTATTCTTTAGAGGTCTTTGACTGTTGATTATCTCATCAAGGATATTGGTGTTTTTCTTGAGTTTTAGGCCTTTGTCTATTTGATCCTTTGTTTTCTTTATTTTTTTTCCTTATGGAGCCAACTTCTTCTTCAAGCTTGGAGCATCCAACTGATTCATCATTTAGCTTAGTATTTAAACAATTTGTAACCCTTTTACCTTCTTCAACTTGAAATTTAAATTGATGATTGTTTCTTTTGACTCTTTGAGTTTGATCTTAAATTATTCATTTTATTTTCTTGTTGCATTCAAATCTTCTAATGCTGAAATAAGTTCTCCTTCAAAATCAACCTCACAATATTCTTCATTAAAGACTATCATGTCTTTATGTTTATCATCTTTTGGAGGATTTTTATCACTATTCAATGCTTCAGTTCCCATGTGTTTCACTCCAAGATCTACCTCGGTTGTTAGGCTGTATCAAGGCACTTGGCTCTGATACCAATTATTGAACACTCAAAAGTACTGAGAGGGGGGTGAATTAGTACTTAATCAAAATTCTTTACTTTCAACCACAATTAATTAAATGCAAGCATTTAAACCATGAGAAACAAAAGAACACACAAGCACACAACCATAACACCAGATTTACGTAGAAAACCCAACAAGGGAAAAAACACGGTGATCAAGTTGCTTGGATCTACTATCCAATTATAGCCTCACAAAATAGAAAAAATATTTACAAGTTTTGTGGCTTCAAACAAAGGAAGTTTATAACTGCCTACATTCAAAAACACTTCTGAAATTAGGCAACAACCCTAGTATGTAACATTCTTGATAAAATTTGTTGACTAATCACCACTACAACCCTTATACTCAACAACCTCTATTGCCTTTGGCTCACTACCTGCAACACACTTCCTCACTTACACATATTGTGTTGCCTTCAACACATACCTTTTCACTCTTTCGTAAACAATCACTTCTATGCTATCATTTCTAAGTTGATCTTCTCTACATTTCATTATTAAAAACTACTTCTAGGGTATTCTTATTCGCACATGATGTTTTCAAAAAAAAATCTTGTAATCACACACACACACACACTTTCAACAATCTTGATCTCTAACTTATATCCTCTACAACCTTCAAAAAGTTTATCTTTGTCGACTAAGATAAAAACATACAATGTGAGACATGCAATCTGTCACAACAAGTCGACTCCAAAAACATTTGTGGTAAGAGAGAATCACTTGCGGTTCAAACTAAGAGATAGTAAAGACCTATTTTACCATAGAACACATCTTTAGATCTGGCACACACATCCAAACATCTAGCACAATCATTTCAACTTGGAAAGTTAGCTTAACATACACTAAACCTTCTTCACATTAGCTCGAAACCAAAAGTGGTGCTAGAGAAATAAGAATAACATCATGCAGATCATTTCTTGAACACAATATGCCTTGTCAAACACTTCTATGCACCCTTTTTATAAATTCAAACAATTTCATGTTGGCACAACTACTTGAGCATAGATATCAGTGTCCCAAGTACACTCAGATTATATAGACTTGGTGTAAAATTTTGGAAAACATGTTTGAGGTAGATAAAATCATTTGAGACATGAACTCAGCATACCAATAAACTATATGGGCTTATCTTTCAAACAAAAGAGCCAAATGACAAGATGCGTTGAAAGGCAGTGACATCTGTTATCTCCCTCAACATTCTTTAGCCAATGACAAGACTTGTCATCACATTGATGACTCTATAACTTACTATGATATAAACTATCACTTGAGACTTTAAACGTATCCCTTTCTTGACAGTATCTAGCAATCCTCAAAACTGCAAGACTATATCACCAAGTCCTAAGAAATGCATACATTTCTTTGATCCATCTTGACTATAACCACACTATACAACTATCTTCATTTTGTTGTCAATAAATCACTTTGTGGTAGGCTTCATGATCTCAAATTAGAATCACACACACTTGAGAGTAATTGAAAACTATATTTCCTATATGTGGGCTCATATATTC
This sequence comes from Sequoia sempervirens, assembly GCA_007258455.2. Taxonomy (NCBI): domain Eukaryota; kingdom Viridiplantae; phylum Streptophyta; class Pinopsida; order Cupressales; family Cupressaceae; genus Sequoia; species Sequoia sempervirens. The sequence goes on from VDFB02271358.1 coordinate 1,146,053,711, forward strand.
AAAGGAAATAGAATATGGTGTGACCAATGTCATAGTGTAAACTAAATAGACCAGATCCATACAAATTTAAACCCTATTTAATTCCCTAAGCATTAATCCCAATAAGATATTCAATATCAACGAAATGAAGAAGCCATTAAAACTAACATGCTAAAACATGAAAGCTTGAAAAACATCTATTCTATGACCTTGAATCTTATCCTATTGGGGGAGTGGGGTCGCATTGATGTGGAATGGTGACCCTTTCCCAATCCCTTGGATAATGAGCTTGTTTCAATCAGTTTTATTGAAGAAAGCTGATGAAACTGATGAGATGTGTGTGAAACATGATGGAAGGTAATTTTAACATGATAAATGCTACAATGTTTGATGTAAATGTATGCAATCTATGCTAAATGTGTACAAGATTCAAAGATGCAAGTCCTAGATTCCAAAATATACTAAGTGGATGCAAACTAAGTTACCATGGAAGCCATTAATGGATGCTTAAACTAACTATGCATAAAAAATAATCTAAAATGCTATTAAACATGAAACATGGATGCAAATGAGTGTGAGTTTCAATAGCATAAGTTTGCTATCAAAAGACTGATCCCTATTCAATAGATGCAAAGTCTATTTATAGAATAGGCAATGAAAGAATCAATCAATGGTTAGGATGGAAAGAAGATGGAGGCATGGATCATGGATTCCCATAAAGGGTTGAAAATGCAAGTTGATATTCAATCAATGGATCACAACCATTCAAAGAAGCACACTTTCAAATCTTGCTCAAGAAGTTTGTTGAAAGTTTGTTACAAAGAAGAATATTTCCTTTTTTGAATGAGTGAAAAGGGAGAATATTCTCAAAGAATATTCTTATGCAAGTGGATAAGGAAAATTAGCATTTAGCAAATCAAAAAACAGTTTTAATGTGCAAAGGGGAGGGATATTCCATAGGAATATTCCCTTTTGGATGAGTTTAAGATTTAACATTAAATAATTAATTTATTAATGAAAGGGGTAGGATTAGGATATTTAATTAAATAACTAGGATAACTAGGATTTATTTAATTAAATAAGAATATATAAGAAGGCTAATTAAATAATTTTCATTATTCGATTAGATAGGATGAAAGGTGAATATTATGGAGAGTGAATTAACCTAATTAGGTTAATTAGATTAATAGATGAACATGAGGCCTTTGATTAATTAACTAGGATAATTTAATCAAATAAGCGAAAAGATGATGGATTTCAAGATGAAATGGTGTTAATATATCAGATTGAAGTGTGTATATCGTTCAAGACATTTTTAAGTGTCTACATAAGCTACAATTCTTGAGCCTGTGATACCTTCCTAACAGGATCTATACTTAGCCAAATTCCTTCAAACTTTTTACCGCATGCTCCACCCAGTGCCAAAACATACGACTTCGCAACTTCTATGATATTCATTATCAACCCAACTTTACATATGAACTACAAAAACATAAACTTTAAAAGATGAGGTACAACTATGTACATATGATACTTGTCTTATTATCCTTGCCTTCTACCATCACTTCTCCTCTGACATGTTCCTTTGTCATCACCACATAGTTGATATCAATGACAACAAATGCAAAACCACACCCATGTTATTTGTAACATGGTCATAAAGATGCAAATCATCATTATTACCATGTGGAACTTGGTTGAATACCTCCTTATATGGCTTGTCTTTTTTTAATACTCTATTTTCTATAGATTTATCAATAGGAAGTTCCTTTATCCAATTTAGTATTTTGTAGGCTAATTATTCATATTTTTATTAAATTATTACTATGATGTACCCTTTCCTTGAACCACTTAAATCTCCCAATTTTATCTCCCTTCTTTGATAGCTAATAGATCACCTTAATAAGTACAATTTAATATTAATGCATTAATATCAACTTAAAATTTATGTTATAACATCTAGATCCTCTAAAGTGACAACAATGATTTTAGGCCTTAAATCATGAATAACTTGGTGCAAGTGACTCATTCAAATACTATATTTCTATGAACACCAAATTTCAATACCATCTGCATATTATCTAGGTTGAACTATTGGCATTGATTGCATGTATTATTAAGATCACTTAAGGAGATGGCTTAAGGCTTGAATTGTGTTTTGGATGATTTAAGAAGACTCAAGGGAGTGGATTTTTCACCATTATGACACTAATCTATTATCCAATCTCATTACAACACTATTGCTTCTAATTACTAGCATGCTAATTTGATTATAACAATATTGTACCTCTAATTACAACCATACCAATTTCACTCTTTTCATTGCCATTAATTTCAATAGTATTGTCCAAGACTACAATAATGTTATTTTGTGAGGGTTTGACCATTTCAAGGATTTGATCCTATATATAGTGTTGTTGAAATTAATGGCAATGAAAAGAATTAGATTGTAATTAGAGGTAATAGTATTATAATGATATTAGAATAATTATGTGCATATACTGACCCACACTCAATACAATTTAAGAGTATATACGGTCCTAGACAACTCAATGACATATATCATGTCATTAGACCCTCCATACAAAATAAATATATAATCATCATGTAGGAGAGTGAATGGTACTGATCTATGATGCATGAACAAGTACAAAATACATTTTCCACCATTACTATAATTACAACACTACCATCATGCCAATCACATTTCTTTCATTACAATTAATTTCAATAGTATCACCTATGACCAAAGTTCAAGAATCTACAAAAGAGTGCAATAATGAATCAAAAGACAAACAAGAGGATCAAGATGTAGAGAAAAATGAGGAGACAAGTAATTCTCCTTGTGAGCCAACAAAACTAGAGGGTAAAAAAAGAGAAGAATAAAAATTTATAGAGGCATGATAATATAGGGAATCAATAAGAAAATAATTATGGGTCTATGTATAATCAAAATAATGACTACAATAATCAACGTAATCATAAAATTAATGGTTATTAATTGCTGAAAATGATAACTTACTATGATAAGGAATGAAATAATATAGGTGTAGAAAAATAGGGATCAAGGATGGGATATATGTACCATCAACCTAAAACCATTGTGAAGATTAACTATAGATGGTTGGATGATTAGTCATTACATCATATTCGTAATTTCTTAAGACAAATATATTACTTGGCTTCTTCTCATGTTTTAGGGATGAAATATATCAAGGAGGAATGGCATGTTATGTACCTAGGGATATGATACCATAATATATTTAGGTTGATGAAGATGTCGACTTGTGGCACGTATTCCTTTATTAGTCATATTGGGTCATGAAGGAAACTTATGTGATTAATTATATCACTTGATAAACATGCTTTCATTAGGATTATGGTACCCATCCTTAATGTTATTAGGAAGTGGTATATATATAAGAGGTGAATATCATTGTAAGGATATGTGTGGAGTATGATATTGTATTAAATGGTATCTCTTGGAGATATAGTGTGGAGTAGCTTCTTCCATAAGGAGTATTTAATACAAGAGTCAATGTCATTAACCCATGATGCATGGACAAGTACCATAGGAATTTTAGTTATTATAATAATTATATGTTGACCAATCTCATCATAATAGTATTGTCACCAATTATCGCCATTTCAATCTGATTGCACCTCTACTTACAACCATACCAATCTCATTCCTCTCACTATAATTAATTTTAATAGTATTGTCCAAGACCAAACTCATGGTACCTTGCAAGGATTTCACCAATTTATAAATATCATTTTGGATGTTACTCTGGAAATTAATGGTAATGAAAGGAATGCAATTTGCATCATGGTAATTTGAGGCAATAGTGTTATAATGAGACTGGCATAATTATGTGCATCTATTGACCCAAACTTAGTACAAGTAAATGACACATGCAATGAAATTAGACCCTTTGCACAAAGTCCATATATAATAAACATAAAAAAAAGATTCAATGTTATTGATCCATAATGCATAAATAAGAACACTAGAAAAGTTTCACCATTATAATAATGGTGTATTGGTCAATCTGATCACAACATTATTATTCATGCCCTAGTTACCTATATGACTCGTAGAACTTAACGATAGATAGAATACCTTTCCTATCTCCCATATACCATTATTCACTTATAAACCACGAGTTTTATTAATGAACTTCCCAATTTTTTTATTTATTTTTTACGCGGAGAAGGCATTCCATACAATGCCATTTTTTAGTGTGTATAAAAACATGTTTCATGGTAGTTAATAAAGTTTCAAACCGCCTCCATTTACGCGGCATAATAAAGGCATGGATGGATAAAGTTGGTTACATTGTACATTGATCAACGACATTTTTACGTAGCATAAACTTGTTTTGTGGTAGGGGAGAGGGGCCCATAGTGGAGTAGGGTCCAATAGTGGGGATAGAAGTAGTCCTTAGTGGGCCCCATAGTGGAGCACCTTAATATCCAATTACAAAACACTTTTTATCCATAAAGTACACAAATTGATAAATCATGTGATGCCACATCAATGTACCAATAAAACATGACTTAGTGCACCACTATCGGTCTCACTTTTTTTTGGGTCTTTTTGGATACCTCAACAAAAAGCATGCTGATGTGGCATCATATTTGATGATGTGGCCCTAAAATGAAATATAGAAGCATGTGAGTTGCCAAATAAACTATTGTACAAAACTGGGAGTGATTTGAAATTTCCACATAGGATTTTGAAAAACATGAAGTTAGGGTGCTTCACTATGGACCCCTCTTCCCTAGTTAATAATTTATGTGTAAGTGAAAATGTAATCCATGACTTCAGTGTGTAGGAGAACGTCTGACGTGTCGCATAAACTGGTCGAGGGAATACGCGTGCCTTGCATGCAGTAAGTTTCAAACTGCCTCCATTGTTCACGATTACAATTTGCGATAGAGAAGACACATGAAGGACAACATTTGAAATTTGGGATTAGCTTGTGAGGGTTTGTTAATGGTGCGGGCATGGCAGATCGCTGAAATAAATGAACAATGCAGCTGCAAATTCGCGTCGGATCAATATTTTCTGGAAAGCACAAGTTCTGCGGTTTTGATCGATGTAAGAATTTTCAAAAATGACCAGTTAAATTTCTCTAAACTCTCAAGATTTTTGTGTAATCTAGAAGTTTGTTAGTTGTTCGTGTAAAATTGGGGAAGCAAGCACTGGAGGGCTGATAGGGTAAAAATTAGAGTTAAATAGGACTTAAATAGACGAATTTGTGTGATTCTAGCTCGATTTCTAGCTAAAAACAAATCAACATTCACTGCAAATGCTAAAAGATTGCACAGAAGTCCTTTTAGAGAAGAATCTCATATTTTTGGCTGGATTTTTTTTTTATTAGAGGAATCTGCATGTCTTTGTCTCGAATTTGAGCCGTGAACAATTAATACTTTGTTCTAGCCCGTATTTTAGCTAATTATGTTAATATCGGTTCAAAAATTTCCTGTTAGGTTAAGGACTTCAATTTTTTTTTTAAATTATAGATTCCTGGGCTGTTTGTTTACAAATATGCGTTTCTAAATGTCGAGGCTCTGATTTGGTTGCTTGTGTTTGAAGATAGCTGAAATTGGTCAAATTCGAAGACTTGTGTAAAAGTACCAAAAAGGTTTTAGCTGATCTCTTTCGCAAAAGCATTGATGAGTTGAGGATATGCTTTTAAATCGATGTAAATTGACGAAATAGGTACTATTGTGCAAAAGCTTTTGTTTAATTTATTTCACTTTAAAATATTTTAGCGTCGTTGGAACAGGGAGGATATGGCTGAATTAAAGATTTGATTCGATTCTTCCAATCCATAATATTTAGAAAAAAGCAGTTTTGAATATAACTGATTTAAAAAATTAAAATTTGTAGAAATGCTTAAATTAACGCCAGCGAAGCCAGGGAAAAGTTAGGATATTTGTTATTTTGCGACATTAATTTGATCAAAATATATTTGTAAAACAGCGTTGCAAATAGCTTAAACTGTAGCTATGTGGGGACGAGTTCACAGATTCGCACAAATTTTGTCCATTGGAACTACCATCGTTTTGTGTGTGTTATGGCACTGTAGCAAATTGTTTACCATTTTGTTTTCTCTGGGTAAATCTTTTTGAGAATTCCTGGCAGGGGAGGTGATGTTCGAGAGTGAAGCCGTGACTTTACCCTGGGTCATCCTCACATTTACCACTCATGACAATTCAAGATTTCACCTTTATCACTCATGACAATTCAAGAGCCATTTCTTGAAACACAAAAGTATTGGCCATCATGGGATAAGAGAACTAAACTTAACTGCATATTACAGTGCCAGCAAGCCTTTTCATTATGTGATAGACAGGGATATGGTCAATGCCTATTCTCTCTTCTCTAGAATTCTCCATTGAAAATTATATAAAAGTATCTCAAAGTAATTTAACGATCTCTCAACTCCTATCTATAAATATCTCTTGGAGTTATCTAGATATATTACTAAATAAGATAACTAAACTAGTTTTTATCAAAATGGCATATATTCTTAATGAACATGATAATTTCATTGTAAAACCCTTTAGTATTGAGAAGACAACATTGAGCTTGACTCGTAGAGCCAAATTTTTTTTGGTAAGAAATCCCTCTATGTGCTTTCATATTCTCTACTAATTTTAACATCCATATACTTGCATTCTAATTTTAAATATTACTTAAATACTCTTGTGCATGAAAGAAATCATCACTATCTCAAATATTTAATGAACTAATATTAAATATTTTGAAGAGACCTAAATTATTAGTTAGGAAGAGGTTGAAGGAAATATATTTATAAATTTATACAATAATCACATGGTATATATCCTCTTAGTGAGGGAGACATCATTTTTTATTTAATGGGATATTTCGAAAGGGGGGATATACATATGCTTGTAGTTCCATGACAAACTAGTTTTTAATAGAATTATTTGAGAAAACATGAAAATCTTTGAGATTTTTCTTTCAAAGTTTTATCACAAGCTAATAACTTACATTAATTTTTCATCATTATGATTTTTAAGAGAAGGAAAGAGTTGAATAACTTCTCTTAAAAAAATTGAAGAAGATTTAAGTAATCATAGAAAATAAATGGTAACACATAATAGTTATTCCTAATAATTATTCTTCATTATGTGTTGCAATAATTCAGATGTCATGGTCAGTTCATATCAAATTTTATAGTGCACATGGTCATCATACATCATTTCATTGATCTTCATATCTATGTATTCATCTCATTATTGATGTGTATTGTTTGTTGTTGTGTCCATTTTAAATTATCATGTTTAAAGTTTGTGTAGATTGTATTTTTATTAAAAAAAATATGATTTTATAATTTAACGAACTTTAAAATGTATGCAATATATTTCTTTAAGAACCACAAAAGATGTGGTTCATCATGATGTGCTTGATGCTACCACATTATAGGTGTATACTACTATTTTATGCAAACTCAAAATGTAATTTAGGCCCAGTTGTAATTTTTATATTCGAGTTCAATTCCTTTTATTTATGTAGGATTTTATGTTTTCCACTTTCACTAGTTCACTCATACATGGTCAAACATAAGGCTCCATACAAGATCATCCAATGGTATGTATATTTATATAACTTACATTACGTTATTATTTTTTAATATTTGATTATACAAACTTGAGTAGTTGAATATTAATTCCAATATTTATTTTATCATAGTCTCTTAGGTTTAAGAGGACACATGACCTAGTTTCATGTAGAGGTACTAGTACTATAGGAGGATAGGCCTCTAGTTCATGTGGAACTAAGAGGCCTCTTGATTTTGATGATGACATATTTTAATATTTATTGATGATGATTTAATTAATTTTGATGATATATTTGATATATTTATTTCATAGACTTTATATATTTTGGACCTCTGGACCCTTAAGTTAACTAATATAATAATTTTGGACTAACTTATTACTAACCTGCAAATATCTAAAACCTAAAATTTACTAAGTTACAAATTACTAACCTATGAAAAAGTAGAACCTACATTATTGAGCTATAAATTTCCAACCTATAATTATTAATGCACAAATTACTAACATATAAATTTAGCAAACCTATAAAGTTAATGAATCTAAAAACTATTAACCTACAAACTACATTTCTTTAACCTACAAATAGATAAGCTAAAATTTTAACTAAGCTATAAGTTCTAAGTTAGTCATTAGAGAAAAGGTTATGAAAATTGGCTAAGTGAAACCTACAACATGCAATGGAAGTAGATACTAAAGTGACATTTTATAAGGTGGAAGTTGTAGAGCATGTGCATTTTTAACACTATACTTACAAGGGACAAAATCGTTCCCGTTATATATTTTCTCTAACGACCTCCTAGTTATTGATATCCACCCAAAAGTGGCCTACAACAAGTATGATATGGATAGTTGACTCCACCTACACCATGATGATATTTCAAACTTGCCCCAAGATGGCTATGGAACTAGTTTTTTTAAAAACACACTCATTATACATCCTTCCCACACTTGTAGTATTGTTCAAAGTAATATAAATTAGCCACAATGATAATTATAATGGAAGAAAGGTGTACAAACATTATGCATAAGGTCAGTAACAACTCCCAAAAATACCTAATGTTGTTTGAAGTAGAAACATAACACCTAACGTTATTGATCTAAACATATTAATCAAATATGTAGGATTAGAAGATGAAACTATTCAGAGAAAGTTTGAATATTAAGGATGGGAAGAGAATAATAATCAATGATAAGTTACGGTGCTGCCATAATAGTGGTTTACACTTTCTAGGAGATCCTGATTTTTACTGAAATCACATATTTTTAGAAAATATAATGACTTAAGCCTTGAAAAGTTCCATTTAAAGGATTCCAATTAAAGAGGGTTTGATTAAACCACCTTAGACCAAGCCCCTTGGATAGAACCCTGCTAGTTTTGAACCATACCTATAATGGAGTCTCCTTTACACCTATCAAAATGCTGATAAAAAACCACTTTTGATTTACCTCTTGGGGGATCAAATGAATTCATTTAATTTTTATTTTTTTTAAGTATGTATTCCTTATTATAAAATTCCAAAAAAGTATAATTTTAATTAAATTAAATTTGATTTTTATATTTATTTTTTATTTCTTGTGAATGTAGGTTTTTCACTAAAAATCAAGCTCTTTGTTCTGCACATGTGGAAAAATAGAAGATTATCAAAAAAAAATTTCGAAAACTATGAGTGCACTAGATATTGAAGTCCTTGATCCAACAAAAAAAAAAAAATTTGAATTTCAATACATACAAAAAAAGTTGTGTATACGGTTTTCCTATGTCTAAATTGTAATTGGTTTGACTTCGAAACTTGATTAAGGAAAAAATATTCAATAAAACACTATGAAACTAATTAGAATCACTAGATATCATAGTTAAAAATCTAAATTCAAAAAAAATAGAATTTTATCCTTCATGGAAAAAAAATTACGTGTTATACGGTGAGTGTCACTCCTTAAAAATGATGTTTACTAAAAAAAACTAGTTTTCCAAGGAGATGGAAAAAGAAGTGCAATTTGATTCCTAAAATTTTGAAAAAAAATATTTTGAATCTACAGACAAAATTTCACAAATCACTAGTTTGCATCATCTTCAAAATCCTCACAGTTTAGCCGCTATAGGTGTCTGAAAGTGAAGATATAGTTAGAAAAAATCAGTTCAATGTCCAGTTTGGCCAAAAATTGTAAACTAGTATTGTGGGATCACCCGTTAGAATGTGCAAAGCATAAGTCATTAGATGAAATTTCAACATGTCCAAGCATAGTGACAGTGGAAGATCAAACAAAAGAAGTAAAAATTCATGTATTACCTCTCGAAGAGGAGTGTGATGGAAAATTTAGTAGATGGCCATAGGGAGAAGGAAGGAGGTATACAACTCATCCAAGGTATTTATTCATTATTAAGGATGTGTAGAATCAAGAAAGTGGAGAAAATGTAGCAGTGGTGCACCCTTTGGAGGACATGGACGTGGAGTTGGTGCATATTAATGTTTATGATAGATTGATAGTATAACATGGGAATACATATGAGGAGTTCCGTAAGATGGTACAAGGTGTATGTTTTATAAATTTAGGATATAATATGGTTGGTTGCAAGAGAAGAAGAGGATATCTTGGTTGAGGATGGATAGAAAAGTGAAGAGGAATTGATCGGTAACTTGTTTGATTTCATCATGCAACTTGTGTTGAGCATAATAAATATTTTTTAGTTGAAGAGGAGGATCATTGGATAAATAATTTTGATGATTAGATCATGTTTTGTATGGTAGATCCAAAGTTAGCATGGATTATGGAAATATGAGTGCATGTTGTAAAAAATAATTACCAATATAATGACCCATAGATAGAGGTAATATAATTTAAGTGTGAAGAGTTCTATATTAAGAGAAAATTAAGGAGAAGTAGCTCAAGAGAAAAATATTTTGTGGAGGAGGATAGGATATGGTCCAAATAGAAGATGAGAGAGGCAAGGTATGGAAGTAGGCATGAGACATAACAAACCATATCATGAGAAGCAGTTCATATTTCTTTCTTAGTATGTGGTATGTTTAGGTGTGTTATTGACTTTGTCTATCTCAAGTTCTAATTATTGATATAAGATAAATTATTTAAACATCTTCAAAGTTTATGGAGTGGGAAAATGGGATGTCCATGTGAGGGTGGGGACATATGTAATTATTTTATTATTATTTATGTACTTAGAACTTCTTTTTTTATAATGAGGTATTGGGTAGGGGTTACATAGTGGACTTGTAGGAGCTTTTTGTATTATTAGTTGGGCATGGTATGCAATTAGTGTTTAATGGGGGAGTGCTTGGAAGTTACATACGTAAACATGAATAATGGAAGTCAAATATGCAAGTGTGTGGAGAGTTACATTCTATCTTAGAGGACATTCTCTTAATTACTACCATGGTATTTGGGACCTTATTTGGCCCATGGTATTTCCTTTTGGTGGTTTTTTGGGCCTCCACGAGTCTTTATATATATAAAGTGGTAAACACTTTTGACTCGGAGCTATGAACTAGTAAGGTCACAAACAGGGGACCCCATCCCTAATATAAACACTCAACAATAATACTCCAATGGGGTTTGAACCTTGATGGCAAGAACAACACCACAACTTAACCATCAAACTATACCACTATTGGCACTCCATGAGTCTTTATATTGAGGGCTTGATATGGAGGCATTTTGCATTATTTTTTATAAGGTTATGTTGTTGAATTTCATCCAAGGTTGAAGAGTGTTGATCTCTATGGAAGGCATGAAGCCTAATATTATATTGTAACATTGGTGTTGATAGGAATATGTTGGATTCACCACTTTGGAGGATAGGTTTTCCTCGAAAGGGTTTTCCTAGGGTATATATATGTCACTTTTATTCTTGTGGTTGCAAATCATTCTCTTTATCTCTCTCATTCTTTCTTTTTAATAGTTGTTTATATTCCAAAATAGTGCTATGTTTATATATTTGATTACTATTCAAAAAAGGTTGTTATACACCTTGCACAAGAAAAAATAGTTTAATTATATAAAATATTTTTTTTTTGTGGTGCACTTTTGGAGATGTGGTTAGCAACATGTTAAATATTTATTCAATTTCCCTTTCGAAGTTGAATTGGACATTGGCTAAATATTTATGTGTAGGATATTGGGTCCCAAAATCATTGCTTGCACTTCTAGAGGGATTGTTAGAAATTGGGATCTTAGGATACTAATCATTATAAATAAGATATAAAATAAATAAATGAGAATCATACAAATATAGATTTAACACATTATAGAAGATATACATGGGGAAAACCCTTTCAGGTAAAAAACCCCATTAAACATCATTTTATTAAAACACTTACAAATATGATCTATTCTAACATAGACCAAACCTAGAGAACACTTCTCCATACTTCCACATGGCAAATAATACCTCGTGAATAGTGATAGAACTCACTACCAATCTCTAAATTCTATATATAACTTAAATGAGAGAGAACCTCCTTAAATATAGGAGAAAGGGTGGTATAATAACTGAAGGGGTATTAGTCACACCTATTCAACAATCACCATTCATAAATATTCAATAATCTAATAGTCATTAGAGTATAACTATTTCAAATGGGATATGCTTAATAAGCATAAAATATATAAGGTTTTATAACCTTATATTAAAACATTATATAAATTGTATAAGGGTATGACCCTTAATAACATTATATTCTAACACTCTCCCTTAATGTTAATAGGGGCATCACATGTCAATTTCTATAAAAGAAAAAATGAAGTACCCTAGTAATGTAGGCCTTCTTTGACATTGATAAATAGGGACACAAATATATGCCAAAATGAAAGTCATGTATTTCAGACTGTACATGAAAGTCATCTTGTCATAATTTATAATCCCAGTGTTTTAAAAATGATGCTATATATTAGGTCTTATAAAGATTTTTATTGGAGCTCGATTTTCCTCAAATCAACCTCACTCCAAGTTCATTACATAGTGTGCATAGGACTTAACACAATTATTTTTATAAGTGGAAGATTTACAAAGAGAATATTTTTTAATAAATGCCTATAGGACTTATACATAGAATGCCTAAAGGACTTGCTAATGCCCAAAGGTCTTAAGTTTTTCCTATTAGGACTTGCTTATGCTTGCTAGGAATTAAATATATGCCCAAAGGACTTACTAATGCCTAAAGGTCTTATATTTTTCCTATTAGGACTTGGTTATGCCAGAAGGACTTACATATGAGATTTAGCCACTATGCAATGTCTTTGAAATGCACACTCCCCCTCAATGGCATCACCTTTGGCCAAGTATTGATTTGATTTTGGAGATTTTTTCTTTGCACATAAGTATACTTTCTCTTGAATAGAACATGAGAGAAATTTTATGATGGAATACTTACTCTTGAGTGAGGTGCCCATGATCTTCAATGTTCTTTTATCTCTTTGGAAAATATATTCTTTCATAAGAGTAAAATAACTTTAGTTATCATATAATAAGGTGGTACTTTTACAAGTATCCAATTAAAGCTCTTTTATAAATCTTCAAAGCCACATTGATTCCTTAGGAGCTACTTTTGTATTTTAGGTTTTGATTAAAAAACCATAGAAGATAGCTTTCTTAAAAGTACATCCATGTAAGAGAACCTAAACCAGTTATTTTGAAGACATATAACCTATGGTAGATTTCCTATAAATAGAATCACCAATATAGTCAGTAACACAATAATCAAATAAAATTGATTATGGGTATATATATATATATATATATATATATAATTATATGCATTTATCATTTGCCAATGAGAATATAGTATTCCTCATAATTCTTGGATATATTCAATTTGATTGTAGATCATTAGCAAGGAGATCAAAAGATATTTTTATGAACATAAGTATGAATAATTATTCATGTTTCTTTCAAAGAGAAAATAGTCATGCTACTAAATGTATAGTAATGATCATAAAAAAAAAGCAATGGGTGAGCTATCCTTTCTATGCTTGCTCCCCGGATAGTTTATTAAGGCAATAGCCACCCATTATAAGTAGGTGCATTTATACCCAATAATTTTAGATTTTTCAGAGCCTATATTGAACTCCTTAGATAGTTGTGAAAAATAAAAAATGACATCTTTTAAATTTGTACTTTAATTATCAAACAAGAAGGAACAATGTCCTTTATCTCCTACTTCACCTCCAACAAGCATTGCATATAAAATGCCAACTCAAAAATCCATCTTCCCTATGATGCTAATATAAGTTATACAAAAGGATACTTTATACCATATAGCATATATGGGAATAAATGTAGGAGAAAACACTATGATTACTTTCTAAAGTTTTTAGAGAATTTTATTGGCATTTAGACTCAAAGATTTGAAAAAATAAAAAATAAACATTTGATAGATATACAAGTATCAATACCTCAATGTTCTTTCTTAAAAAAAAAACCATCATTTATTTGGGATAAAAGAACTTATGGTTCCAACATCGCTTATATTTGATCAAGGAAAATATAAATTTATAGACATAGTTGGCCCAAAAATGTAAATCCAAATCTTATACAATAAGTTTAATTGAAGACTTAGATCCTTGTAAATTGGCTTGGCCTAATAAGAATGTGTGATACTTTAAAAAATTTAGCTTGTTGCAAAATTTATATAGCTTTATGAAGCAACCCATTTGAATTTACAAACAATCTTATAGTACAAGCTTCCTAATTGTTTGATTTCCTATCAAGGATCAAATGATAAGCATGAACTTGAAAAATAGGCCCAGTAATGATGGCCTATAATGACATTAAACACATATTTATTTGAAAGTAAATTTTAAAATGAGGTCAAAACATGTTTTTGAAGTGGCTATATGGGAGGCTCTATTTTTGTTTGACTATGTCAATCTATTAAGGAGGGCTTGAAAATGGTAGAAGGGAAATCAAATAGTTGAAGCAATTAATTTTATTCTTACACATTTTTATAACGTAAGAGATAACAAAGTAAGATTTAGACCTAAATCCTTTTACCTTACATTAATTATAAAAGGGATTATTTAGCTTGATATCACTTTAGTGGCCACTAGGGGTGTAATAACAAATTTACCACTAACCTTATATTCTTACCCCAATGTAACTATTTTGTAGGATATTTAAATGATTGAATCACTTCTTTTCTTTGTTATCTAATTATTCAGATTTTGAATTTGATATTCTAATGGTTTTAGTCTTAAAATCATAATACCCATGACATTGGTAATTTCTATTTTAATAAAGCATAATGTATTGTAAGCATGTTTGGAAAAATTTTGACACATCATTAGAGTGTACTAACCTACAAGGGTAACTAAATAGATGAGTGATACAATGAATATAAAGCATAAGAAGAGGATCTCTACTTTAATGTGTATGACCTAGAAGAATAGTTGCAACTCACCCCTTTTGAAGAAGAGTAGTTGTAACTAGTTTTAGGTCTTTGTCATCTACAACCAATCTTGCTTAGATTTTAGTTTTATTACTTAAGAAATGATAATCTATTGAAAATCTCCACATATTTTAAAGTGTTTGGCAATGTGGGCAAGCACTCTATCTCATAGTTCATCATCTCAATTGTGGCCTATAAATCTTAGATTCAATGTTTACAACGAAGTACAAGGCCTTATATTATTCTTTATCATCATCTCCTTGCAAAATCATATTATTCATGAGAATTTGTATTGCTCGATCCTCCTTAGAGCTTGATGAACCTTTTATTCAATCCATATTTAATGTCAATTCATACAAGCTAAACATATATGTCACTCACAAATCACACTTTAGAAATTTTTAACCATGTTTAATGAAGAAAAATTGGAAAAGATTTGAAAAAAAAACTTGATGCTCTTGGCATAGGAGACCAAGGTTGCATAGTTTTTGGTCAATATGCCCATTGTAAGATAGGGAAATTTGAAATACAAAATAGCTAAGACCAAGTAGCAACCACTCTACCTAAGATCTAAGCCCAAATCCCAAATCTAAACAAGAGAGTACAAATGATAAAAGAGAACAAATGAGAATGAAAGCATAAAATAAAACTCCCTTATCATAGTTGATTATCTCCCTTGCTTCTCCTCAAATATTCTTTTGTAAACTTTCCCTCAGTTTTGAAGTACGAATACCTACAAGTGACAGTGATATGGTAGCATGAATGTTGGAGAATGTGGTTGTAAAGCCAAAATGGAGGAGAAAGACATCTTTATAGAAAATATTTTTGAATGGATGAATGAGATCAATCTTCTAGAAGATTCCAAGATCAACGATGGAGGATTCATGCACCACAAAGTAGTGGGTTAGGGATGGCTATGAACAAATGGTCAAGATTGAAAGAAGACCAGAGGGAATCAATGATTGAGATTCAAAGAAGAGAGTGGAGGGAAAGTAATGGAGAAATTAAATAAAATTATTTAATTCATGGAAGGAATCTTTGACCATTTTATTTAATTTGGTAAAAGATATGGAAAATAATCATTTTATATTATTTATTTATATGGATGAAGGGAAATGAATATTTAATTTTAAATGGTTATGCAACCATTTAAATTAAATATAGAGGCAAATGGAAAAAGGACTTAAATAATTAAGTCAGATTAATTATTTGATAGAGGAAGAGTGGTAAGGGGAAGTCAAATAATTTTAATAATTATTTAACCATAGAAGGATGGAAATATTAATGAATAGATAAATAATTAAGAATAATTATTTAACTATAGATGAATAATGAAGAGCAAATAATTAAATAAATGATAATTTATTTAATTATAGAAGGAAAGAGTGTTAGTGACGCAATTAAATAAATACTTAATTTATTTAATTGATTAGAGGAGAATAAAGATCAAGAAATTAATTAATTAAATGATTAAAATTATTTAATTATGCAAGGAAGAAGACCAAGACAATGGAAAAATGACACTCGCAGACCAAGACATTTTTCAGTGTCTACATTTTTCCCCTCTTTGACATAATGTGATTTTGAGCGTTGTGTCAAAGAATAAAATTCAGATCATGCCCCGACATGCCCTAGAGAAGGTGGGATAGACACATGCCCCCTCGGAAATTTTTTGGAAATTTTAATTTTTTTTGAAAAATTATGAGAAAAATTCCGACAAGCAAATTTAATGACATTGACAGCAAAAGAAATGAATTTGGGAACATTAGGAAATCAAAAAATAGTTTGGACCTCAACATCTTACACTGCCAATTATGAAGGTTTGCAAAATCCCACTTTTAGAAAGGTATAAATGGGCCTAGGGTTTCCAAAAATAGTCATTTGTACATTTTGATTTGTAGTGAATAGTGATTTGAGTGCAAACCTTGTTGCAAAGCTCCTATCATAACCATGTTGATTCCACACACAATGCATTGCGGGTATAAAGTTTGAACTTGCTGACGACTAGAGGGCTTAGGGAACACAATAAGTGCTCAATCCTTGCTTTGTAATTTTTTCAATTTTTTGATAGATTTAGGGCTCCAAAAAGGGAAAATAGATGCGGTTAACCTAGTTGAATGCATCTGTTATCACGTGAGCTGCAAGTGCCTGCGGTTCTCTGCAAGTGCTTCGGTTCAACGCAAACGCCTAAGGTTAGACTCAATTGATTTTTCGCATTGCATTTGAAAAATGTGGCACAAGTGTAGGGTTAAGTGGCGCATGTGTGGTTACGGCCCACATGTGATATTTCGCAACACAATTGCGGTATGTAATGCCACATTTGTTTAAAGCTCGCAATTGATAGGTATTTCGACGCATTTGACTTTTAGACCGCATTTGTTGAATTTGCAACACATTTGCTTATTGACCGCATATGCTAGACAATTCAATGTAATTGACTATCAAAAAAATTTCCTCAGTTTGGATAAAATTTTCTCTAAGACCCAAGCAAATAGGTAAGAGAAAGCTTTTGGATTGACGCAATGCGCTTGCTTGTTATCACAGGTGCCACTAGACCTAATTCTAACTCAAGAGAGTTGTCCCTCGAGCTTCTAACTTTAATGACAACTGGACGAAAAGCAGAGGGAGCAACTATTTTTTCTAGGACTATACCATGTCACATTCATGCCCATGATTTGAGCAAACAAAGGGCTATTGACTGCATTGGATGAGTGGTGGCACTCATAGATGATCTTATTTCACTTGCTAACAGGGGAGGCTATACTAACCTTGGAGGATGTATGGCGCATCCTCAGATTGCCTATTCATGGAGAGCATGTATCATACGACCCAAACTGAGGATACAACACTATTACAACAACCTTCAACCATGAGGATGACGTAGAGCTAGGAGTGGAGGAGTACGAGGTCCACTGGGATACACTCGCAAAGAGATATGATCTCTTTGTCATTGTTCTATGCAACACTATTGGTGGAGTGGTATGTCCAGATCAACAAGGGTATGGTTTTCATGTTGGTTGGGGGGAGATGCTAGTCAGCATGTTCACTCGGGACACTGTCTATGCTTGGGGGCCATGCTTGTTGGCCATGTGCTTTCAACTACATGATGTGGCATATAGGGGAGGGCAAAGCATTAGTTGGGGAATCACACTCCTAATGGTTTGGACTTGGGAGCATATCGCAGTATTTAGGCCACCAGTACATAGGCAACTTGGAGAGGGGTTTCCATATGTTTTTATCTACGGAGGGACTATCACCCAAACACATGATAGTGACATTGGCTACTACAAGCATGCGATCAACTTGTTGGAATCATTCACATGGAAACCCTATAGAGATTGCACTCCCTTTTTTGATGACGAGGATCATTTACCTTATTGCAAAAAACCTTAATACATGATCAGATGAATAGTTTAGAGCCAACATATCATTGGGAGGTACTTACCAGAGAGGGTACGATGGAAGTTCGGGGAGCAACAGGGATTACCTATTGGCACAATAGAGTTTGCTCAATCTAGTTGAGAGATTCAGCCCTTGGGTCCTATGATTCTTGTGACCACAATAGAATAGGACATAAACGCATTGTATCCAATACAGTGGGGATGGGTAGATGGAGAGGAAAATGCAGGTATGACACTTGATTATGATGCCTAGTGGGGAGAGCATAGATTTGCACCACTGACTGATCTAGAATTGCTAGCACCGGTGGACAGACGAAGAAGGGGAGTTGGGAAAGGAGTGCAAGGTCGAGGACGGGGCCGAGGGGATGGAGGTCAAGGAGGTGGAGGAGATGATGACGAAGGAGATGGAGGGGGAGGGGTTCAAGGAGGCAAGAGAGGCCAAGATGGGAGGGGCAGGGATGGGAGACCACCCCATCCACCTCATCCATCGAGGAGGGATGAGGGTAGATAGGTAGCAAAGGCCCCTCACCATGAGGGAAAGATACCAACATAGGTGGCAGTGGGAGAGGTACAAATAGATGCACCTCGTTAGGAGGAGAGGCAGCCAGAGGGTGAGTAGCCTATAGTGGATGTTGAGGTAGGGGAGGTTGGCCATGATGAGGAGAGGGAGAGGGCCATCATGGACGAGGACCTAGAGGACATCCCCATTTTAGAGAGGATGGATGTGGAGGGGGAGGATCGACTAGTGGATGATCTGATCGCTCAACTGTATGTATAGTTGTAGGAAACACAGGCTAAGATCCTGCAACTACGGACAAAGAGGGATTCAACTATTAGCAGGGCAGTGCGGGCAAAGCAGATCTCCATAGACTTCATGAGCAGAGGCAATGGATCGACTGTAGACATCCTACGAGAGCCATCTAGGTTGAGCAGTATTATAGAGATTGTTATGAGAGGGAGTTGCCTCTAGAGCATAGAGAGTTGAGCTTCTCATAGGTTGAGAGTAGATCCTAGAGCAGATGATCGCAGAGCAACGATGGGGTGTCACAACGACTATCACCGTATTAGGATCCCGCCAGCCCCAGGATTACAAGCCACCTTCTAGAGGTCCCTCCCCATCAAGAGACAAGGGGAGCACAGGGTAGTTCCATTTTATTATGCTTTTAGACATTGACATGTATATGTGTTTTGATTGAACCCGCAAGCTCCATTTTTTAGATCATTCTGATTTTGTACTATGACACTTATCATTTTTTGGTATATGTATGCGAGATGCATGATTTGGTGGTGATTATGTGATGCATTATTTAGTATGCATGTTTATATATGGTATGATGGATTATGATGCTAGGATGTTACACACTTATGAGATGATTTTATATGATGATGCATTTCTATATGGTTCAATGTATTATGAATGATGGTTTATGTTTTATGCTCATGTATGCTTTTTTATTTTATGATGTATGGATGATGCACTTGATATTCTTTGCTATATGTGTGATGATTCTATATGATTATGATGTTTATGTGGATGCACATGTGATTTATGATTTGTTATGTTATGGATGCTTAATGATGTAATGTAATGTGAATGATGTATGCAAATGCTATGACATGGATATATATGATTTATGCAATGATATGGATTTGCAATCATCATGTGTGAAAATGTATGCAATGAGATATAAATGCAAGATGATATTATGTAATCATGACCTAATATGTAATGCTTATATGGATGTATGTATGCATACATATAATGATGCTATCTATATTTTTGTATTTTCAGATGCAATATGGATGACCTAACATGATTATGATGATGCTTATGATGCTTTATGATGTCTATATGTTGCTAACATGATTATGTATGTAGGATATTTTTGTGTCACAGGATGCTATCAAAATGATTGTGGAAAAGAAAGGTGAAAGCACGAAGAAGATGAATGTTAGCACAGAGAAGACGAATATCAGCATGGAGTTAGTCAAATGACAAGGGATGAAGATTCTTTCCTTAATAGATGTCAACTTGCATGTTTATCATCATCGGGCATCAAAATTGTAGCAAATGGAGCAAAAACACCATGGTATGACATAAACCAAGGTGTGAAATGTTATCACTTGCAAGAAACAAACAGTCTAAAAGATAAGGAATGTCATGACTCATAATAAGGACCCAATTGCCCCAATCTTTTTGTCAAGACAAACCACAAGCAACAATCAAAAGAAAAGAGATCATGATCCATCATTGCCCCTCTAAATTCTTTGTGGGACATCCTCGAGGTAGCTAGTAACATAACCAAAGACATATCAAAAAGATAAGACTGACTAGACCAACAAAGTCAATGGCCATTTAGATCAGTTTCCAAAGTTTATTTGATGATGAGATTGATAAGGTTGATTGATTGATGAGATTGACTGAATAACTAGATTGGTCGATTAACTAGATTGATTGATTGATAAGATTGACTGATTGAATAGATTGATTGATTGATAAGATTGACTGATTGAATAGATTGATTGATTGATAAGATTGATCAATTGTTTGACCAGATAGATTGATTGATTGATTGACCTGATTGAATTACTGATAGAATTGACCAATTGACAAGATTGATTGATTAATTGATCGATTTGATTGATTGATAGGTTTGACCAAGTAGCAAGATTGATTGATCGTGCCTAATTTTAGGAAAGACATATCCTGGATAAGGAAAATGACAATTTTGACAAATGACCCATGCCCCAATTCAGGAAGGATGCATCTTAAATAGGACAAAATGATAAGACTAGTGATTTGGCAAGCATTGATGATTAGGCAGTTGACCAATTTGAATTGAAAACCAGTTGATAGTTGATCTATTGGTTTGAAATTTGGTTTAGGTGTTTGATTGCTTGAATACAAAGATATAGATAGAATAAAAAAACCTTAAATGACTAACCTAGGGCCTTAGGGGCTCATTGAAAGATGGCATTTCCTATGTTATACATGCAAAGACCTTGTAGTTCGTTTGACGTTGACCAAAATTGATACAACTCGACAAAACCCTAAGGACATACCTAATTCCTTGGGGGCTCATCGAAATATGGCCTTTCCTACATGGTAATGTACAGAGACAACGTAGTTCAACTAGAATTAGATTGAAATAGACTCTGAATCTAACTCTATTTTTGGAGTTTTGATGTTTTCTATTTTTTTTGGATTTTGATGGTTTTATGATTTTTTTGGATTTTGATGGTTTTATGATTTTTATGGATTTTTATGGTTTTAAAAGTTGATTCCTTGTGTAGGATCCCATAAAGACATAATTCAAGGAATTTCCCACAGTTAAGTATAATACCAACTTATTATGTGTGAGAGGATTGATGGATGCAAGGGGTGGTCATGAAAGCAAAGGACGCTAAATGTTAATGGTTCTCAGGCCATGAGAAGGATGAAAAAGCTTTATTATGGATGGATGATATGTGCGAATGGATGGACGAAAGGAGGAGAACCAAATAGAGTGATAGTAGATGGAGGAGCATAGACTAACTACACATGACTCCTGTTTGCTAGGTTTTCACCATGGTACTTATCCAAAGCACCACCGAAGTGGTTTTCACTTTTGGATGAATTATTTCTCTTCACTATTTTTTTATTATATATATATTTTTGTTGTCACCAAGACGCCTATTTTCTAGGTTTTCATCGAGGTGACTTTTTTTTTAATTTTTTGACTTTTTTTTTTGTATTTTTTACTTTTTGAAAGGGATACTCTAAAGGCTAGGTGTAATATCTATGGAGATGCATGTTGTTGATGGGCTTAGGAAATGGTTCACCTTAAAGAGTATACAAATGATAAGCCCCAAATCCATATGTTGTTGTAATGATGTAGGGACCCAAGCAATTGGGTTCAAAATTTCTAGGTTTTTCTCAATCCGCTTGATTCTTAGGATTTTCTTTCAGAACCAAATCACCAATGTCAAAGTATTTAGGTAAAACTTTCTTATTATAGTTGCATCAAAGACGATTTTGATATGCCTGCAAATGTGTTAAGGCATTCTGCCTTTTCTCATCCAATAACTCAAGCTCATGCAAATGGGCTATATGATACTCTTCTTCATCAATAAACTATTGCATGGATACCCTCAAAGATGGTAACTCAACCTTATTGGGAAGAATGGCTTCAAATCCAAAGACAAGGGAATACAAAGTGGCTCTAGTGGGTGTACGGATGCTAGTGCGGTAGGCCCATAGTGTCGGATTGAGTTGGACATGCCAATCATGACCCATGTCATTAACAATCTTCTTTAAGATTTTGAGTATAGTCTTATTAGATGCCTTAGCTTGACCATTACCTTGGGGATAATAGGGAGTGGTGAAATGGTGTTGGATATGAAACTTTTCACATAGCTCATGGAAATCTTGATTCGTAAAGGGTCGGCCATTATATGTAATGATGGACTGAGGAACACCATACCGACATATGATATAGTTAAGGATGAACTTAGAGATTTGCTTTCCAGTAATATAGGTCATCAGAATGGATTCAATCCATTTTGTAAATTATTCAGTAGCAACAAGGATAAAATTATGTCCATTGGCAGAAGTAGGTTGAATCTTTCCCACGAGGTCAAGTCCCCACTGAGAGAAGGGCCAACGGGATGTAAGTGGATGTAGCTCCTGAGCAGGTGCTTGTACAAGATCTCCATGTATTTGACATTGGCAGAATTTCTTCATAAAGTAATAAGAATTACGTTTCATTGTAGGACAATAATATCCCATTCGCATGAGCTTCTTAGCTAGAGTAGGACCAACAGAGTGAGCTCCACATATACCATTGTGTACCTCTTGTAAGGTCATTTGTGCTTCATTTGAGTCGAGACATCTGAGAAGGGTACTACATAGGCTACGACGGTAAAGGGTATCACTGATGATGACGTATTTGGACGATTTCTGAATAAAGGTTTTGCATTGGTTTGTGGACAAGTCAAGAGGGATAATCGGGTCATGCAGGTAGTTATATAAATCTTTGTACCAAGGAGATTTAAGACCAACAAGTTCACACACGAGTTCAGATTCGGGGACCTTGAACACGGGGATCAACATCTGCTCCACCAAGAACTCATACTATGAGGTATTGTTAGGAATATCCAAGAGAGATCCAATGGTTGCCATTACATCAATCACCTTGTTTTGAATTCTCAAAATTTTCTTAAAAGAGATTTCATTAAGTATAATTTAAAACTATCCACCATGCACTTGTAAAGGGTAAGCTTCTCGTACTTAGTATCATAATCATCATTCACTTGATATATAACCAACTGGGAATCACCATAGACTTGAAGATCCTTGATTTTCCATTTGATTTCCATGTGTAGTCTTGTCAACAATGCTTCGTACTCGTCCATATTATTCATGCACAAGAATGCTATTCTATATGACTTAGGAATGGAATCCCCTTGAGGTGCGATAAAAAGAATTCTAGCCCTTGAACCATGATTTGTGTAGGATCCATCAAAGTGCAATTTCCATGTTGTGGGAGTTTCTATTACAAAGACAAATTCATCAGGAAATTCGGACACAAGAGGATGGTCTGCTATCATTGGTACATCTACAAGTTGATCAGCCATTACTTGTCCTTTTATTGCTTTGTGATAAACATACTCTATATCATACTCACTCAATCATAACCCACTTTGCTAGTCAACTTGTCAAAGTTGCTTTGCTCAACAGATACTTCAAAGGATCAATCTTAGCTATCAGTTTTGTTCTATGGTTCAACATGTAATGTCTCAGCTTCTTTATGGTAAAAATGACTGCAAGGCATGCTCTTTCAATGGGAATGTAGTTAAGCTCATATTCTACCAGAGTCCGATTGATATAGTAGATGGTTCTCTCTTTTCCATCGTTATCATTCTATTCTATTAATGCCCCTAGCGCTAATGTAGTAGCTGATATGTATAGGATCAAGTTTCTTCTATCAAAAGGAGGCATGAGAACTGGAGGAGACAATAGATAATATTTTATTTGTTGGAATGCTTCCTCACAATGTTCGCTCCATATGAAGGGAACTCCTTTACGTAACAAATTTTGAAATGGATAAATCTTGTTTGCTAGTTGGGAAATGAATCTTCGGATTGAATACAATCTTCCTTGTAGAGCCATCAACTGACTAATGTTTGTAGGTGGTGGCACATCGATGATTGCTTTCACCGCAGGATCAACTTCAATTCCCCTATGAGAAACTATGTATCCCAATAATTTACCTAATTGGACCCCAAACACACACTTCTTTAGATTTAGTCTAAGCTTATAGTCCTCTAGTCTTCTGAAAATCTTATCTAACACTCCAAGATGACCACTTCTTGTGAAATATTTTGTTAATAAGTCATCAACATAGTCCTCCATAAGCACATACATATAATCATGAAAGATGGTTGTCATAGCTCTCTGATATGTTTCTCCAGCATTCTTGAGTCCAAAAGGCATCACATGTTAAAAAAAGGTACCCCAAGCGCATGTGAAGGTTGTTTTGTGTTGATCTTCAATGTCAATTCTAATTTGATCATATCTTGAAAATCCATCCATAAGTGATAACATCTCATATCCCACTGTAAGGTCTACTATGATATCAATGTTAGGCAATGGGAAATCATCCTTAGGACAAGATTTGTTTCAATCTCTAAAATTTGTGCATATTATGATACCTCTAGTTGGTTTAGTGACATGAACAAGGTTGGAAATCCACTTGCATAATCTATGGGATGAATAAAACCAACATCCAGAAGTTTCTTCAACTCAACCTTTACCAAGAGTGTGATCTATGGATGCATTTTCCTCAAATTTTGTTTGACTAGCTTAGCATTTGGAAGTAGTGGTAAATGATGTAGAACTAGTTTGGGGTCCAACCCAGGCATATCAGTGTATGACCATGCAAAATTAACTTGTCTTTCCATAAAGAATGTAGTGAACTCTGGTTTTTCTTCTATGGTCAAAGACAATACAAACTGAACGATTATAGGATCGTCCTTGGTCCCAAGATTAACTTATTTTGAGTCTTCTATTAGTAATGGTGATCTCTCTTGGTCAATAGGGAGACTGTCCAACTCTCCATCCTTAGGTGCCTCATAGAGGTTTTCACCTTCGGATATGTCCTTTATTTTTACTTTGTCATGGTCTAAAGGTGCCTTTCGATTTTCACCTAGAGACCTATTCTTTTTATTTTTATTTTTATCATTTTTCTCTTTTGCTACTAGAGGGAGGATCAGCCTCTCCAAAGTATGTTGCATTTTTAAGCTCTATGATGAATCCAACTTTATGATCCCCACTTGGTATCCCTTCACGAAATCCCATGAACTCAACAATTGCTTCGTCATTTTTCAATGTGTCTAAACTCGATGGTCCTTGCTGGTCCCAATCTATGAGTTTGGGTAAACAAGGGGTAAGCCATCTGTCATGTCCCTTTTTCCAAAAATAGGTATCAAGACAACATTGGAATGTAATATTATTTAATACTTATATTCTCATGGTGTAATTTTTATCTAAAGGACAAATAAGTATTAATTACTTAGTGGTGCCCACACAGGTGGGTTGTGAGTTTTGGAAAAAATCACTTTAACCTCATGAAAGTGCCTTAAAAAATGCATTGAGTTGTCAAAAGATGCCTTATAAGTGGTATAATATGAAAGGCTAATTTTAAAGGTGTTATAATGCATTTTATGACTTTGTAAGTACCTAAAATTGGGGAGGAATGTTTGGACATGAATCCAATGTTTGGTAGAAGTTGTTGTTTTAATTAGAAATGCAAATTAACAGAAAATTCAACACGGTGAACAAAGAACACATAATTTATCCTGGGAAAACCCTCCTCAAGGGAGAAAAACCCATCCAAAATATCTCTCTTATATATTGAATTTAAAGGGGCAGAAATCTACTTACAATCTAGCCACACACAAGGCCGATATGATGCAATAAATAATCACATCTCACTTAGATACAAATACACAATTATATGGTATCTCCTTAATGTTGATCTACTTTATGCAATAATATGATCTGTTGTAGATGCACAAACTCCTTGATAAGTGTGAATGTCTCTTGAGAATCAAAATCGATTGATGATGAAATGAAATGATCATCACCTTCTATATATACAATGTAAGGTGCCTCTTCACAAGCAAGACGACTCTTCACAAGGGTCGGCCTCATTCAAGAACCAAGGAAACTTTTCATCTTGGATCGACCTTATAAATTTAAAATAATATTTTTATATATAGCAAGTCCAACTTGCCTTGGAATTATTTATTTATCATTTATTATTTTTATTTTGAGAGAAAGATATCTCTTGCAGCTATAACATCAACACTCCCTCTTAGCTAGGGAGGTATCCTTCCAGATATCCATGTCATGGAGTCTCTCAACATGATATCCAGAATGGCTACATCCATTTGTGAAAAAGTTCATCACAGATTCTCTCAACGTGATATCGTCATGGAGTCTCTCAACATGACGTCCACCATGGATACTCCCATGTGTGGAAAAACATAAGTACAAAGGGTTCATCACAGAGTCTCTCAACGTGATGTCTCATCTCAAAGATGAACAAGGGATTTTACCTCATATTTCTCCATCTCAGAGAAATATACACTACAAGGGATTTCACCTCATACTTCTCCGTCACAGAGAAATATGCACTATAAGGGCTTTCACCTCATACTTCTCTGTCACAGAGAAATATACATTAACAGGGATTTCACCTCATACTTCTCCGTCACAGATAAATATACACTAACAAGGGCTTTCACCTCATACTTCTCCGTCACAGAGAAATATACACTAACAAGGGCTTTCACCTCATACTTCTTTGTCACAGAGAAATATACACTAACAACAGATCGTCATGATGATGTGACTCCCTCTAAAGCTCCAAGTATCAACATTTTGACCTCCTTTTCCAAGGTTGCCCCTAATGGATTGTTAGACTCCCTTTGAATGTTAATTCCTCCTCTTCGAAGAAACGTCTCTAGTTATGTGCCACCAACTTAGTCCCATGGCAGCAAGTTGTGTCTTCATGTTTGTTCATTTCTTTAGCCTGCATGTCTTCCTCATCTGGAAGCATTTTAGAGAGATTAATAATAGTTCAAACTATCCCGAAGAGAAATATCAACACTAGAAGCATACACGATTCACTATTCCCAATGTTGCATGAATTATTATTAACTATAAAATTCATGATCTTTATTCAAACATAAAATACTTATCTCTTTACGTTGGTCAATAGATCCAGTTAGGTGCTTGTCTTGCAGTCTCTTCTCAGCTGTTAAATGTAAATGATAGAGTTCCCTGAAATCTCTGAAGCCTCAAATGTATACACCATAGGTAATTTCCAAGCTTTACACCAATGCACAAAAGCTCATATGACTTGAAGAATGAACACTGTTTTTCAGACCTGAGCATTCCATTAAACTCATATCCCATATGACACAAGAATGAGAGGAGATAACATCGAACCTACACACTGCCTTCAACAAGAACCAAAACATAACTCCATTACAGCTCGCACAGATCTTCAGAACAATTTCAAGAAACCAAAGTACCATCACATCCACTCACACCAACAAAAACTCATGATTTTCCATATACAACCACACCACAGTCATATACTTCTAGATTTGTTCTCACAGTGATATCTAAACCCGACTTGTTGCCTTCAGATGTGATTCCTCCTAATATCTCTATATTGTCTTGTTGCTCTAATATTATAACAATATTTTATCACAGCTGAAGCTTCAAATATCAAACTCCTTGAAAGCACCTAAAGCTTAAAAATAAAATCAAATTCCTCCACACCTGGAAGTGATCTTGAATCTGCAATTGCTTCTGATCGAATTTCCCCCGAACCCACTTTGATACCATGTTGTTGTTTTAATCAAAAATGCAAATTAATAGAAAATTCAACACAGTGAACAAAGAACACAAAATTTATCCTGGGAAACCCCTCCTCAAGGGAGAAAAACCCAACCAAAATATCTCTTATATATTAAATTTAAAGGGGAAAAAATCTGCTTACAATTTGGCCACACACAAGGCCAATATGATGCAATAAAGAATTGCACCTCACTTAGATGAAAATACATAATTATATGACCTCTCCTTAATGTTGATATGCTTTATGCAATAATATGATTTGTTGTAGATGCACGAACTCCTTGATAAGTGTGAATGTCTCTTGAGAATAAAAATCGATTGATGATGAAATGAAATTATCATCACCTTCTATATATACAATGTAAGGTGCCTCTTCACAAGCAAGATGACTCTTCACAAGGGTCAACCTCATTCAAGAACCAAGGCGACTTTTCATCTTGGGTCCACCTTATAAATTTAAAATAATATTTATATATAGCAAGTCCGACTTGCCTTGGAATTATTTATTTATCATTTATTATTTTGATTTTGAGAGAAGGATATCTCCTGTAGCTATAACATCAACAAAAGCTTCATGAAGAAGGAAACAAATATAAAATGCAATTTCTTGCTTTTTGGATTCATTCTATGCATATTTTTTCTCTCACAGTTTGTGAATCTTCTTCAGAGGCTGATAAACCGATGAAAGAAAAATCTCTAAGGATGATAAAGTAAGGAGATTGAGGCTTGAAGACAGTGGTTCTGAAGGTGTCTAGAGGCAATTTCACTCAAAGATTGCAGTTGTGCTTCAGAAGCTTAGTTGTTGCATTGTTGCAGGTTCTTTGTTGGGGTTTCCAGTGAGTTTTGATCCATAGTTTTGTAATTTGTTTTGTTGGTGTTGTAGCAGCATATTAATGGATTTTTTTTTCTGTAGAAATAAGACCCATATCATATAGATTTTAGTTATATTATTATTTTCAAATGCTGGAGAGTTTTTGTGCAAATCTATTGGGGTTTTGGGTGTATTTTTGAGTGCCAAATTGGTCGAAATTGTGCATATTGTAAGGGAAAATTTGTAGACTATCCAAAGTGTTTTTTTTTATACGTAAGGATTAGTATTATATTAATTAAAAAGGAAATTACAAGCATTTGCTAAAGCAGGAAAATAGCCATATTTTCTCTAACTGCCTACTGCAAACGGCCAAAAACGCCAACCAAAAAAAACCACAAAAAACTACAGGACTCCCAACCAAAAACCCATCAAACCCAACTACAACAACCACTGCTCCATCCATCCATACACCATTACTAGCATACATAAACAATACTTTCCAAAGAAAATTACTAACCATACTACAATCCGTGAACTAAACTATCACGACCAAATTATACCAAATCATAACAAAAAAAAACCCTACACATTGAACTCACAAAAAGCCATTGGCCCTTGCAAAGGCCTCAAAATCCACAATTCAGTCAATATCTTTCACATGCATAAGACCAAAAAATTTATTCATGTATTCCATAGCCACCGCAACGATCATTATGTGCCTCATGAGGGTCAGGCCCTTTAAGTCTAACAAAAGGGAAAGAACTTCACCACGTCATCCGTAGTTTGTAGAAAATCCATGTCGCCAGGAAGGGGAATTCCCTTCCCCACAATGGGCGCCTTCAACACCTCTTCAAAACCCAGTTGCAACTCCTTCCTATAACAATTTTCCAACAACACCCTGGCCTTCGCCTTCGGCACCTGATTATCCAAAAGAGACACCAGAAATCTGGAGGAGACATAGGTGTTGTCCCTTCCAAATTCATTTATGGCCAAATGACCATCACCTAACACCATCTTAACAGCCACGACCAACAAATAGTCATTATTTAGCACAATTCTCTTAAGGCGTTGATCTGTTATTTCCCTGAAGGATGCGTCTTGGCCCTCAGAGAAATTGGCGTATCAACACCAAACCAAACTAAACCCTCAGCCAACACCTCAATTATGAATCAAGATCACCCAACCATAGCTGCACCCAAACCCTCACTCAACAAATGATTCACTATCAAACACACAAGCAAATTCCAGTGCTTCGCCAAGAGCTGAGAAAACAATAACAACTCCAAACACCACCAAGATATTTAAAATAGAACGAACTGGCCGGCCATCATCAAACAAACCTGAGCTAGGGAGGATTAAATTTTATGATGCCTCGCACGAAGGATGCCATCCTCTTCCTCGAGTACTCCCATACAAATCTGGAGACAATCTAATCAACACATGAACTCATACTCAACTATCGCCGCCCGAACAACATGCCATGTCTAGTAATAAGTGCCCAAAGTGGGCGCCACCTTGACAAGTCCCCCACGGAAGCTCTGCCGCTAATATATAACCTACATGGTCACTAAAGATACCTCCCCAAAGCAATGAAGCACTGCCACCGATGCCACCAACAACCGAACCCAACCTCATCAGCCTCCACGTGCCCTCCGCCACGCATGGAGGGTTCAGCCTCCCACTATCCAAAGTGTATTTTTATAGGCTATTATGCTGCCAATTTTTTTTGTAGAACTCTCATATTTATTTCTAAAATAAAATTCTAAGTGTGGTTGGCTTCATTGGTGCAATTTCCAGCGCACCCGATTTCACAAATTTTCCCTATTGCACATAAAATCTCAGAAATTGATAAATCATTGCAAAAATCAGATTAATAATTTTATTGGGGATATTACAGTGGTGTTAGAGCCATGATCTTTCCATCCCGAGGTTTTGATCATAGTTTTCAAAATAAAGAGGATTTAAAAGATGGTTGATCATATGGAGGATTTGGCTAGGGATCTTGCAACCATCAGAGAAACATATCTTAATCAAGATGAAGGATTTAGAAATTTTGTCTCATACAATGATTATATCACTCAAATGCAAAATATGATGGCCATGAAGAGTCATAAACAATATTCAAATGCAGGTGGAAGAGATCTCAGGAGAAAATTCATGAAACCTTCAGCTTCCACTTTTGATGGATTAGACCAACTCTCAATTAGAGCTTGGTTATTTAAGATGCAAGATTGTTACTATTCCAGTTCCATGGAGGAGCAATTTTCCATTCAGTATGCGATCTTGCACCTTGAAGGAGTTGCTCATGATTGGTGGTACCAAGGTATGAACATCCAAGATCACATTCAAGTAAATTCATTTGATGAATTTTGTCAAAAGTTGATTGATATATTTTGAACAAAAGGATGAAGAGGAGCAGGTAGTTGTAGATGAATACATAGCAAGAGAGTCTAATGTAGTGAGTGTTTTGAAGCACGATGAATATGTGACATGCAATTTTTAGGATGATTCTTTGGACATGTGTGCAATAATGAAGGACAAGGTTGGGCATGAAGAACATGACAAGCTAATAGCCTTGAATCCCATCTTGGATTCATCCAATGATCATTCCAAGCTTAATGTCTACTCTGATATTTCTAGTAGAGTAGATAATGATGAAGAGATCTTTGATACACTTTTAGATTATGGACATAGAGGAGACAAAGATAAATATGTTGATGAATATTTTAGTCTTAGGAGGATGGACAATGAATCCCTCAAAAGAGTAATCACACATGAGAAGTACATTGAACATTTACACATTGGTTGCAGCAACCAACCTTCTTTTACTTGGGATCCAGGTGTGTCAGCATCTAAGTATGATTTAGTACTACCTTGGGATGAATTTATCTTTCATTCCAATGTTGTTTCAGATTCATCCTGGGAGACATGCATGGAGGATGACATTGAGGAAGTTAATGCTAGAAGGTATGATATTGATCATAAATCTGATTTATTATTGCTTAGTGTTGATTTTGAGAAAAGGTA
Source organism: Sequoia sempervirens (assembly GCA_007258455.2). NCBI lineage: Eukaryota > Viridiplantae > Streptophyta > Pinopsida > Cupressales > Cupressaceae > Sequoia > Sequoia sempervirens. The sequence continues at coordinate 1,146,085,841 of VDFB02271358.1, forward strand.
TAGAAGTTTTGATTATGAGAAAAGGCATAATAGCATTGCTGATTTGGATCCTCAAACCCATCCTACACTTTTTCATCTAGAGGTAAAAGGGGAATTTTATGAGATGTGGGACAGCCATGGTGATGATAGGTATGAAGAAGCTTCTTATTTGTGCATGCAATATAATGATATCACTTTAAGCTTGCAAAAAATTACAATTCATGAGGAGAGTTTTAAGAATGAATTCTTGGTGTCTGCTGAAAATATAGTGCAACTTTTATCTAGAATGGATAGTATGCAAAGGCATGTAGAAAGCATAATTCAAATTGCACCAAGAGGCCAAAATAAGATTTATATTTCCTTTTCTGATTTACAAACAATGAAGAGAACCATGGAAGAGATTATAATAGCCTATTTGCAAATGTTGCATGATAGGGGTACAACTAACAAGTTTATAGATGAGACCACATGTGCATGACAAATAAATTAAGGGAAGAGATTAGTGAGCTCACCAGTGAGTTTAATTCCATGAATCTTGCTCTAGAAAGTGTCCAAGAGGCATTTCTTAAATATAATGATCAACTCTATGAAGCTCCTCAATTTAGGAAGAAGGTGAGCAAAGGAGGGGCCAAGGAGGATGAACGGGTAATGGAGGATCTAGATTGCATCTAGAAGTATAATTTGGCACATTCAGATAGTAGAAGTTTGGAACAACAAAGGATGAAGATATTTTTCAAATTTTTGATAATTCGATATTTATGATGGAAACTGACTTGACCCATGATAATCCTTTATTTGAGTTGGAACTAACAGATTGCAGTGATGATATTGGAGTCGATTATAGGACTTGGGACTTAGATGCAGTTTCTTGCTATGAGATGTTGTCTCAAGATGGGAAAAAATGATCAGCCTTTAGTGTTAGTATTGCTGCCCACATTCCAATTAATTTTTGCATGTCTCTAGATACCAATTTGTAGATGAGTTGGATGGACTTTTCAACCCTACAGTAGAACAGTTCTTGGGTAAGGTTTGTTGGTAGAGATATTTTGACTATAGGGGATGATCTTGTTGTTACTACCATATAGGAATCTCCTATCTTTTCAGTTGAATTTCAGTTTATTGGTTGCTGCCATCACATCATTTGGATTTTTATGGAGATATCTTCATGAGAAGATTTTTTTTGAGCATCAAGATAATTTTGGACAGTTGGTTGTAAGTATTTTCCTAGACCCAATTCATTCTTTTGTTGGTTCCACCTTGGTGAGAGATGGTCACTATAGTTACTTTGTGGAGTTGACATGCATTATTACATTTGATAGTTTAATGCTTCCTTTGGATTGGTTGTTTGGGTGTGCTTGGGGCCTTCCTTTGGGCACTTGGAGTTTAAGTGTTGATGCCATGATTCAGGATGGTGACAGCAAAAAGCATTTCTTGGTTGGTGAATTTTAGAGACTATAAGGGTATGTATTATGGCATTGATTTTAGTCCTCTTAATAATTCCAGTTGTGAGTTGGATGGTGTCTTCCTTTTGGTATTCTGAGAGAGAAGAGTTCATTTTGAGTATGGTGGATCATTAGTGGCACATTATCATCATGGTGCTCAAGTGAAATGTTGGCGACTAGGGGAGTATTGTCATCACATTTCCTTTGGTATGTTTCCATTTTTGGTTCTCTATAGTTATGGTTCTCTCTTTTTGGGTGAGTTATTAATTTCAAATAGTAGAGCCCCTATAGGAAGTGACGTTTTCCTAAAAATTCAAGAGGACTTGGGATCACTCAAAGGCAATGCACATCTTGTGTAGTTAGTGTGTGTTATTTGCAAGTTTCTGATGAAGTTGTGTGAAGTTTTGTGGGTCTTGTGTATTGGAGAATTTGATACTTGGGTAGATTTTTTTTCAAGCTATTGTGAGTCATTTCATATTGTTAATTTCCCAATTCAAATCAGCTCCTGAAGTCATAGTTTTATCTTTTTAATTTGGAGCAGAACAATGTTGGCCAAATTGTGTGATTTGGGGATTCTGTGAGTATTTTATGAAATTTATATGTATTGGGAATTACATGTTGTTGGATTAGATGTATCTGAAAATGTATGGTACTCCTTGGAAAAATATTCAGATTGATGAGTCACAAAAGTGGAGTGATAAGTTTATGCTTACATATAGTCTCAGAAAGAACGACAACTTCAACACAGATGGGTTATTTCTTGTAAATTCAAACTTTGGAGAATTTTGCTATTATGTTGTTGTATGAAGCTATTCTCCACTCTTATAGAATACTTTTTCTGCCTTAAATCAGTCCATGAAGCTGAAAGTAATATCTCCCAAGTTGGGGTAAAGTATGGGCTTTTTGCTACACATTCTTGCACTGAATATTTCAGTATTGTGGAGGTAAGAGAAGTGTCTATTTCCTAATTTCATTTTTTCTATATTGGTGAGTGCATTCAATCATATATCAGACCTACAAGTAGCAAAAATCATATTTGTATCTTTGGGACAAGGTTCAAAAGTTACAGGATTGATTCATCACATGGTAGTGCATTTGGCAAGCTTACTAAACCTTTGTGGGAAGATGAATTTCAATTGGAGTATGAGAATGAATGCATCATTCACTTACATATACAAGAGCTTATATTGTATATTTTTTTTGTTGGATTCATAGCATTGGAACAAAGAAATCCAAGTCCTCAATTTTGCATAAGACTCTTTAGCAAAGATTGCAACTCTTCACAAGTACATAATCGAGACTTAATATTCATTTTGGCATGTTTTATCATTGTGGAAAAAGGATTATGGATCATTATGGTTGTAATTGCTTGAGGGAAAGAAATTTTTGGAAGGGAGGACTTGTCATGTCCCTTTTTCCAAAAATAGAACTTACTAAAAATAGTAAGTTTCCATTATCCAAAAATAGTAAGTCAAAGGTATTAAGACAACATTGGAATATATTATTATTTAATACTTATATTGTCCTGGTGTAATTTTTATCTAAAGGACAAATAAGTATTAATTATTTAGTGGTTTCAACACAGGTGGGTCGTGAGTTTTGGAAAAAAGCACTTTAACTTCATGAAAGTGCCTTAAAAAATGCATTTTGAGTTGTCAAAAGATGCCTTATAAGTGGTATAATATGAAAGGCTAATTTTAGAGGTGTTATAATGCATTTTATGACTTTTGTAAGTACCTAAAATTGGGGAGGAATGTTTGGACGTGAATCCAATGTTTGGTAGAAGCTTCATGAAGAAGGCAACAAATATAAAATGCAATTTCTTGCTTTTTTATTCATTGTATGCATATTTTCTCTCACACATTTTGTGAATCTTCTTCAAAGGCTGATAAACCAAGGAGATTGAGGCTTGAAGACAGTGGTTATGAAGGTCTCCAGAGGCATTTTCACACAGAGATTGCAGTTGTGCTTCAAAAGCTTAGTTGTTGCATTGTTGCAAGTTCTTTGTTGGGGTTTCCAATGAGTTTTGATCCATAGTTTTGTAATCTATTTTGTTGGTGTTGTATCAGCATATTAATGGATTGATTTTTCTGTATAAATCAGACCCATATCATATATATTTCAATTATATTCTTATTTTCAAATGTTGGAGAGTTTTTGTGCAAATCTATTGGGGTTTTGGGTGTATTTTTGAGTGCCAAATTGGTGGCAATTGTGCATATTGTAAGGGAAAATATGTAGACTGTTCAAAGTGCATTTTTATAGGCTGTTATGCTGCCAAAATTTTCTATTTAACTCTCATAGTTATTGCTGCAATAAAATTCTAAGTGTGGTTGGCTTCATTGGTGCAATTTTCAGCGCACCCGATTTCACAATTTTTACCTGTTGCACATAAAATCTTAGAAATTGATAAAGCATTGCAAAAATAATATTTAATAATTTTATTAGGGATATTACACTGGATCATCGGTATTGTCTAGGGTCAATGTGTAGGAAAATATGGTAAAGATAGAGGTAGATTCATCTGGTTCCCAAAAGGTTGCTATCCAATCTTCCCTTTTCATAGGAATCGGTTGATGGGTATTTGACAAGTTTTGTGCAAGACCAATTTTAAACATTTTATTGAACCTTTCCTCAAAGGTAGGCTCACTAGGTTCTCTAAATGTTTCCTCAAGATCATAGTCACTGAATTATTTATCTAAACCCGATTCCCATTTATTGGAATTAGAGTCGATATAATAGTCCTAAGATGTCTCGATTTCATTTGAAGTGTTAATGGTCTCACTCGAAGGCAACCCAGTACCAAGGACACTCACTTTTGCTGGTAAAAACCCTAACCCTCTATTCTTTGGTAGGCAAGGAGGAATTATAGGTTCTAGCATTCCATTCTTGTTTAGGCCAAGACCACTATGTCCATCATATCCCTTTTGCTTCATGAGCTTGAACCCTTTTGGATATTGTTCAACTGGTAACTGTTTAAGTTCAATGTCTTGTTCATCTCTATAAATCCATGTGGAGATGTCCCTGTCGATAGGTTCTTTGCGTAATCCCCCACAAATTTAATGAAGGTGGTAGGAGGGTTATGGATGATAATTGCAGGCTCCTTTGGAATAAAGCAGAGTTTTCCATAAGTCTTTAGTGATTTAGGTAACTTTCCAACACAAAATAAACTTTGCATGTTATATTCTCCATGACCTTTGTCTTGGATCTGAACCTTGGCTTTGAAAGGTATGGTGAATGGAATGAATGATTTGACAAGGTCAAATGGATTGATGTAGTGGGATGAAGTGGAAGATGAAGCCTCTCGATTGATGGGCACTTGATATTATGTGGTTCCTCTTAGGTTGGCATGGTACCAGAAAGGATCAAGATCATCTAGAATGGTAATCTCAATGCCATCATATGGAAATTTGAGGCATTGATGATAGGTGGAAGGTACAACTCTCATGGCATGAATCCATGGGCAACCAAGGAGGAGATTATAGGGCAGGTCCAAATCCAAGACATGGAACATTGTATTCTAAATAGCGGGGCCAACCCTTGCAAACAGAGTAATTAATCCTTTAGACGAGTGCTCAACATCATCATAAGCCTTGATAACAATTGGCTTAGATCGATCTATGTAAGCTTCAGAGTATCCCAATGTTTTCACCAATTTTAGGGTGCATATATTCAAACCTGCTCCACCGTCTACCAAGACTCATCTGATTTTATGTTTATTAATGAAAACCTCAAGGTGTAGTGGATCATTGTGATTTGGCTTTTCTGTGGAAAGGTCTTGTTTGAAAAAGGTGACATGGTGTGGTGTAGCTATATATCCTATCATGGCCTGAAATTGGTTGAAATTTAGGTCAAAAGGGATGGATGTATCTTGCAAGGCTTTGTCGAGAATGGCCCTATGCTCTGGGGAAATGTAAAGTAGCTCACTTGAATAGATATATGTGTAGGTGTTTTTCCTAGATGATCAAGGAGATTGTATTGAATTTTTGGTTGTGGATTAGAGGCATCCCCTTGAAGGGTTACCTTGGCTCTACGAGTGGTAACGACACATTCTGAACTTTTATTATAAATGGTAATTGTGGCAACATGACTATCAAAGGCTTGAATGTGATTAGCAGTGGTACTATAGTCATGTGAAATGTTGGTATAATTAGCATTATTGTTACTTGAACTAGAGGCCTTCCCTTTTTCATTGTCATGCAAGGGAGTTTTGAATATGGTATGATCAACATTAGTTTATGTTGTGGATTATCCACTGAAATGTCTCCTTGTTCAATAAGGTTATGAATGAGATTTTTGAGTGTCCAACATGATGAAGTTTTATGTCCTTTTCTATAATGATATTTATAGTATCATTTTCATTCCACCAATTAGGTTTGACAAATGTGGGTTCATAGTTATTGATGTCTGGAAGCTGAATGACATTAGATTATAAAAGTTTCTTTAGAACTGATTCAATAGGTTCACCCAAGGGAGTGTATGTTCTCTTAGTGTGTGGAGGTCCTCTACATTGTTGGCTATCTTGAACTGCATTCAATGTTTGATCTTGACTTTTTGTTTGGGTGTTTGATGTGTTTGATGTGGAGGGACCTTTAAGGTAAATAGTAGGGTGACCTTTTTTTACCACTTTTGCATCAACAACTCCATCATTAATGACATTCTTGTTTCGAGACCAAAATTTTCCTTTGTCATTATTAGCTTTTGGGGTTTCTTTGGAAAATTTGACTAGTCCTTTTGCCACAAGAGCTTTCTCAATAAAGACACCTTTTTCAATGATATCCTTAAAAGTTGTGCAACATTATATTTGGAGTTAAGTCATTAATTTTGCGTTAAGGTTTTCCACAAACATGGGGACTAATTATTTCTCAGGTATGTGGCAAGGGCACTTGCTAGCCATACTTTGACATCGTTGGTAGAATGATGTGAGTGACTCTCCCTCATCTTGTTTAGTTGTGCACAATTTTGTGAGGGTCATGTCACTTTCTATATTGAAGGAAAATTGGTTAATGAATCCATCACTAAGTCACCCCATGTCTGAATCCTTGGAGGAAGGTGTGTGAACCAATCTAGAGCCTATCCCACAAGACTTCATGGAAATAGTATCATCAAATAGGTAGGATCATATGTAATTTCCATACATGCCATGTTAAATTCTCATATATGTTCCACTAGATCCCCTTTCCCTTTCTATTTAGTAAGACTTGGTGGAGTGAAATGAGCAGGAAAAGGTGGCATGTATAGATTTATGTCAAATGGATAAGGACACAATTCCTCCATAGAATGTGTCTTCTTAGTTGTCCCCAATTGCATGTTTGTCATTTGTTGTTGTATTACCTGTATTTGTTGCATCAAGGTGTCAGTGAGAGATGGTGTTGTGTTTGGTTGATTTTGCATGATGGCATTGGTATCAAATGTTGGATTTGAAGTGACATTTTGTTGCATGGGACCTTGTTGATATTGATGTGTGAATGTTGCATTGGTGTTGGTTGGATTTGGAATGAAATTGGTATTTTGATTTGTCCCAAAGGTCATGTTTGTGTTTGGTGTGGCATTTTGAAACTGTGGTGTTGGACCTTGATTGGAATTTTGGAATTGAAATGTTGAACCTTGGTTTGTGTTTTGAAATGATGGCATGTGACCTTGATTTGTGCTTTGAGATTGAGGTGTAGGACCTTGATTTATATTTTGAAATAAAGGTGTAGAGCCTTGATTTGTATTTTGAAATTGATTTTCCACTCTTCATGGAAAAATATGGATCCTCCTTGATTTATTGGGTTGATTTTGAGGTGTGGGACCTTGATTTGTGTGTTGGAATAGAGGATTTATGAATGTCATACCCATGGAGCTTGATGATCAGCCACCAAATGTAAAAGTGTGTCCTTATGTTGTGGCATGAGTTCTCTTGTTTCCAAATGTTGATGGATTAGGAATGTGTATGTTTGTTTCCATGTGTGTTGTTATCCAAAGGGGTAGGCTAGTGAACATTTGTTGTGAGGATTTCATTCCTAATGAAAATATGTTTTGGGTGAAACCTTGGTTTAGTCCTTGTGTAGCTCCCTCTATAAGTGTAGAAACATCATAGCCTTGAGGAAGTTTGACACCTTTCTTAGCTAGTGCATATAAGAATTTTTTTGGATTAGCACTAACAAGCTCATCTACAATGCATATAATCCTTGGATCTTGGGAGGCTCTTTCAATTTCTTCTGGAGTTAGACATTTGTTGAATTTTGTTAAGCCAAGGTTATCAAATGTGTTTGTTGATTCTCTTTGTGGCGTCTCTCTTTGTGATGGTGAAGATTAATTTGAATTTGACCCAAGGTTTGCGCCATGAGGAGGACTAGAAAATAGGTCATTTGAGGAATCCATGTTCTTTCTTTTTGCTCATGATCTTGTTTCAACCATGTAAGACTTGCAAGGTGGATATGATAATGCAAGGATGATAAATGCAAAATGGGATATGAGACTATACTATGTTTTTGAGCTTTTTTGGATTTTGAGGATATGAGGATGAAAAATGATAATGCACCTAAGAATAAGGTTTGAGATGCAATAATGATAATGACCTTATGACCAAAGGATATGATATGAAAATGAAGCCAGATGAGACTAATGGATGCCAAATAATACTAATGATATGGACCTTAAGGTCTAAGAAAAAGGATGCTAACCAAGCTATGTTGATCCAAGATTACAAACCAAATTGTCATTGACCTTTATGAGGATCAATATTGAGAGAATTTTGATGAGGTGAGTCTAAACTAAGACATAATTTTGAGACCCAATTTTGACAATGACAAAGATGATAATGGTGATTGATAAGTTGAAAGATAAAGGTTAATGACAATCTGAATAAATAACCATGAATTTTCCAAGGGCTTGATAAGCTTCCAATGTATGAAATCTAAAAGATGTGTGCAACCTAAGCCAAACCTAAGATTAATTGTGCTAGGCAAGGATGAAAAAAGCAACCTAAAATGTGATGCAATCCTAAATGAAAATGATGGAATGGACTAATCAAGCTTTGCAAGTCTGAGGTTCAGATGATAAGATCACTGTCAAGATGATTAAGATCAAGATTGGACAAGTATCCTTTGAAATTCTAATAATCAAGTAATTGCAGTTCACTATTCTACAAATGCGACTCTACTAGATGGGTTACTGGTTAACAAATGTAGTGAATTATAGCAAATTAAGGTTTGTGTCTGTCAAATGCAATGTGAATTATAGTTTTTTGGTGAACAAATGTGACTCTGTAGTTGTGGATCTGTTTTCATCAAATGTGGTTAATAGAGAGGTAATTTGAAATTTGATGGTTTCAAATGGTTTTTATTTTGATAAATTTGTGAAATGTGACTAAGAATATTCTAAAAACATTGAAGACACTCTAAAAATAGATTGGTTTGGTTGTTGAATTGTGACAATTTTGAAATGTGCATGTGTATGTTCAGAGGTTATACCCCAATTTCCACTAGTATAAACACATATCAAAAACAATCAAGCACTGCCTATCCCTAAGGTCAATGTCTAATGGCATGACACTCAGGCCCAAAACTTGGAATCTCCTTCAAAAAAGTGTAGGTTCACCCTAACACTTGTCTTTGTGAGTGGACGGATATCCTGGAATGGAAGGATAACCCAAATCACCCTCTCCTCAGAAAGTTACAAGTAACTTATACTATGCTTAGGATTTCCATCTCAACTCAAGGGAGCCATATGGTGAGTAATTTTTAGGGTGCGATGCTACACCCTTGCACCGAGAGTGACACCAAGGTAAGTCAAGCAATAAGGGTGGCTACTAAAATGGTGTCTAGTCACAACTCAGGGACTTACCATTGTGCGAGTGTCTAGCAAGACACTTAAGGCTTTAACCAATCTTACTAGTGGTACTAAAAATACCTCATGTAAATGATGTGGGTAGCTTGCACTTTTGAAAAGGCACTGCATGGCAACAACTAATGGTAGTTTTACCTTGGCTTTTGCCTAAGACTTTTATAGACTGACCCAAGGGAAAAATCAGTTTGGGCCAACTTTGAGTTCTCTGTACAGATGTGTCTCTTAGGCACACCCAACTAAAAAATAAAAATGAGATGCAATGATTTCTCTTCACCCAAGATCACACAAAGCACAAGGGGAGAGGATTCTCTCAATACACCTTATAGGATCTACTACAAATAGTGTGCAAGTGCACCAAACACGGTAGACAATCGTTCATTAATTAGCCCAAATTGAAATGTGCTTACTTTAAGAAAGCAACAAAATGCAAGTTGTGGTTCATTTTATACCCAATGAGTGTGAGATGCAAAGTTGTTCATTTTAAAACCCATGAGTGAAGGATGCAGTTTGTTGTTTATTTTAAGCCTCATGAATGTATAGATGCAATTTATTATTCATTTTAGATCCCCATGAATGTAAAAATGAAAATTGTTGTTCATTTTAGATTCCCATGAATGTAAAAATGTAGATTGTTGTTCATTTTACATCCCCATGATGTGTGTTAAAAACCAAAAATGCTTTCTACTTTAAACAAAAACAAGCAAAAATCTTGCAAAACCACAAGTTAGATCTCCAAAATGAAAGCCACACGCTGAAAACAAGATATTAGTAAACCAAAAACCTTAATCTAAAGCAAACCTAAAGTAAAAATTGAAATAAAATATGAAATCCAAAAGTTATACCTTATCAGGCAGTTGTGGCATTTTGTGAAGTAGTTGCGGCTCACAGATGCGGATCAGGAAAAATCAATTGTGAATCGTCGTATAGAAAATGCGGCTCAGATTCTATTAGTTGTATCGCTCTGGCTTTTCTCAGTTGTGGCTCAAAACCATTCAATTGTAGCGTTATTTAAATTTTTGTCATTCCTCCTTCAGTTGCATTGTTGTTTTCCATGAATGCGGCTCACGAACCTGTAACACAACAAAAATAAAAACAAACACAAGGGTTTCTCTGTAGATTTTGTAAGATTCACATCAGGTTCACCAATGTAAGATAGGGAAATTTGAAATGTAAAATAGCTAAGACCAAGTAGCAACCACTCTACCTAAGATCTAAGCCCAAATCCCAAATCTAAACAAGAGAGTACAAATGATAAAAGAGAACAAATGAGAATAAAAGCATAAAATTAAACTCCCCTATCATAGTTGATTATCTCCCTTGCTTCTCCTCAAATCTACTTTTGTAAACTTTCCCTCAGTTTTGAAGTATGAATACTTGCAAGTGATAGTGATATGGTAGCATGAATTTTGGAGAGTGTGGTTGTAAAGCCAAAAATGGAGGAGAAAGACATCTTTTATAGAAAATATTTTTGAATGGATGGATGAGATCAATCTGCTAGAAGATGCCAAGATCAATGGTGGAGGATTTATGCACCAAAAATTAGTGGGTTAGGGACAGCTATGAACGGACGGTCAAGGTTGAAAGAAGACCAGAGGGAATCAATGGTCAAGATTCAAAGAACAGAGTGGAGGGAAAGTAGTGGAGAAATTATAAAATTATTTAATTCATGGAAGAAATCTTTAACCATGGAAGAAATCTTTAACCATTTTATTTAATTTGGTAAAAAATATGGAGGAATAAATAATCATTTTAGATTATTTATTTATGGAGGAAGGGAAATGAATATTTAAGTTTAAATGGTTATGCAACCACTTAAATTAAATATAGAGGCAAATGGAAAAAGGAATTAAATAATTAATTTAGATTAATTATTTAATAGAGGAAGAGTGGTAAGGGGAAGTCAAATAATTTTAATAATTATTTAACCATAGAAGGAAAAAAAGATTAATGAATAGATAAATAATTAAGAATAATTATTAAACAATAGACAAATAATGAAGAGAAAATATTTAAATAAATGATAATTTATTTAATTATAGAAGGAAAGATAGTTAAGGCAAAAAGATGGTGCAAGGTGGCGAGGAGGAGTGAAAAAAAGTAGGCAATTTGGGAGGAAAAAGGTGGGGGGATGTCGAGGAAGACATTCGATCAGAGGAAGGTGGAGCTATTGAGAGTAGGCCTGAACCGAAAAACCACATTCCACAATGGGTTTACACAAATGGTGAGTGGGTGGACTACTACCACCTAAGCTACCGAAGGTGGGATGCACACCTTCTGAAAATTCAAAACTAGATCAGAGGATAGGAAGAGGAAGGATGTTTCAACGAGAGCAAAGAAAAATAAATGGGATAGAAGCAAACAATTTGGGAATAATCGAGGCAATGCTTCAAATTGTAGGCATGGGTGGTTCTGGGAAAAAACAAACCCTAAACAGAAACTGCAATGAACTAGAGAAGCAAAGCAAGAGAATCCCCAAGGAGAACGAGTAGCCCTTGGAAAGGAAGAGGTAAGATGACCTCAAAAGTTTAAGGACCTCAACATCAAGCCATGTATCGAATCGATCGAAGGCCCGCACAATGGGAGCAGAGAGTTGAGGCCAAAGATGGGAATGTAAGGGCTAAATGGAAGATGGGAGAGCAACTAGATTGTGATAGGGGAGAGAAAACCCTAGGAGGAAATAAGGAGAATCAAATGAATTGGAGAAAGAACCCTAAAAAATACATGAATCATGGCAATAGAAGAATCAGAGGGCATATTTCTCAAAGAAATAAGAGAGGGAGAGGATTAGAAGTGAAACTCAGACCATGGGGGAGTAAATTGTTTGTGATACCAACAAAAGAATTAGAGTTGAGTGTGGCCAGGCTGAAAGATAGAGCTCTATTCGCAAAATGGAGTGGTCCAGGATACCCTAAGGAAGAAATCATGGAATGGTGGTAACAAAACTTCAAGGATTGGGTAAGTATTCATAAACTTCCAAACTCTTTCTTCCTCATTAAATGCATAGACATGGATTTAAAGCAAGAGATAGTATATGGAAATCCCCTATTTTTAAAGGGCCATAGTTTTCATTGTGTAAATTGGGAACCCAACTTTGATCCTTGGAAGTACACTATCAAAAAGACCCCTACATGGCTCAAGTTAGTAGATCTCCCATGCAAGTATTGGATTTTGGAAGTTGTGGTTAAGATAGGAGATGCCTTAGGGGTATGCTTGGGAGTTGATTAGGATTTCATTAATGGAAAAAAAGAAGCAAAAGCAAATATCCTAGTGGAAATTGCAGAATGAGTGGGAATCTACAAAAATCTGGTAATACTTTTAGAGTTTGGAAGTTGGCAACAGAAAGTGGAAACATGTGAAGGAGAATATGTTGAGAAATGCCTATTCAGGGAATCAATAGGGGTAGGGTGTTCACGAAAGAGGGTAGATGATAGAAGCAGTAATCCCACCAAGGGAAATCAAAGAGAAAATGAAAACTCTAAGAACACCTAGAGAGTTGTCAGTCAAAGCAACAAAAGTCAAGAAGGTGGTGAAGGATCTAAAAAAAGGAAATTGAATAAAAGTTGCATGAAGACAAGGAGGGAACCATGCCAAACACCAATATACAAAATATAAGGCAGAAAGGGACCTAAACATTCTCCTAGAACAGACCAGGGAATTACAAAAAGATATTACCCTCCAGTTAGAGGAGATATCAACTGGAACAAATAGCCCAAAGCCAAGAGAACAAAGGGAGAAGGTAGAGGAATACCTGAGCCAAAGTAAGAGACCAACAGAGGTAGGCAAGAATATGGAAAAAAAGGAAGAGGAGAAAGGAGTAGTTAGCACAAATGTGGGAGATGGTGCTCAAGCTGAAAAGAAAGGAAATGATGAAGCCTCGCAAGTGGATGAAAATGAGAGTGAAGCAGAGCTAGAAACAGATGAAGAGGATCAAGAGGAGGCAGAGGAGGGTGAATTAGTGGAAGAAAGGAATCTTGATCAATCTCAATCAAGAATAAAAAAGTGTAATATCAAGAAGAAAGGAACAAGGGAGTGTAAAACAAACAAATCCAAGCTGGAGATAGCAGCAAATGCAGCAGGACAAACAAAATTGAGAACAAGGAAGGATGTTATCCTTCCCTAGGGGAAATGAGGTTCATATCATGGAATGTTAGGGGCATCAATGCCCCTAACAAGCGGCGCATGGTCAAGCACCAAATTGACCAATCCAAAGCAGACATCTTCCTACTACAAGAAACAAAATTAGATCTAGAAGAAATAAAAAATAGACTCAAATGGTGGAGGCAATGGAAGGGGCAATTTTTTGGAGTTGAGGGTGCCTCAGGGGGACTTGGGGTACTCTAGAAACCACTAGCAATATCCAGAGAGGTGATAGGAGAGAATAAAAATTGGATGATGCTAAGATGCAAGCTTCTCCAAAAGAAAGAACAATTCATAATAATTAATGTGTATGGGCCCACTTCCATAGCAGAAAAAAGAAATCTATGGCAACAACTATCCATGAAAATAGAAAATATTGGGGGAGAGAAGGGGATCTTGGCTGGAGACTTCAATGCAACCCTGAATAGTGGAGAAAAAAGGGGAGGACTAGGGAAAACCACAAGAATCCAGCAAGACTTCTAGGAATTTGTGGATGAAAATAAACTAATGGATATGCAAACTAAAAATGGGATCTTCACCTGGATGAATAGGAGAAAATAATTTACTAGCATTGCAGAGAGATTGGATAGATTTCTCCTCTTTGGGGACTGGAGTGGGGAGAATTCCTTACAGGAAACTGTGATCCTGCCCTACACTAGTTCGGACCACTTTCCAGTCCAACTCTCCATTCATCCAAATACATCCTGAAAGGAAGCCCTTTTAAATTTGAAAAGATGTGGCTTAGATATAAAAGTTTGTCTGACCTAATTTTGGAATGGTGGGGGAGTTAAGAATAGGAAATCAATCCCACCTATACAAGATCAACAAAAAGTTGAGTTATGTGAAAAACAAACTGAAGGAATGGAATAAATCACATTTCAAAAACATATTTCAGGAAAAAGAGAGTGGAAAAAGATTTGGCAGCACTCAATGAGCACATCATAGCAAATGGTATGGGAAATGATGATTACGAAGTAGAAAAATCATTGAAAGAAGAATTGGCTGAGATTTTGAAAAGAGGAGAGTTCTTTTGGAGACAGAAGTCAAGGGAGACATGGTTAAAGGAAGGAGACAAAAATACTAATTATTTTCACATAATAGCAGTAACAAATAGGAGTAGGAACAAGATCACAACAATTAGAAGGGAGGGTGGATCAGAAACCCAATCAATGGAGGAGGTAAATGGAGAAGCAGTAGGATTTTTCCAAGAAATCCTGAACAAAGCAGCTCCATAAAATAGGAATGGGAGAGAAAAAAAATTCAGTTTCATCCCAGCAATAATAGGAGAAGAACAAAACAAGATCCCTTACAAGAAGATCATTAAGGGAGAGGTGAAGAAAGCAACTTTCCAACTCAATCCGAACAAATCTCTAGGCCCGAATGGATTCCCGGTAGGCTTTTTAAAAAATTCTTGGACATAGTGGGTGAAGATTTGACATTGGTGGTAGAAGAATCTAAAAGAAGAATGATGATGTTGGGATCAATCAACCACACCTTCCTAGCCCTAATACCTAAGAAGAAAGACCCATAGATGATGAGAGATTTTAGACCAATTGCACTTTATAACACAGTCTACAAGGTGGTTACTAGAATCATTGCTAACAGATTGAAAGGCATTCTAAGCAAGATAATCTCAGAGGAGCAGAGTGGATTTGCTCCAGGGAACTCAATAGTTGAAAGCATCATAATGGTTCATGAAACCTTACACTCATCCAGGAAAGAAAAAGACCCATGTATGATCCTCAAATTAGATATCCTCAAAGCACATGACATGGTGGACAGAAAATTCCTAGAAGAGGTGCTCAAGAAATTTGGATTCAAGAAAGAATGGATTAATTGAGTTAGAGGCTGCATCTCCACAACCAAGTTCTTCGTCCTAGTAAATTGGATGGCACATGGCTTCTTTACATCCATAAGGGGCCTTCGGCAAGGAAACCCCCTGCCTCCCTTCTTGTTCATTATCATGGTGGAGGCTATGGGCAGAGGAATCACAACTCTAAGGCAATCAAGGGAATGGAAGGGGGTGTTGGTTGTGAATGGACTAGAGGCAACGACACACCAGAAATTTGTGGATGACACAATATTGTTTGGAACAACAAGTAGGAAGGAGGCAAGGACAATTAAAACCTTTTTGGATGAATATTGTCTAGCATTAGGCCAAAGTATCAACTAGAAAAAATCAGAGTTTTTTTTCCTCAATACACAACCTAGTCTTCAAAGGGAACTAGCAAGGATATTGGGGTTAAGGGTGGTGAACTTCCCTAGCAGGTTCCTAGACACACCACTCTTTGTTGGTATCAATAAAAAATGTTACTAGGAGAACCTAGTAAATAGCTGCAAAAGCAAGTTGTGGTCATGAAAAGGGAAATGGATCACATTGGCTGGAAGGGTCATGATGGTAAATGCAGTGCTATCAGCCATTCCAGTGTACTCAATGGCTTGCTTGAAAATACCAATGGTGATAGAAGACGAACTTAACCAAATATTTAGAAATTTCTTCTAGAGTGGAACAAGGGACCAGCAAAATTTTCCTCTAGTGGCCTGGGAGAAGGTATGCACACCCAAGGAAGCAGGGGAAGTGGGCATCAAACAACTAAAATTGATGAATATGGCGATGGGGGCCAAATTGGTGTGGGATATGTATGCAAAAGGAGACCAGAGATGGGTCAAGATCTTGAGAAGAAAGTATCTAGACTTGGACTACCCCACTAGAATCCTTACTACACCAGATCCCCCGCCAGGCTCAGCAATTTGGGATTATATGATGGAATGTAGAGACATCATCTCCAAGCATGTAACATGGGAGGTGAGAAATGGAAGTTCTTCCTCTTTCTAGAAAGACTCTTGGAACAAAAAAAAAACATTGACAACCCACCCCAATCTAGAAGAAATCAAAGAAGAGACAATGAGAAAATGGGGAAGCAAGATATGCAACTATGGCAAAATAAAATGGTAGGAAGGAGCCCAGAAATGGGAATGAAACTCATTGCAAGACATAAATTCCCCATAGGACCAGAAAGATACTCTAACTAATTTTATGAGAGAAATAAATTTCTCCCCATCCAACCAGGAAGATGTAATCAGGTGGTGTGGCTCCACAACTGGGGCATATGTAGTCAAGTTTGGCTATCGAATAAAGGAAATGGTGGAAGCATTTTGGGGCTAGGGAGGTGTGTACTTTACAAGAACAACAACGAGAATGTCGATCATTTGTTAATGATCTACCCCTATGTAGAGCAATGTTGGAAGTACTTCATGAATAAGTTAAACATCCAGTGCTTGATTCCCACAAGTCTATTGGACTGGTTCAATATGTGGCCTCAACCTAGGAGAAAGGCAGTTTTTGATAGCATATGTGTAATATCCCCTTCCATCATAATTTGGTAAATATGGAAGGAATACAACAAGAGAATATTTCAAGACAAGGAGATGGCCTGAGAGAGACTCTATGTCAAAATTGAAAGCATGATAACAAAAACAGTCAATGAGGCAGCACAATCAAAATAGAAGAAATAGTTTATCTATACAAACTGGGACAACACAATGAAAAAGGCATTCAATGGCCTGACTATACCTTGATTGAGTGGTTTAGGTATGAAGGGCCCGGACAACAAAAAGAGGAGTGAGGTGGCATGGGAAGCTCCAGAAGAAGGTTGGGTCAAGATAAATTTTGATGGAGCAACACGGGGAAACCCAGGTCCTAGGGGCAAGATGTGTGGCATGGGATGAACAAGGTAGAATCATTGCAGAGAAATCCACACACTTGGGAACATGTACCAACAATGAGGAAAAATTTTGAGCTGCCCTGATCGGTCTTCAATTGGGATTATCGATTGGGGCGAGAAGGATTCATTTGGAAGGAGACTCCCTCATCACGATTAATGAAATTTGTGGCAACAATTCCCCCAATTGGAAGCTAAATCATTGGTTGCAACCAATAATCCAATTTCTAGAGAAATTCGAAGCCTACAAGGTGAGCCACATCTATAGAGAAGGTAATGAGGTGGCAAACAAATTGGCCAAGGTGGTGGTTGAGGAGGACCAATGACAAGGTAGATAACACTTGGGAAACATGGCAAGCCATGTTTCCCATGAAGTCAACTTTAGAATTGATTCAGCCACGTGTCCAATGACAAGAACAAGAGTCTATCACCAAAGTGAGAAGTGAATTTGAGAAATATCCTTCAATAAAATATCTTGAAGTGAATGGTACCTCATAGATACGATGTTGCAAGTGACAACGAAGATATGGTCATAAGCATTAATAAACACATGCCATCAAAATAGATTCCATGGGAGGTGTCAAGCATCAAAATTACTGAAAGGTGATAGATAATGGGAACATCAGGTGTATGAATACAAAAATGATATCTAAAAGTGGAGATTTATAAATCATTGATGGCTCATGCAACCAAATCAATCAAACAAAGGTGGTAAGATGACATCATACTAAAGAAAGGTGACTGGATAATAAAGTTATCAGGCAAGGTCTGAAGCATGTGTTTGCTACCAAAGTGAGGGCCTTCCGCCACAATGATGGAAACTATAAAGGAATGAGTTACAGATTCTAATAGCCATATACGATATAACCAGAAGGCGAGATGGTGAGATCACATTCTTTAATGCAAGTATGACATCAGGGAAGATTACTCATGGGACATGTCACTCAGAGGTACAGGAGGAAGGAGGTTAATATTGGAAACCATAGTTGCATAAATATAGCAACTAAAAACTATAATGGTGGATCTTAAACTATCGGTGGCTCATGCAACCATATCATCCCAAAAAGCCAGTAGAAGTGATATGTCGGTATGCAACTCTAATGTGTAATCATAAAAATGATGGTGGGGTTGAGCTTAAATTGAGGCAGAAGCAAGAATAGGCTATAAAGGAATCAATAGTGGAAGCGGCTCGAGCCTTGAGTGATTCACAACAATGGAGACTCTACTTTTCTTGAATACAACGAAGCAACAACAATCCTTTTATGGGGAAGTTATAGACAAAAGGTTAAAGGGTCTTATAGTTTCAACGTGCACCCGTTGATTCTCTGGGTGGCAAAGAAAGTGTTGGGAAAATAATTCCTCATGGCACAACAAAGGTTTAGGGCCAATGTGGAGATCCCGACCATGTTCTTGGCTATGCTAATTTACATGGGGTTGTCAAAGGTGAGGAGTAAGAAACTATGTCAAATAGTTTTTCAACACGCATGGCTTAGTGAAATTGATGAGGCATTGGATAATGTTGATGGTAACTTGCTAGTCCCACTCCCCCAACACTACTATATGTCATTTGGCAATAGTTTGGAGGTTCTAAAATTCATGGCGGTGTGCACTCCTCATCCCGAAGAACTACAAAAGCACTGGGGGGAGATAGACCAAAGCATCTCTTTCCTATTGTGGGAGGAGGGAATGACCAACAAGCTACTGACAGGGTGGGTCGAAGCATACCTACAAGCTAAAGGGTTGGATGGTAAAATGCTTGCGAACGACAACGAGGACTGGGAACTTGGCGATGGAGATGAATGGCGAGAGCAGAACTCTCGGGACATTGAAGAGAAGGCCAACAACCCGACAACAACGCATGTGGACCCGAGTGTCTAATGGTAGCGAGCATGATGGAGGCAAGGAAGATGTGAGCAGCCATGGAAGATGAAGACTATGTTTGGGGAAATGTGTAGTCTTTTTTTGGTTTCTATATAATCGAAAACTGCATATGATCTATGTATATGAGGGACATTTTGGTAGTATAGCAATAGTAGTGCCCTCAATTTTGTAGTGTCTGTAATAGGATGGGGAGGTATGTTTCTATGCAGAAAATCCACCGATAGAATGTAAAGGGTAGATGATGAAAATGATGATCAAGTCTCTGTAATAGGCGATGTAAATCCTTTTTTGAAATTAATACAATGGGTACTACCCCTAGCAGCTATTTACTAATAATAAAAAAATTATAGAAGGAAAGAGTGTTAGCGACGTAATTAAATAAATACTTAATTTATGTAATTGATCAAAGGAGAATAAAGATCAAGAAATGAATTAATTAAATAAATAAAATTATTTAATTAATAGAAGAATGTGATCAAAGACAATAATTAAATAATTAAATTTATTTAATTATGCAAGGAAGAAGACCAAGACAATGGAAAAATGGCATTCGCAGACCAAGACATTTTTCAGTGTCTACACCCATAAATATCATATAGATGAATGAAAAAGGTGTGATACAGGAAATCCTCTATGTGACTTTGGGTGTCAATGCTCTCTCATCCCTTTAGTAATCCTTCCATGGGTGACATAGGAATCATAACTAGGTTAACAATAAATTTGATATTTACAAATTCATCAAAAAATCTTGAGATTGAACCTTTGAGAACTTTAAATGCGACAATATTTATATGAATTGGCTTCCTACGGTCTCCCTTGTCGCAATTGGCAACAATTTCTAAAGCTTCACAAGTATGCAATCAAAATATTAGAAAGGAATGATTTTAGAGGTGATATAGTGAAGAAAGCAGTGGGTGTAGGAAGGCAATAGTCATGTATTTTGGTCCATAGGAGTATATTTATGGTGATGACTTGTATTAGTCCATAATAATATAGATCAAATTTGATGTTCATGCTATTTAATTGGGATGTTGAGCCACTTGGAGGGGATTTCTTTCTGAAGGAATTTTATTAACATGCAAGTAGTGTTTGAAGTCACTAAGAGACACTTTTCTACACGGTTGTGACCTATCAAAGGTCGTTGGTCACACTTCTTCTGCATTGCTTATCGTATTAGGTATGTGACCTCGAGATGGTATTGTATATATGTGGGAGAATCGATTGATAAAACCATCCATCATTTGGATTGATTTAGGTATGTCGATATAAATTATCATTTTAATTTTACTTTTTACTTTAAATTATAATAATAACGATTTAAAAATATAAAAAAATTATGAAGAAAATTATACACATGTCAGCATTTTTTCATGTTTGAATGAAAAACAAAATGGATAAATGATGTAAAAATTAGTTTGTATTTTTATTAAATTTTTAAATTAAAAAATATCATCACATAGATAAATAAATGCTTAAATTCACTTTTGGAATTCATAACATATTTCTATTTTCCTAGTTTCCTTAGTTAACATTAAATAGTAGAAGACATGCTAACTAATAATTTTTGGTGTAAGGTCTCTAAACACCAAATACATATATCACGTTTACTATCAAATATTGATCATTTAATTTGATTATAAAAGGATGATCGTTTCATTTAAATTTTGGGGCTCACAAGTTATAATATGTGTATATTTTCTAGTTCTTATCAAGTATGAAAAAATATAGATATCAATGATAAAAAATTTACTCTATAAAAAAGGTGTATATCACAAATTCTTATGTAGAGATCAAAGGTGCATATAAATACTCCATGATATATTTAACATGGGATAATAGTCTATTGATGTGAGCATATTCCTTATGTTTATTGTGGTGAGACTTAGAAGGAATAGACTAAAAACTAACTAGTCATGCATATGGTTTTACCCAAAAAAATAGGCTACTTAGTGTGATTATAAATCAATATACAACATAAATAAATTAAAAATAGAAAATAAAAAAAATAAAAAAGGAAAAAGGAAAAATGCACACCAAATGTATTGCAAAAACAGCCTTGTAGATGTGTTGATTGAGCATAAAAAAATTCCCATCAAGTTTTATATGTATTCTAGTATAACCAGTAAAAATGATTAGTATAGTCTAACCTACTATGATACCATGTTAGAAATTAGGATCTTAGGATACTAATCATTATAAACAAGATATAAAATAAATAAATGAGAATCATACGAACATAGATTTTACACATTACATAATATATACATGGGGAAAACCTTTTCGGGTAAAAAACCCCATAAAGCAATATTTTATTAAAACACTTATAAATATGGTCTATTCTAACTGTTAACATAGACCGACTACCACTACACCAAAATCCTAAGTTGTCAGTGAGGGTGACATCAAAGAGGTTAAGGGGTACCAACGTTGGTTGAGGGTCCCACATGACAACAATTTACCCCCCAATCAAGAGGTCGACGGACATAGTCGACTACAAGATGGAAATAGTGCCAAGATTGGGAGTCAAACCCTCCCCAGTAAAGTCACTAGTTTTGTTAACTCGGACCAATTGCAACTACACCAAAATCCTAAGTTGTCACTGAGGTTGACATCAAAGAGGTTAAGGGGTACCGACGAGGGTTGAGGGTCCCATGTGACAACACTAACATAGATGCAGTAAGGTTGTCTCTTGCTAGTTAATGGCCATAGGTTGAAACTTTATAAGAAACCAGTACATAAGGAAGATTTTATTCTTTCTCTATTTCAGCAATATGGACCTCATAGTGATCTAGATATAGGTTCAGAAACACGAAATGATGACTCAGCAACAGCAGATACACCAAGTTCTTCAAGTGACTCAGTGATTGAGCTACACAGCTCAACTCCTGAGATCACTCAAGTTTAATTTCTCATTCCACCTCACATGCACACACAACATAGTTACAATCATGTACATACTTTTTTCAGAGGGACTTGTCTTATATATATAACTTTCAACATTCAGTAAGGGCCCTGTTGCAGTAGGGAATTATAGCACCAAAATTGTCACAATTTAGATGGGACCTGATGCCAAAGGTACCCGTAGCATCGTCTAACAGGAAATTTCAAAAAATGGTGCTACATTAATTGTAGCTTGCACCTTTTTCACCTCATTTTTCTCACACATGCAGTATTCATCTTATCATAATAAGTATGTGCAACATGCTTATCTTATTTCACACCGCCAATTCAAATTTTAAGCATTTCAATTGTCACACCACTAACCATCATTTTTCTATTTTGTTTCATTTCCTTACACCTACCACCTCATCATCCATTCACCTACAATTACTTCTAGTCACATCAAATCATCCTGCGGATTCATTTTATTCAGCTCACACATGCGACATTCAGTTAATCACCTTTGATAGGTACGTAAAGTACATTACCATAATTGTCATGGATTTCTTAATGCTTTCATTATGCATTTCAATATTAAACTACACATGTGACATATTCATTACATTTATTTCCATATTCTCTCATGATACCTTCACCTATCATGAGTTGAAGTGAGGTCACTTCAAACCTTAAATTGGGGGGAGGGTACAATATCAACCAATTTTTTTTCATTGTTTTCCACCTAAAACTAAATGCAAACAAACAGACATGACATGCAAACCCTTTTTTTCCTAAATTGCATCTACCTTTTGATGTTAATTCAATTTCCAATTTCCCAAAATTTGTGATCTTGAGCTAAGTCGAACCCAGAACCCATTTTAAAAGCTCAATTAAGCTAATATGAAGAAGAAGGAGAGTTGCAGTTATAGTATAATTGTAGTAAGAGTGCATGAGAAAATAACAGAGTAAGAGAAGGGTTTGAAGGTGGTGAAGTAGAAATTGAGCTAAATTTCTAAGGTTAGAACATTGAGCAGAGGTAAAAAGATTTACCAATGGGAGGTGACATTGTTAGGAGAGATCCATCAGCACACAAACAAATATTAGAAGATGCATTGGTATTACCTATCTTCACAAGGTTTGGTTGGCTCAATTATTTTTTAAAGTTGATAGAGTTCAACTATGATATAACAAGAAGATTTGCAGCCACATTAGAACACGATGAAGCTATGGTAAAAGGGTTGTCAGTAGATGCATCAAAAGGTGCAATTTCACAAGTATTCAGTTTGCCTAGGACTGGAGCTGAGTTTTCAATTTGAGCTGATGCAGTAGCTGCTAGAGAAGAATTTTGTGAACGAGGAGAAAACTTGGACTCATCGTCCCAAGGTACAAAAAGACTTTTTCTTCCATTAATTTGGTCTAGTTGTGCTTCCTATGTTATTAGATATCTTACTTGTGATGGTAGATAGAATCTTTTATACACTACACATTTCAAATTACTTAGTCATCTTTGCCATAATAGGCTAGTAAATGTACCCAATTACCTCTACAATATGCTAAAAAGGATGGCATTTGAATACTAGAAACAAAGTGATACAACTTTATCACATCATTGTTTAATAGCCCTATTAGAAAAAAGGAGCTTGAGAATTCAATATCCCCAGATATCGTGGGAAGACTTTGTGAATTGTCAAGATATTAATAACAGTCTACTAGAGGCATCTTTAGTACCTAAAACCCTAGAACCACAAGTTGAACCTACAAGAGGAAGTTATCCTATCTCACCTATAGCTTCACCTACCAGTAGCCAAGGTGAGACCGAGGAGCACAAGGTGCCAAAGTCTATGTCACCAACAGTGGAAGAAATCCCATCTTCCTCCAAACCACCTAAACCCAAGAAAGGAAGAGGTAGTACATCCAAAACATAGAAGAAAAAGAAGGATGTTCAGAAGGAGAAACCTACACCTAGGCATTCAGGCCAATTAAAAAAGCAAGGTGTTATGAGGGGGAGTGTGGAAACACCAGAAGAAGAGACAAAGGGCAAGGAACGATAGGAAGAGGATGTGATGTCGATTGAAACAGACTTAGAAGGAAAGGGAAATATCCCTAGAAATGTGCATACACCTACAAAAAGGAAGAGGTATGTATCCACCACTTCTTATTCAGACTCAGAAGATGCATTTTTTGCCAAGAAAACACAAAAGAAAACCTCAGATAACCCTACTCATGAAGACTATGATTGTACAGGGGGTGGTAATGAACAATTTTTAGAAACAAAGGAAATATTTATAGAGGATAGAAATGTCAGAAAGGAGCTCCAGGAAGCTCTAGATAGAATTAAACATCTAGAAGAACAAGTGCAAAGTTATGAGAAGAGATACAAAGAAAGGGAGACAAAAATACAAGAATTAGAAGAGAAGTTGCAGACATATGGCCATGGTGCAAAGTTGGACCTATTGGCACAATTGGCCATGACCAAAAAAAGGGATGGAGAACTTGCAAATCAGAAACCTCCTACCATAAAAACCCCAATTCACCACACAACTTTGTCTCTTGGTTATCAACTATGGAAGGTCATTGATGAATTCTCAAAGGAAAAAGAAAAGTGGAGAAAGGAAAAAGAAACTTTAATTGCAGAACACACCAAAGTATTGGAGGGAAAGGACACTGAATTGAGCAAAATGGTAGTTAGAATGGAGGAAATATCAGATAAGGCTACCTAAATTATCAAGTGTAGACATCCAACCATAACTTATGCATTATTTCTCCAGGAAAAAAATTTAAGTTTTCAATTCAGCAGGCTGATCAACAATAAACCAATTTTTATGAGCAGAAAGTTTAATTTTTTCCATATTTTTGCTGATGCAACCCTTGATGAGCAAGACCAACTGTGCACGAGTACTATTTGCACAATTATGTGGTTCCAAAGGATGCACAATGGATCCCCTAAATTTTTTTAAGGGATTTGCAGGTAAGAGCTTTAGCATCCTATTTTAGAAACAAACAATTTAGAGGTGAACTCATGGAGGAGTATGTAGAAAGAGAAAAGTCAGTTGCACTCCTAGTGAGGAAAGAGTCCAAAGATCCTAATGAGATAATAGATGAGTGGTTAAAACTCCTGAAACACAAGGGTGTAGGAAGAAAAATTATGAAGGTAAGGATATAGGACTACAAAAGAATGCAAACATTGGCAGTTGGGTTAGTTCAAAATTGTTATAAATATGTATAGGAAAGGTGGAATAGTTTGACTCCAGAGCTGCAAAGGAAGGAACCTCACTCAATATATAACTCCATATCTATGCTTGAAAGAGTGAAAAGGTACATGGATATTTTTGTTTATCAAGAAACTAAATGGATACCACTCACCTTCCAACTTCCTATACTCCTTTGGGTGATCCCACAATAGTGGTTTTACACTTTTTGGCCAAACTTGACATTGAATTGAATTTTTTAAACTCAATCTTCACTTTCAGGCACCTATAGCTGCTAAACCATGAGGAATTTGAAGATGATGCAAACTAGTCATTTGTGAAATTTTGTCTGTAAATTCTAAATATATATATTTTTAAGATTTTTGGAATCATATTGCATTTCTTTTTCCATATCCTTCAAAAACTAGTTTTTAACAGTAAACACCATTTTTAAAAAGTGATGTTCACCGTAAACAACATAACTTTTTTTCTATGAAGGATAATTTATTTTTTTTTAATTAGCACATTCATTTGGATTCATAGTGTTTTATTGAATATTTTTTTCTTAATTAATTTTTGAAGTCAAACCAATTATAATTTAGACATAGGCGAATTGTATACAACATAAAAAAAAATTGTATGTATTGAAATTTAATTTTTTTTTGTTAGATCAAGGACATCAATACCTAGCATGGACATATTTTTCAAAAAAAAAATGGTAATATACTATTTTTCCACATGTGTAGAACATAGAGTTTGATTTTTAGTGAAAAACCTCTATTCACAAGAAATAAAAAATAAATATAATAATCAAATTAAATATATTTAAAGTTGTACTTTTTGGGAATCTTATAATAAGGAATACATGCTTACAAAATATAAATTTTAAATGAATTCATTTGATCCCCCAAAAGGTAAATCAAAAGTGGTTTTTTATCAGCATTTTGATAGGTGTAGAGGAGACTCCATTATAGGTATGGTTTAAAACTAGTGGGGTTTGATCTAAGGGGTTTTGATCAAACCATCTTCAATTAGAATCCTTTAAATGGAACCTTTCAATGCTTAAATCATTATATTTTCTAAAAATATGTGATTTCAGTAAAAATAAGGATGTCCCAGAAAGTGTAACCCATTATTGTGGGATCACCCCTTTATCCAGTCCCAAATTGGATAGGAGATAGGATGAAGGAATGTGAGGAGGCTGAAAAAACCAGAATGAAGAGACTTGTAGATTACAGAGGGTTCTACCTGAAGTAGATCAAGGAAGTAGATACTGTCATGGACCTCAGGGAGATTACATTGCATTACAATATGTACCCCTAGTGCATTTTGCTTGAGGGCAAGCAAAAGTATAGTTGGGGGGAGTGATGAGTCTATTTAATAGTCCATTTCCTGATGTTTTTATGCATACTTTTAGGCATTATCAAACAATACTTTCAGACATATTCATATGCTATGCTATCTCTTTATGCTTATTATACAACCTTGGACCTGAATTATAGTAATGGAAATATAGTTATGATATAGTAGCATTGCATGATTTATATGTGAAATGTATGAAAAGTGGTTGGAATTATGTGTTTGATCATGGTAGTTAGCTTTTTGTATATATTTTGTGGATTAACCTCTTGTAGCCCAAGAAGACACTATATCCCACAACAAATAAAGTTGTAGCCCACAACAAAGGGAGGACTTGGATAACAAAACTGGGGAAGTGCCAAAATAAGCTTAGTGTAATAACTACCATGTGGAGACACTTGATGAAGTTATTCATGCATCATTATAATAGTTAATAAGGCGTTGAAGAAGAAGAATTATTTTATTCATAGGATTCTGGATAATTGATTATGTGTTCCATATGTAGATCTATTTTGCAAATTTTTAATTTTATTTGAACTCTTGCTTCTTTTTCAGTTACATTTTGAATATTTCAATCTTAATTACAAACTTTGATATCTAGGGAGTTGTAGTTAATAATTTTAGTTAAGAGTTGTGTTTAGAATAAACTCCCCTGTGCTTGTATATAGTCGGTGATTGAGTCTTTGGATAGTTATTTGGTTAAGAATTTTGTTATCAATTACTTCTTAGTTTTCAATTGTAAACTACAAACATGTTGATTGTTCATAATGGTTTTCTTGAATACAATCTTTGAGTAATATTTTATGTGATATTTTGGAATATGTCATGAATGAAGTTCAAGTTGATATGGTTGCATAGAATCTGAGGATTTAGATTTAGTTTTAGTTAAGTGAAGACAACCACTTGAGCAGGCCACTCAAGGTAACTGTTCTTCACTACATTATAGTTGTTTTATTTCCATTTAGCAGTTATTTTTGTTTATCATTACTTCATAAATTGCATGTAAGTTAGAATAGATTCTCATATGGTGATTGTCAATAATAATTATTCATGTGCATGGATGCATTCAATTGACTTGTAGTACTCCAAAGGATAGATTAAGTTTTGTAATAATTTTTGAGTCAATTTTAGTAATTCTCTGATAACAATAATTCAGTTACAGATTATGCTATAGGCATCTGTAGCCATTAGCTCCAATTTACTTCTTTCATTGTTATGCATTTCTGTGATTTTCCAACAAGTAGAATACCTTCAATAGAATAGCCTGGGCAACCTCAGGTCTTTGAAGGCACATATAGTGCATTACCATCACAAGTTTACAAACCCTGGTTGATAATTTAATGAAGTCTTTACAATGTTGAGTGGATTGTTCAACTAATCATTCCTCTAAATTGTGTGGCTTCTACCAAGTTTACAAGACACTAGTTTAGACTCTACAATGATAAGGCATTAACCTTGCAATCCTAAGACATTTTTTTCGTTGTGTCAAGTTGTGTTCCTTGGAATGGGTTGGACACCTAGGAGACATGAGGTTAAAATATTTAATATTTATTATTCTATGACAAATTATGATTGCATTCATAAAGGTGGACACATGTTCAATAGCTGTTACACAGCATGATGGAGGAATATTCCATTTTGGTGTCTATTTTGGGAGTGGGTCAACTTGACCTACATGTGGTTTCATGTTTTCATTTGTCATTTGCATGTCATTTAAAGTTCGGCTCCCCAAGTGTGCATGTATTTACATGAGCTATTTATGGAGCCTTCAAAGAGTTATGATGCACCAGAGAGTTACAATTTTTATTGGCTATGGGCTAGGCACCCATATGATAGACATGTGAAATTAATTATTATTTTACCATATTTATTGGCTGCACATTATGCTAGGTGTGGGTTTTTGCAGGTGGTTTTTTCCTCTTGTTTTGGGTTACCATAGTGGTTTTTCCTCTCACAAAATTATATATATTGGATCCATGAGATAGTGGTTTCATAGATCAAGTTACAGGTATTCAAGTGTTGTGATTGCTCAAAGAATTTATATGAAGAGTATTATTGTATACATCTCTTTGAAGATTAATAATATTCTTGCCCTCTTTCTCATGTGGAGTTCTTTCTCAAAAGGGTTTCTCCACGTAAATATGGTGTTATCTTTGGTATTGCTGATTTTATGCTTTTATTGAATGTACCAATCACGTTATCATATTGGGACATTTTTGTTTCAAATTTGCAAGCACATTCATAAGCTCTTAGTAGTTTAGTTTCACCTTTTTTTCTCAACACCTATATTACCCATATTTTTAGTATGTATTATCACCTATCCTTGCTCCCAAAACATCTCAACATTTCCTTCTACTAATTATCTATTGAAGTTTTTTCAACTAGAGTCATACCTTTATTTATCTAATTATTTAACTTATATCACAAGTCATCAATCAACTTCTTTGCTTCCCCAAACTGATATACTTCTTTTATGTGCAGTGTCATCACATCTAGTTCCATTTTCATCCTTCTTTACATGCTCTTTGATGAGTCCTAGAATTGTCCTATTTTCCTTGTTTTAGTTTCATACTTTTCATCATATTTCTAATAATTTTCAAAGATATTCCCAAAGCTTTTCACATATTTTAAGTATTTAAAGCATTGAATATGATATATTATATTGATAAATTTTTGTATGAATATTTAAATGTTTATGGAGTTTTATGATGATTATGGTTATTAATGATGAAATATGCCTTTGGAATAAACTTACCCTTGCAATGAAGGATCTATCAACCTGCAACAAAGGGACTATCAACTCGCAACAAAAGGATGTTTGTCTACCGTAGTCAAAGAGGGTGATATCCTACAACATGTGTAGTTTTCCAAAGTCAATGTATGCAATGGTCAGAGAGTGTGAACATGATTTATTCATTGATCACTCCATCTTTTTACTTTATGCTATTATTAGGTCATGGAGGAAAGAAGATACTTGTACTAATAATGGTTATGGATTGTAATAAGTTTTTCCCTATTACACACATCTTTAGTTATATAACAGTCTTATTTAAAGATGTAGAATCCTAATATGATTTTGACACTCTTATCTCCACTAGCTTTTTATTACTATTTAAAATAAGACTTAGTCCTCTTTCTATGTTTTTGGGAGAGTCAACAGTTGCTTACAATTTATTTTCAATCCAAGAATAATCAAACTCTCAAAGATCTTTTATATATGTCTAATATTGTGAGAGATCAAATCTAGCTAGATATTCTATATTAAGTAGATTTAAATATAAAAAATATTCATGTTGATTAGATACTTTGTTCTCAGTTTTGTATGTTTGAATTGCAATAAGAAGGATACAACCATTTCCATGAATCTCTGAGTTAAGACTTGAAGAAGGATAATGTGGGATTGCAACAACTCAAGCAAGGGCCACTTGAGTACTACAATACTCCATATAGTTTATATTATTAATTATAGAATAATGAATTGCTAAATTATATTTCTTAGTTACAATTAATTTAAATTTTTATTACAAAAATTTGCAACATAGTTGAGTCATTAAGTTACTGTCTTCATAAGAGTAGTTATTTGTAGTAGTTATTATAGCTACCCACAACAATTTTCATTCATTTGAATCCATTTCAGATAGAGTTATTTCATTCAAGTTGCTTTCAATTATTTTTCTTTTGTTACTCTTCTACACATAATTGATTAGGGTGATTTAGGATTCTCAACTGCACATACAATGTCAGCATCATCTCAAGATTATGATTCCCTAGTTGAAAAATTAAATGAAGCACCTCTAGGACAATGAATTGCTTAATAAGGGATTTGTTGGTCCATTAAGTTATATGTATGCATTTTCTACATAAATTGATTGAACATAGCTCAGGAGCTCTATATTTTTGGCACCGTTGTTGGGGATGGTGCTAAATTTCAAAATTCTTAAAACATGTTTTTGTTCATTTATATTGCTTTCTTAATTTAGGAATTCTCATTTACAACAATTAGGACTAGTAGAATTTATGAATCAACCCCAAAATACTCACTAATAGTGTGTAGGAAAAGCTATTAAACCCAAGTTATTATTGTATGCGATGACAAAGAGACACTTTGGGAAGATTTCTTCCATCAAACCAGAATC
Organism: Sequoia sempervirens; assembly: GCA_007258455.2. NCBI lineage: Eukaryota > Viridiplantae > Streptophyta > Pinopsida > Cupressales > Cupressaceae > Sequoia > Sequoia sempervirens. The sequence goes on from VDFB02271358.1 coordinate 1,146,116,398, forward strand.
AGGAGGAATTTGAAGATATTGGCACATGCGAGGAACTAAATCCATCAAAAGAACTAATTGAGAGAATCAACTACATAGAAATATCCCTCACACTTGTAGCTATTTTGGACCTTGATAGAATCCCCATAAGACATCTTGACATCATGGTGGAATATGTGATGGAAAACCCTACTGAGCCTATTACATTCGAATTACCAATCACAAATCAAGAGTGGGTGGTTGGCTTGAAGAACACACCTCCTTCAGTCTTGCCCAATTTCTACAGTTTAATCACAAAAGACCCTAATACATTTTTGTTCAAGTTTGATGTTCTATGTATAATTCGTGACTATAACATAGACACTCATAGGTTGAAACTCTTCCCAACCACATTGAAATACGTTGCCTTATGGTGGTTCATAGGGCTAAGAAGAAATGTAGTGCCAAATTGAGAAACAATGAAGGATAAATTCTTGAAAAAATACCAAGATTATTGTTAGGGAGGAGACATGAAAAGATATCTTCAAATTGTCACAGAAGGAAGAAAAACCACTTGAAGACTATATGGAGAGATTCCAAATCTACCTTAAAAAGTCATATCAAAATAGGCTCTCCCTAGAGTCCCTAAAATTGGCATTTTTGTGAGGGGTGAATGAAGATTGTATGGATGCATTAAACCTCATTGGAGTTGGGGATATTTCTCAATTACCTTTTCAGGACTTGTCTACTAGGTGTGCAAAATTATTCAAGATCATCTATGTAGAAGACTAGGGGTGCTAGAGCCTTTTCTTCCACCAAAACATCTACAAGTGTTTCTAGTGTGGAACTCAACAACCTTCTGTCAAACATGAAGGAAGACATAATTATCCATCTAGCAACCCAACTAGATAGTCTTCACATCAAAAAGAAACAAGAAGAGGTAGAGGCTGCTCTTAGCAAATATTGTCCACATTGTTGCCAGAAAGGGTTAACTGGAAGTGCAAAAAGATTTCTAGCATTTCTTAGGAGAAGGAAGATAAACTTGAATTTTGTACCCTAGAGGATGAGGAAAGCCAAGTTTTCTATATTTCCAAATGTAAGCCATGGTAGTAGATACAAGGTATGCCTCAAGACCCTTTGTATCATAATATGTCCTTTCCTAGGGTCAATTCAAATTTTCCTAACTAGAATAATCCACCTTGGAATAACATGTCAAATAAACCGTGGCCAAATGCTCAATCATCTAACTAGTTTCCACAACAAGGCATGTGACAACAACAACCATATCAAGCCCCAAATTACAATCCATAGTGGCAGTCCTCTCAAATCTAATGGCCACTACAATGGCATTGGAACCAACAGTGAAAAACCCAAATGTCATATATCCACAACAACAATCTTTGCAACAACAATAAGTTTGTTGAAATATTTAACCTTGGTCTATAGTTTAGAACCATAAAGAAAAAGAAATAAATTAAATTTTAATTTCATAAGTATCCAACACTAAAAGAGAAAATGGAAGGTAAAGAAAGTTTAATGTTTACTTTTCATTGAGTTTTCACGCTAGGGAAAGGAGGGAAAAGAATAATATTGTTTTTCTTTTAAATCTCCATCCATGTAGCAAGAGAAAACTCGGGGTTTTCAATTTTGGTTGTTTGAAGGAGTCCTCCATGAAGATAGAGATACCAACACCTAGTGGCTTCTGCCAAAATAATCTTTAAGCTTGAAGAGCACATTAATTCTCCTTCTTAAAGTTTTAGGGGCATGTATCACAAAAGAATAAATGTTTTTTGTTGTTTGGCATTGAATAAGTCTAAGGAGACTCAAGACATAGCATAAGACTAGCAACTGGTTGTTCCAATGATTACCCACATCACAACCAATTATAGAAGTCTCGAACCTTCATATTTATCATACACATAGCAAACCTTGTATGTTTATTATTACAACTTGTCAGGTATGCCTCTATTACTAGGGTTTATATGTTATTAAGGATTTCATAGAGTTTGTATGAAGTTTTTGGTTCTTTTGAGTTGCTTAAAGTGTTCAAGTTAAAGAAATGCTTGAGAAAGTTTAAGAGAGGAGGTTTGATAGACTTAATCCATGTCAAATGAGGTAGAATACTTAGAGGTGATTACTATGAGGCTGATGTTGCCATAGAGGGAGGTACTCAAGAATGATACATGATAGTTCAAGTAATCATGTACTGTCACAATGTGTAAATATGGTGAGGTCAAACTTTGAGTAGGGTTACAAAAAATCAATGGTCATACTTTTGTTTTGTCAAGTTTTATTTAAGGACAAAATTGTTATGTTTTTGGTTTCATGGTCATACATTAAAAAAATTTAGAGATCAAACTTGAGGACACCATATAGATGGTGATAAATGGGCATGTTTTCAAGCATGAGAGGGTAAGACATATGACAGTGAATCCTTAATACGTGATGCAAGACAATCTAAGGGAATTATTGTCTACCTTCTCAAGAATCAAGAGTAACATCTCTAATATATGATATATACTCCTTATGATAGTTTAAAGGTGAAGAAATACATGTTAAGAATATGCAAAGAAGTATAAAAAATGATAGTGTATATGTCTCTTTAAGATTTCATTAGAAGTCTACAATGGTCAAAGGACAATGAGCACTTCAAGGTTCTCAATGCTCAAAGACAAACATGACTGTTATAATGCACATACCATAAGAGGAAGCTTACAAATGCAGAAATATCCTTCAAGATGACTATTGAAAGGGTAGTTCAAGTGACCATAATAATGAACATATCAAAAGAAATCACAAGGATGTTCATGGTAATACCAAATAAGGAGTAAAGCATGATAACCTAATAAAGGGACTATCCATACATGGATAGTGCCATGAGACACAATGCCATGTGCATAGAGAGTCATATTTACTATGACAGTCATGTGAAGAGACAATGGATAATTTAAAAGGAGATTACAATCATAAGGTGATGATGTTATCATTTCATCAATACTTTCATGGAAATCAAATGATGAAAAGAACATTTTGAAGATACATACCTATAACACATTAAGCAAGTGGATGGATACCATAATAGTTCAAATTCAAGGCATGGGAGTAATAATGATAAAGTAGAGCTTACATTGTCATGTAACCCCAGAGGGTAGGGTATTGATGGAAATAAATAGAAGCAACAAGTAAACAGACCTGTCGAAGTCTTAAATAGTAGCTAAGGATAGTCACTAACAATACCATCATTAAAAGGATGAAACAATATAGGGAAGCAATAAATGCTATAATATAGTACATGGATAGTGGAAAACCATACACAAGGTATAGAGGAAAATTTGCATATTGTGATGACAGTGAAGAAGAAAGATAATTGATCTTGAAACCCATTGACACTCTATTTGACAAGCAATGACAAGGTACAGTCATAAAGATCAAACAAATTATAGTTTGTATGTCATTGTACAAAATCAGAGGGATAAAGATAATGAACTAGTCTAGTAATATTATTATCTAGCTCTTATCTCAATCCAATGTTTCACATGGTGCATATAATAGTAAAGACTATCAAAACCCTATATAAAACCCTCCTCAAAAGTAAAGAGCCTAGAAGACACTCAAGTTCAGTATGATGTTTTGAAGACACTGGTGATAGATTTGAGAAATATGGAATAATATGATTACAGTGTATTGAAGGTAGAGGATTTTTACATTTCATAGTATGGTTATGTGTTTGCACATGATAATTATGTGAAAAGGTGATAAGTCTTTAATACTTATAGAAGAAAACAAAGGACAATTTTCATGAGCATATATAATCCATGTCACTAGAAGACAATCCATAAGGCTTGAAGGTTGGTAAGTTGAATAAAAGGCACAATCATAACTAGTTGTTGTCATGGATAGCAAATAAACATCATTGTATAGTGGGAAACAAAGGAGTATTGGGAGAAAATCCAATGAGGATGATTTTCTAATCATACAAATGACTGTCATGTATAAGGTTTTAAAGAGACGGATTGCTCTCACCATTGGACAACTTGACAAAGTTAAGGGGGCAGTTGGATAGTCAATGCAAGGGCGTCATGAATGAGCATGTAATGGTAGTGTAAGTTCAATCATTGGAGGACAAAACTACCATGCGATGATAGAGGGATAATGAACCTTGAATCATAAGAAACATAGAAAGGCATGGTGAAGATAAGCATTGTCCTAGTGACAATAATCCCCAAGTTACAGTAGAATCATGAATGAACCCCCACATACATGTGAGATAGTAAGATATTTGAGATAGTATCAAATAAAATTGCATGGGTAGAGGTAAGTATGACAACAAGGATTCTATACCCAAAATGGAAAACCACAAGGGATGAAGGTGATAAACCTCACATCAAGAGGAAGAGTCTTAAGGGACAATTAGTGAAAAGAAATGACAGTTAGTCAAAAAAGCTAAATCATAGAGATAGGATTGTGAAAAAATGAAAAAATCATAGTCACAAGGTAAGATAGAAGGGAAATGAGAATGTTACATGACAAAGAGGAGGACAGTGATGAAAGTAATCCTTGTTCTAAAATTTGAACTTGCACATAATATCAAGATATAGTCATAAGTATCTATAACATCGTAAATTTTCACCCTTGACAATTTCACGCTATGCTTTTCTCCCCCTAAATTATTGAGCCTAATTGGATCCCTAATTTCCTAAATTAAGCATTTTATATCCCATTTGTACCACTTTCTGAGAAACTGAAAGCATTGAACAAATGCATACATTTAATGTTTTGCCCCAGATACATTATGTCTTGGAAAATAGGGTCGGTACCCATACGCCCATGGGCGTATGGGTCCCCCTATTCTGTCGAGGACCAATTTTTAATATCTTGGAGTGGCCATTTTAATATTCAAATTTCAAATTTCAAATGTTGACTATCGGGATCTAATTTTTGGGAAATTAGAGAAATGCCTATAAATACCTAATCTTTTCACCATTTGAAACTAGAAAATAAGCAAGAGGAAGAATTTATGAGAAAGAATTATTGACAAGATCAAGTCAAGAGAAAAAAATTAGTGCTTTATTACAACAATTCAAGATCCAAGCATCATGTCAAAGTGTATGTGAGTTCATGTTGTTTTATTATTCTTGTTTTGTGAAGGCTAATCCCTTTTGTAGGTCTCCAAAGAATTCAAGCAAATCAAACAAGCAAGACCAAGACCTTGAGGTGATGTGCATGACTTCAGTCCTTCAAGGAATCCATTGAAGGTTGGTGAGTTGCAACACTTTGTGATTTTATCATTCAACTTTTCATTATCATTTTATCATTGACATTGCCATTATGGAAATGGAAACACTTACATGGGGTTTGACTGAGGCAAGCCCCTAAATGGACCAACATTTTCTCTCTTTTTGAATGTGTAGATTTTAGGTCTAAAGAGGATTGAAGAGACTTTGAATATAAAATGTTCATTATTATGTTTGGTGCCCTGCATCTTGTCAACTCACATAAACTTACCTATAGAATTATTTGACAGTGTTCCGACAACTTTGCAAGCAGAAACAAAAGTCTTATATTTTCCACTAGAGGATCCCAAAAGTTGAGCAAGACACCCTTACAAGGACTCATACACCCTTGGGCATATAAGCCCTCCTATGTACACTAAAACTAATTTTTCTGGGCAGGTACACAGTCCTCTACACTTCCTAGATCTGCCTACAAACTGTTGTTTCAATCTGTGCATTATCGGGATCTTGCATTTTTCATATTAAGGTACATATTCTAATTAGGTTAATCATAGTCAATCAATTCCAATCCATTACAATCCACCAATTGATGGAGATATAGGTCTGATTGACTCACCTTTATGGTTGTAAGTTAACCTATACACCTTGTTGATCTCCATCTCAGTGAAACCCTAGGAAAAGGCCTTGAATCCTATTGTTCTAAGCACTTAGGACATAGGATCACCTTTTTCTATGTTTCATTTTGGTGAACTTGACATTTTGGACATCATAAACCTTTTGAATTTTGAAGTCTTTCAAACCCTAGATCTAGGTTTTGCTTTGCATTGCCTGCATTTCTCATTTAGGGTTTCATTTTTGTATCATAAAAGCATAAAAAAATAAAAAAATTGCATCACATATTGCATCAAACCTTGCATTAGGGTTTATTTCAATCATTTAGGTCAAATATACATTCAGATTGCATTCATTATATCACTAAATTTTGAAATTGGTCATTGCATTCATTTAGGCATCTTTTATTTAGGTCAAAAAAGTGAAAAAATTGCGTAAGTTTTATTTCCAAATTGTATCAAATCATCATTCTCATAATTTTGCATCTTCAAATCAGTCAATTATTACATCTTAGATCTAAAAATTGCATTCAAAATCATCCTTTATTTTTGCACACTTGAATTTGGAATCACGTTTTCTTAAATTGAAGAAATTCTAGAAAAGCAGTCACTGTCAAACCTATTTGCAGATAGAAACATAAACCTTAAAAAACAACATAAATATTCAACTTTTGAATTTTCAGAACCTCTATCAAGGACTCAAACACCTAAACCTTACCATTGACCCAACTTTTGAATTTTCAGCCTGGACTCTTTTCTGTTTGTACAGCATTTTGTCTCTATTTGCTCATTTTGTTAATGTTTGCAGATTTCTGAATTGGAATTCATAATTGCATGCATTTAGGCATATTTCATATAGTTCAAAAAGTAAAAAACATTACATTGTCTGATTTCAAAATTGCATCAAAATCATAACTTTTAGATTGTGGCATCTTAGAATCAATCATTTATTACATTTTAGATCTAAAATTTGCATTCAAAACTTGTCAAAACATTTTCAACTTTGTTGCACACTTGCATTTTTTAAGTACATTATCTTAAATTGAGCAAAATCTAGAAAAATAATAATTGTTCAACCTATTTGCAAGCAAACCCAAAATCCTCCAACAGTGCTTTACACAGTCAACTTTTGAATTTTTAGAATTCCTGTCTAGGACTCAGATACCCTTAGGCACCTCTGTCCTATTTGGGCACCCCTGTCCTACTATTTTTGGCTGAAAATACTATGGCAGAACTCTCTTAGTGTCCTCTATCCAGATTTGTTGTCTGTTTTTCAACTCTGTTTACAAAACTATCTAATTTTGATCATTTGATCCATAAGGCAAGTAACAACATGTTTTATTTTCAAAGATGTGGTTTTGATATGGTTACTCGTGGATTTTATAATTATAATCTCCCTACTTATGAGTACAATCTAGGGAAATGAAATGAGGTCATTACCAAACATGTTAGGCATTCTCCCAATATCTCTCCTAATTGTGAGAGTATTGTTACCCATTTTTCACTTATAGCTCAAATAAGGCTGAGCTTGTTATTTTTAAGTTGAGAAAATATGGTACATTTTATTAACCTTCCTTCATTACATTCAAATGTATAAATGAAAACAATCTAGAAAAGATTACAATTACAGATTAATGCATTCATACATATGCATATAACAAAAGAAAGATTCTGATCTTTTCATAACAAAGTAATCTTTATTGAATGTATAAGTGTACATTGTCTCATACAAGCCATGAGACTAACCTTTGCTTATTCAATACAAATTATGAAAAAGTTCATACATGAATAGGTAAAGAAAAGCAATGAATGTGCATAGAAGAAAAGTAACCAACCATTTCCTGTGAATGACTAGTCTTGACTGGTGTTGTATTGTCCTGCTGCTGTCCTAAGCTTCATCTGCCTCTTCTAGCTCTTTTCCACTCCTAGTCCTGCATATGACAATAAGCAATGGTGTTAGAGTATACTCTAAGCAATGACTGATTACAAACATTGCATACACATTCATCCTATGCATGTATAAACCGATCATAATGTGTATTAAATAAGCTATAATTTCATTTTAGGTGTCCCAGAAAACCATTGGAGTCATCAATTACACCTGAAATATACATGTTTTTTCTAACTTGTTTGCTTCATGTGCAGCTACAAGTGTAATCATGTCTTTGTTTTGATCAATTACAAAATGAGTGGTGGAATGTGGCTCCCACAAGGTTTGAGCCCAGCTCATAGCAATGATTGCATCATCTTAATCTATGCACAATCTTTATGAATATTTTATGTGCATATGGAATTACATTGCAAAATAGTTGATATCAATCATGATTACTTCATAATCATAATGCAGAAGAGTATACAATGTTAAGAATCTTTAACAACTTTTAAGAGTACAACCACAGGTCTATTGAAGCGAAAAGGAATGCATTTAATGTGAACATGCATATTTTTGGTAAAGTTCACATACTACAAGATTTTCTATGTGTAGAAAGGGAAACAACATATTTCAAAGACAAGCCTTCCTAGTGAAACATAGTTACAACAACAAGCATATATAATGGCACAACATATCTCAAGAGAGTAAATATCATAAACAGGGTAGTCCAATGGAAGAGGTCAAGGACAGTGCACTTTAGATGTGATAGTAGAAGCTCAAAATTTCATGTAACAGTTATTGAGAGAGATAATTCATCATGAACATACATCATGAGGGGTCTAAAATGTTGAATCAGAGAGTAGTATGAGAGGTGACCTTTCTTAGCATCTTAACCGTTATGAGGTCACAAGTTCCAATTTTAGAAGGAGCTTATCATTGCTACTGTACTAATAAAACTTGACTTTGCTAATGTCAAGAATAGAAGATAGCAATGCTATGAAATAAACAGAATATCAACCCTTCATAATTAGTGATCATAGCAACAAAACAATAATGGTATCCTTTAGGATGTAGACATTTAAGTGTTACAGTCATTTTGATAGCCAAGTGAATGATAAGTATGATGGATAGTGTGGTGAATATCATTATGTAGTAGCTCTTAATGTCCATCAAGAGAGCTATGCCACAAACTGAGACAACAAGCAGTGATAGAAAAGCTCGGTCACAAAGTGTGTTTCAAGATCATAGAATACAAAGGGTAGTTCTCATGACAGTGTCACAAGAGTTATTGCAAGGAGAGCAGTGGTATTGCATCTTGAAGGGTTCCTTAGAGACAAAGGAACTGCAACCAAAGCTAGGGTTTCATGTAGAAACCTTTATACACAATGAAATCCTCGATACCTGTTGAGAGTGAGGAAACCCTCATCATCAATAGAAAACCCAAATGCACAATCAAAATGACCCCAAGTTTTCCAGAGGGCATAGAGATTAAGTGGTGGTGAAAGAGAGGGTCTGAGCATACAAGAAAGAAGAACTTCAAGAATATACAAAATAGAAAACCCAGATACAATGAAATAAACCCTAGATACTCAAGGAGAAGTTACAAAATGTGCTTTATTTTCTACACTCTCAGAAGCTTATTTTTGAGCTTTTATTCACATGAGACAAAGAAATATGTGGAGATATTCACTATTTTCTATACAAAAACCAAATGCAACAATGATTCAATAAGAGGCTTGAAATCATACAAAGGTATTCATGAATTTCTACAGGAAAATCAAAACCCAAATGCTAAAAGTTAAAGCCCTCAACTCAGAATGAAACCTTTTACATGTAAGAGTATGGTCGTAATTGTAGAGTTCTTTATGAATGAAATACCCACATATTTCACAGAGGACTTTTCCATCATAACACAAAAACAAGCCCTCAAGTTCCTACAAGTTAAAGGTGCAGCCATGGCTAATAAAGCTACAGAGGCCGAGTACAGAAAAGACACCAAGCCATATGCTCTATATGAAGCCCTAGTAGTCTTGAAACCCTTGACCCAGTTATTGATAAAATGGGTCTTATATTTTTTCAGTCAATTTTTAGAATGAGAAGCTACAGGAAAAAAAATGCCACGAGATCAAAGGGCACGAATTTAGAGAACTCAAATGTCTTGCAAACTCTATGGCTGCAGCCAACAAATTGAAAATGCATCTACAACATGTATGGTTGCAACCACTTAAAACAAAATCACTCTAAATCTGCAAACAGAAGTGATCTACAGTGGAGAAATGCCATCAAATTCCCTACAGGTATGATGAAAACGCTGAGCTACAGAGAGTAATGAAAGCCATGGATTTTTTTTAAGAGGATACACAGAGATAAAAAAAAGAAAAGTTAAAATATTTTCCCATAATGCTTACCACAAATCTCTGAAGGTCAAAAATGCAAAAAAAATCATAAGGAAACACCTCTGAAGTTGTAAATATTCGCCATGAAGGAGCTTATAAACCCTAGCAGGGTCAGCAGCCATCAAGCTTCTTCAAGAAGCTTTTCACAAATGAAACTAGTTTTCATTATTTGCATTTCCTTTTACTTTAGGGTTGAAACCCTAATCATGCAAATATAACTTTAAACACTTTTTACTTAAGTTTTAAAATATAATGCAAAGGCTATTATCACCGTGGGTTTATACTTTATGTCTTATATATTTTTCTTGCTTTTTCCTTGTATTTTAGGTATGAAATATGTATTTGACTTAGCAATTCCTATTGCTTAGGAGTCTTGGTCGAATACCTGGAGGAGAAAATTTTTATTTTTGCATTTACTTTACATATTGTAAAATGTTTGAATTTAAATGATGAATTATAAATCATTTAATTTAAACATTATCTTTCAAATGCAAAATAGGAGCATGTGTGCATATGAATAAGTCATGAAGGGATGAAGATATATTTGTATTTATGATCATAGAGGGCATATAGGGAAGTTGAAGTTTGTTCTCCAACACATGAAAAAATTTAGGAGCCTCTTTATTTGCTTTTGGAGCATTTTGAGAGCATATAGGCATTGATTTATTATGCCTTTATCTTTGACATGGTCAAATTTGACCTTTTTCACTCTTTGGAGCTCACTTGTGGGAGATCTTGTTGCTATATTTTTGGCTTTTTGAAGCCATCCGACCCCAAGAAGCTTCCAACTCCTATCTTGGTGGAACCACTTGAGCTTGGCTATTTATGTCTTTTGTAACACATTTTGACTTAGTTCTTCTTTATGCAGCTCTTAGACATTGTGACTTTTATAGTCTTTTGTGACAGTTTTGGCATATTTTTGTAACTCTAGAGATATGGAATAAAGTGGATACCTTAGCCATTTCTAGTACATCAACTCTTGCCTTTTTGTTCTCACAGCTTACTGTATGTTTATGATTGATCAAATTGTATGTGAAGATTATCTAATTTCCTTACCATTTTGTCTCATATGTTATACCTTCTTTGTGATTAGTGTGTTTATTCAGGTTATTGACTGTGTTTATAAAATACAAGCTTCTTTATAATTGTGAAGTCCTTCTTCCTTTTATAGGTTGTGGTATTAAACCTCTCAATAAAATATTTATGCATGAACACATTGTAACAAGTCGAGCAAACTTAGTTTTAACCAGTTTTCAACTGAGTGTAAAATTCTAAATTCCATTGTCTCTCATTAGTTTGGTGTATCACCCAGTATTTCCATTTTCAGAAATATTTCTCCCTTTTCCCCTCAAGATCAATAGTTAGGTGATAACCAATAGGAATTCGGCCTTCTCCGAAGGTTTGGTCTCATTCAAAGTGGGATCATTCCCATGTTTCACTAGATTGTTGAATTCTAAATTCAATAGGGTGCAGATTTAGGTGTTAACAAGTATCTTGGCACAATAGGATGAAATCATTAACACATTTCTTAATATTGATTTTCCTAATCTTCATTCATCTCCCAACTTCTCTTCCACTTGTGATAATTTTTTGGTGCAAGAAGCTGCAATCATAGACAATCATGATAATCATAGTTGTTCTTCTCCCAATACCTCTCCTACTTGTGAAGAAGGTATCTTGGAGTTAGAAGATCCAATCATTGAGCGTCATGAGAATATTATTTGTTTCTCTCCCAAAACCTCTCCTACTTGGGAAGATATCATGGAACAAGAGGATGAAATCATTGATACATTTCTTTCAAAATATAGTAAGGTGACAATAGATCCCCCCTCAGTAGAAGATCATCAACAAGAAGTCAATTACGTTGAGGTTATGAAAACACAATTGACTATTAGATATCCTTTGATTATTGGACCTCCTAAAACTCCTTTTGGACCTCTTAAAAGTCCTTTAATTATTGGACCTCCTAAGTCACCTCTCATTATAGGACCTCCTAAACCTCATGGCCATATCCTAAACTTTGCAAAGCAACTTACTAGTAATTATGTGTCGCAACAACCAAGTTATCATATTATATCTCACACATATAACACTAGAAATAATAAGTAACCAAAACAAACTCCAACATCCATTCCATTTCCTCAACCATATATCCCACCTACACCTAACATTTCGCAACGTAGTTGTAAAGAATTTGATCATGTTGAGAAACTTCATAACACTCCTACAAAGATCTCCTTGTGGGATTTAATTCAAACATCACCTATTTACCATGGCATGCTTTAAAGTTCTTTGCAAAATTTTGTGACACCTCCTAGTGTGAAACCAAATAATTTGGTAGCTTTGATTGAGAATATTAATTCACCTAATTTGTACATTGTCTTCCATCAAAGTTAATTACCTCCTTTGGAAACACAAAAAAATGATGCTTTGATGATAATGGCTATTATTAACATGGTTGGGATTCGGCGTACCCTTATCGACAATGGTTCGGATTTAATATTTGCAGCGTAAATTTTTTGGATAAAATTAAAGTAGAAAAAAAATTAATTTAACCCATTGATTTATCAAAGGTTTTGATAATGTGGGAAGACAACCGCTTGGTGTGATAACGCTACCTATTAAAGTTGGAAAGATTGTGTTGCAAACTCTCATCCATGTTATGCCCCATGATCTTTCATATAATCTTCTCTTGGGTAGACCATGGATTCATGAGAAGAAAGGAGTGCCTTCAACACTTCATTGTTCAATGAAATACATATACAACAATAAGGTTTACATGATAAAAGTTGATCCTAAGTCTGAAAATTGATTACAAATTGAAACAAGAATGATGAAACCTCTTAGCACATTGACACCAACTACAAAAGTGGAACCTTTACAAGTTGAGGATAAATATGAATATCTTTCATTCATGATAGTAAAGTTGGTAGTCGATTATTGGGAATCATTATATTTTACACCTACATTTATGTGAGAATACAAGATCACACAATCAAAACCAAAGAAAGAGAAAGAAGCCACAATGATATCAACATAATTCATCACAAAATCATCCACAACTTCTAGAAAGGAGGAAAACAAAAATTACACATCCACTTATGATGAATATGATCATGAAATTCCACCTTCTTTGAAAGCAATGGAAGCAATTTATGGAAGAGGTTATGAACTTTTAAAACAACTTGTCTATAATGGAAAAGGATGTGGTGCAAAAGAATAAGGTATTTGTGTCCCTATAGAGCCTAACACACAAGAAACAACAAGAGGTCTTAGCTATTTTCCTTCAAAAATAACAACAACATCAAAAATACCTTCACTTAATCAAGAGCGTTAGTTGTTGCTCCTTGCCATGCAGCAGTGGAAGTATCACACAATACTCACTATTATGCATGGGGGTATAAACTTGGGTTTATGTAAACATATTTCAATATTGCAAGGAGAAACATGTCATCATCCATTTTGGGCTCATCTTTGTCCTTACACTTGGGGGGCAAGGGGTTAGGTAGCCTTGTGTTAGGTGCATTCCTTCTAGCAAGGGATCCCTTTATTTCTCCTTAAAACATTAGTGTAGCATGTACACTAACATTTTAAGGGGGGGCATATAGTCCCTCGCTCATTGTTTACATATAATTGGTCCCTTCTTGGTGATGATAACATACATCTCCTAGGAAGTGTGACCTTGTCATTCAAAGTGTTGCCTTTTTGATCTATGTGAGTGTCTCTTTGGTGGTGATATTAGGCTTCATGTCCTCTAAGAGTGTGACCTTTCTTGGCATATGATGCTCTCCTTTGTGGTAATACTATGGTTAGTATTCCTTAAGGTGTGATCTTTTTATTCCTTGAATTGTCCTTTCTTAGTGGTGATGTCATGTGTGATATTCCCTAAGGTGTGACCTTTCATGTATTTAGCAAAGCCCCTTTGTTGTTTTTATGAATCACCTTTTGTGGTGGTGTTATTATAATACCTTGTGAGGTTTTAACCTTACCCTATCATTGTTTGTGCACCCCCTAAGGCAAGTTTTGTTCGTCCCCTGAAATATTAATCCTTGTGCACCCCCTGAGGTGAGTTTTGTTCATCCCTCGAGATGTTAAACCTTGTGCACCCCTAAGGTGAGTTTTGATCATCCCCCGAGATGTTAAACCTTGTGCAACACTTGAGGTTAGTTTTGTTCATCCCCTAAGACATTAAACCTTGTGCACCCACTAAGGTTAGTTTTGTTCATCCCCCAAGACATTAAACTTTGTTTTTCCCCTAAGATGTTAAACTTTGTTCATCCCCCAAGACGTTAAACTTGAACATCCTTTTTTAACATGACCACCTAGCATAACACAAATTTCTTTCTAGTTGATCCATGTGTTTCATGAGTGATGTTGTGTAACACAACTTGCTAGTCCTCATGGGAGCTAACATTTATTCGATGGATGTTCGGTATTTGAGATGATTTAAGATTGAGGTCTCTTTGCCTTACTGACTTGAATCTTTTAGTACGAACCTTATGTTTTTGTGTGTGATTTTTTTTTGTATTCTTCATGTTTTCATCGTGTTTACATCATGTTTTTTTTCATTTTGTCATCATCTTTATACTCCATCATGTCATGTGTTTTCATCATGCATGCTTCATGTTTTCTGCCATGTATGTTAGTGTATGACGTCTCGCTACATATCATACATGTGCATTCCTTTGTGCTTCTATTGGTTTTCCATGGGATATTAGATCTTGGGGGCTTACACATCCCCTAGATCCTTAGACATCCTATCTCTTCAACATTTGGACAATTGGACCCCTCTTGACATAGATTTAATACTTTAGTGTGAGTCTAATCATAAGTTCATACTCACTAAAGTGGGGGCTAAATGTAGCACCGTAAATTGTCACCTTTGAAAATTTCACACTATGTTTTTCTCCCCCTAAATTATTGAGCCTAATTGGGTCCCTGATTTCCTAAATTATGTATTTTATAGCCCATTTGTACCACTTTCCAAGAAACTACAAGCATTGAACAATTGCATACATTTAATATTTTTCCCCAGATACATTGTGTCTTGGAAAATAGGGTCAAGACCCATATGCCCATGGGCGTATGGGTCCCGCTATTTTGTCGAGGACCAATTTTTAATATGTCAAAGTGGCCATTTCAACATTCAAATTTCAAATGTTGGCTATGGGGATCTATTTTGGGGAAATTAGAGAAATTCCTATAAATACCTAGTCTTTTCACCATCTGAAACTAGAAAATAAGCAAGAGGAAGAAGTTATGAGCAAGCATTATTGTTAAGAGAAATTCAAGAGCAACATTTCAAAGCTTTATTATAGAAATTCAAGATCCAAGCATCATTTCAAAGTGTATGTGAGTTCATGTTGTTTTATTATCATTTTTTTGTGAAGGCTAACCCCTTTTGTAGGTCTCCAAAGCATTCAAGCAACTCAAACAAGCAAGACCAAGACCTTGAGTTTATGTGCATGACTTCAATCCTTCAAGGAATCCATTGAAGGCTGGTGAGTTGCAACACTTTGTGATTTCATCATTCATTCCTTTTCATTATCCTTTTATCATTGACATTGCCATTATGGAAATGGCACTTACACGGGGTTCGACTGAGGTAATCCCCTAAATGGCCCAACATTTCCTCTCTTTTAGAATGTGTATATTTTAAGCATTAAGATGATTGAATAGATTTTGAATACAAATTGTTTATTGTTGCATTTGGTGCCCTACATCTTGTCAACTCACTGAAACTTGCCTATAGAATTTTCTGACAACATTCTAAAAACTTTGCAAGCGGAAATGAAAGTCTTAGATTTTCCACCAGAGGACCCCAAAAGTTGAGCAAGACAACCTTACAAGAACTCATATGCCCTTGGGTGTATAAGTCCTGTGCACCCTAAAACTATTTTTTTTGGGCAAGTACACAGTCCTCTGTACTTGCCAAATCTACATGTAAACTACTATTCAGTCTATGCATTATCATGATCTTGCAATTTTCATATTAAGGTGCATAGTCTAATTAGGTTAATCATAGTCAATCAATTTCAATCCATTCCAATCGCCTAATTGATGGATATCTAGGTCTGATTGACCCACCTTCATGGTTGAAATTCAACCTATACACCTTGTTGGTATCCATCTCAATGAAACCCTAAGAAAAGGCCTTGAATTTTTCTAAGCACTTAGGACTTAGGATCACCTTTTTCTATGTTTCAGTATCTTAACCAAGAGATCCAATCAAGGTAAACACATCAAAAGTTTCAAGATGTAAGTAAAAACCATTAAGCATACTTATGAAATTTCAAGGGCAAAGATAGGATACCCTAAACTTTTCCAATGCTACAAATGGAGTTTGAGATTTTCAAGCACACATGGATAGGGTTTTTGAAGGAATTCATGAAGGATTTTAGGAATCTTGGTGGTCTTTATAGACTTCAAGGAGATCATGCAAGCATATAGGAAGGGGTTATGGAGTAGTTAAGGTCAAGAGGGTGACAAGGACAACAAGTGGAGTTTCTTAAGGGTTGATTACAAGCATCTAGGAGTAGTTTGAACACTAAGGATCTAGGGGCATCGTCATTATTAGCCATTTTAGACCTTGAGTCTTAAATGTCACCCAAGTTTTATCATTCATTCCTCCTGGGAAATCTTCATGCATTTTTATAGGCTAAGGGGAGTAAGGTATCATGTTCTAGTGTTGTTCTATGAATTTATTACATTCAAGCATAGGTTTAAAAGTGTTCAAAGCCCTTTATTTATATAAAGCCACCTTGATAAAGGGAGAGGAAAAAGGAAATTATTTTTCTTTTACACTTCATAAATTTTTAGAGGGAATTGAAATTCAAAGTAATAAAGAGATCACTTGCTTTAAACCAAAATTCAATATTCTCCCTCTCATGGAAAATTTCCTTGCTACTAATACCACGTTACATGAATAGGGAATTTTTTATGTTTCAATCCTAACGTGGAGCAAGGCTTTTTGTTAGGGTTTTGAGTTTTAGTTTTCATCGTAAAAAGGGTCAGTTGCATGCCAGTCATGGAAAGTTATCAAGGCTATCCTAAGCCTCATGGAGGAGTTTGACACAAGATCAACTCGATTTTATTGGAAAAATAGCAGTGTATTTGATGCAGCTTCATGTGTTGATCAACTCCCAGCATTGAAGAACAGTTTCAGAAAGAAAGTGAGGAAATTTTTCCTTCAACCTGAGGACAATTAGTTCAAATTCATGCAAACACCATGCATGTGTTTCCTCTTGGTCAGGTCAAATCAATCTCATCCAAAACCTCTCATTACCATTTGCAAGGGATAGGTTTTTGTTTGTATCGTAGGATTTTCAATGTTTTGATCTGGAGTTAACTCATGTCATGAAAGATAGCTAGCCAATACAATGTCTTTGAACTATGACTGTATAGTTGAAGAAACTAGCCTTGTTATTATTTTTTCTTTGTTTGAAGTTTCTTCAAATCCTTTTAGGGTTAACTCATGTGTAAGACAAAGGATAATCACAAACCCTAAGACAATTATAAATGAGGTCATTTCAAATGAAAAATCATTAAAGAGGATAGATAGCATGACATGGAAAAGGTCTAAGTTTATGAGGGTTCAATAGACAGGAATAAATGGAGGACAAAAAGGATGAGCATCAACCTTTAATGGAAATCCATGAAGGAACAGTCATCTAAAAAGCTAGTTGGGTTTTTTTGTGGCAAGATTCAAAAGGACAATGCTCCAATAATCAATCACAGTAGGTGGACCTGCTAGACAAGATTAGCTTCATACCTTACAAGCTTTAGCCAAACTTCATGTTTGCCACATTTTTTTTTTTACCATTAGTGTTTCAGACTCAAGAGGAAAGGCTCATTAGCACTGTGGGGTTAAATCTATTTAAGTTGCATCACAATTGTCAAAATTAATCTCAAACCCAGAGTCCCTTACTAATGTATTGTATCCCTTCAAGTACAGAACACAGGAGTGTTTCCACTCCCAAAGAATTTGTGCTATTGATTTAAGCTCTCTTGAAAGCTCTTATGGATTACCATTATTGAGATTTATTGTGCATGGGATACTTAAAGGAATCAGTGGCCACTAAGCTGGAGATCATAAAATTCATGTCAAGAATCTTATATTTGCCTCAAATATAACAAATGGTTCAAATGGATAAAATGATGGATGGGGAATTTCATCATATAAAAACCTTTTATCGAATGCTTTGATAGTGAAAGAAGGTTAGTGCATGGAAATGAGGATGGTTTGAAGAGAGGTCACTCTTCACTTCTTGTAGAAGTAATTGGTTCAGTAGTGACAATAAATCACAAAGAGAGCAAACCATGAATTATGAGGAGACACATAACACATCAAAGTTTTTTCATCAAACAAAGTATGAGGAGATTCAGATAAGAAGCAAGCATGATAGTCATGTGTAGGAAAGGAGCTTAGAAGCCATGCATGAGGATAAATGAGGAATTTTATGGGTCTATTATGTAGATACGATCATGCTCATTGTTTTAAAAAAGGATGCAGTGAACAAGAAAACACTCCACCAAAGCTAGATGTGCTCATACTATAGTTTATGAAGAATTTGATCAACATTAAATTAATAGCAGTGAGACAATATCATCATGATTATAGGGGTAAGTTTATAATGAGTACTTCAATCTTATGAAAGAGCATGGATTTCATGGAAAGATGATATAGTCATGCAAGTGACAGAGAACTCAAATAGGGACTGTGCAAAAGATTCAGTAACAGTGACAATCAAGATTATAGATAAGGATAGTTTCAATGATAGAGAAGATAGGGGTAGCCTTCTAGAAAGGAAAATGCAACTTTTCATTGAAACTCATAAACTATAGATAAGAGACTTTGGATGTATGACGGTCAATCATTGCACAATGATATGGAAAAGGTCAAATTTGGTCAAAAAGACAATCATTTAAGACAATGGACAACAATATTTATGACATAAGGGAAGTTCAAACAAGTCAAGAAGGAAGAATATGCAAGGACAATCATTCTATTTTATTCTATGAAGGGGTAGTCTTCAAGGAATTGATCAAAAGCATCAGCAGCCTTTTATCATTTCACAGTCAAAACATTGAAGCATTGAAGATTTTGCAATTATAGCATAAGGTTCCATGTTTCATGAAAAATTTAAAGGGAAATAACTTCAATACAGTCCACCATGAGATGACTTCAAGAAAACATAGTCATACACAAGCAATAGCAACTTTGTAACTATGGTGAAATAGTTCACATCAAGCAACATGAAGACCCTAGAAGCATATCACCTTACAAGAAAAGGCATGATGAGTTACATAATGGAATCCAAAGCATTATGTAATGAGTGATAGAGCAATGAAGTTTCAAAGAGGGAAGACCTAGGGGAGTGGCATCGTTAATACATGACTATTAACTCAATTATGGAAGCTTTCAAATGCAAAATAAAACTCGGGGTGATGAAGGAAAATCGTCAAGAATGCTACTGTATCAACACAAGAGGCAAGATGAAGGTAATAGTCCACAATGCACAGTTAAGGACCATGTTAATGGAAGACTTCATGGGCAAAGTAAGCACAAAATTAAAGAAGACAATGATGACTTTGTGCACGGTGAACATAAATAAAGTCAATGACTGCATGCAAAGGGTTGTTAGTTAGTTCAGCAAGGATAGTTTTTATGAGGACAAACTTAAACTAATAAGGAAAGACATCATAGTTTAATGGGACAGTTCTATAGTGCAACAAACCTTAAGGATAGTCCTATAGTGCAATAGAGCTTCTTGATCTTAAGGATTTCCAAAGTGGAGCAGACCTATAACAGTGATTAAAAAAAAATTGGAAGATAACCATCATAGAATAATGCAAAGGGTTGGACAATCAAGATGACAACCAAAGGTATGCAAGTTGAATCTTAGGTTTGGAGGGAAGGAGGTGCATGGTTGTTTCCTTGACTCATGACAAACGATGATGATAGAGATAGCATTCCAAGAGGAAAACATTGGCCATGACCTTGAAAGCTTTGGGACAATGATTCATTACTATGTTAGGGTGATTCATCATGCAATCATAGGATTTCATAACACTGTTTCACTTTCTTTGAGGAACACTTAAACATGAAGCACTATCAAACATTGATGTTCTCTAAGTGACAATGTATAACCATAATGTAGACTGTAAAAATGCAGGGGCAGTGACCTCATGTTTGAGATAAAGGGGAATGATTAATATCTCATTGTGATTGCTAAAGGAGATGATAAGGGTAGTAAGATTGTTGTTGTACAGTCATCAGACATTTGAGAAAGGTCAAGATGAAGGCAAAGCACTTCCCTCCAAAAGAAGATGTCATTTTTCATAATAAAATCCTACGCCTAGTTGAGCTCAAGTTCAAATGTAAGCCTTTTATCATGTAATCATCTAAGGGATCATACAAACAATTGATTTGGATCATGCAGATGTAGATAAGAGAAATTTGAGGCATAAATAGGAGGAATTTTGTTAGTTCTAGTTGAGTTCAAGACCCCACATGGGTGTAGTATTAGTTGTGACAACTTTTCAACATGCAAACAGTCAATTAGGAGCAGTTCTAAGGCCTCGTTTGCAAGGTTTTCTCTTTTGCACGACCCAAGGGTGATTCATCATGCAAGTTGGAGGAGATTTCAAGAAAAGAGGACAATCAATTCATCTTCAATCTTCTCTTTCAGTCAAAAAGCAAGCTCCTTTTCTATAAAGCTTCTTCTTTTCTTCCTTTCTGGGAAGTTCTTTTCTTTCCTCTTTTTCCTTAAGCAAAGAGAAGCATTGTAACTCAATATTTTGATATTAATAGAGAAGAAAATTAGTTTATTTTGAGTATTTTCAAAATTGTACAAGCAAAAACTCCTTTTATCAATAAAAATCAGCAAGTTTTCCTTCTCAAAACTTTGTGTATGAATGGTATTATAAGCGATTTGAGCTAATTTTTGTGATTTAAACATTAAATCCTTGAAGTAGGTCTCATTTGTAATCATTTTTATACAATAATATGAACAATTTATGCAATTCACGGGCTATGTTGGTTTTTTTCAGTGCTTAAAGTTGTGAAAACACATGTTTTCCTTTGAATAAAACCTCCCTTTGAAACAATTTTGTATAAGTTGATCAAAACTGAGTTGCACATAAGATTAAGCTGAGTTTTCATGAAGAATTATGAGTTAGGACAGCAAGTACGGGGATATTTTATCATTGGTGCATCACCTCCTAGGTCAAGTTTACATTAAGCTTCAGTTTTTTATCCCTTTTCAAATCAAACCAACAAATAAATAGGAGGTTTTTCAAAGGGAACCAGCCCATAATTTGGAGGTTCATCCTTATCTTAGGCAACCTACAGGCCTGAGGATGTCCCCATGTTGCACGGGATTGTCGAGCTTTAAAGCTTAGCATTTAGGGCGCAATCCTTTGTGACAACAATCACCAGCTGGAGCACAATTCAAGGAGCTTGAAGAGGTCAACTAACCCACTTTGAAGGGACCAAGTAAAACTTGAAATTCTTGGGCATGAAAAGTAGGTTACCTTATTTTTAGCTTTGTAACTTAATCAATTTTAGTCCCTATATGACCTCCTATGTTTGGGATGAGATATATGACCCTTTTGCTAGTTTTTTCAGTTAGGTCTTTCTGTTTTTGGCTCTCTAAAAGAAAAATCACAGTATTGTAACTCAAATTTCCTCTGTCACAACACCGAGAAACATACTTTGTAATAAATTTCAAGCAAGAAGATACAAATTTCAGACTTATTTTTGTACCATGCTCATTGCTCTACTCAATAAATTTTCAATTTTTTTATCCTCAAGTGAATATAAAATGATGACAACTTTAATCAATAAAAAATTATTTTCAAATATATAAGATAATATGCACATTTGAAATAACATCTTTCAAAAAAATTCCATTACATTATATCAAAGTATTACAACTTTCCAATGTGTTGATTTCATAGATCATAATTACATTATAGCATTTCTCTTTTATAATTTTGTAAACAAATGGTCTAGATGTTCTGCATCAAATATTGGTCGCCTACTGAAGAGGAGAAGCATCACTCAAGTGCTTTTTCGCCAACCATAGACTCACTAGGGTCACCCGCACATCTACCTAACTAGTAGATGCCCCTACCCTTCGATAAATGCATGGTTTGGTAACCTCATAATAATAATGACCTTCTTTGAGTTTGGTGTTGTGACCTACATATCTATATTTATCGTACAGTGGCTACAACCTACACATATGACATTCCCTGCCTAGTATGTAAACCTGGATCACAGTGACTGACAATGTAAACAGTGGCAACTTACACTACTTTGGCAGAAGTATTCATCACCTATTACTTTGAGTGGACATCATATAATTCACCCACCTTCCTAGCTCATTTTTTTATTGACCATTCATAACCTATGCATAGGCTATCCCCTTACACCATGGAGTAACCTTTACCCCAAGAATAACTTATAACCTCTTAAGTTTATTATGACATTTCTACTTAAGTAATTCAAAGTAACTCTTACTTACCAATTAACCATATGGATTTAACATAACTTCACATCATTAAATGACTATTTTAGAAGTACATTCACAACAATAAAATTTCCCATTCAAGAGTGTAATCTCAACAATAAATGCCTCCCATCAAAAGGGATAATCTCATCAATAAATGACCTCAATCAAAATCACAATCTTCAACAATAAATGACTTCAACAAAGATATAATCAACAATAAAATGATCAATTAGATCATATAGGCTAGTCCTTAACCTATATACTTCAATCAATAATCAAATAAACAACCCTACCAAATAGGTTATTCCTAACCTAGGGTTTCAACCAAAGTAAAGTAACATTCAAGTGAACAAGAACGAAACATAAAAATTCACTTTCAAAATACCTTAGACATTCACATGTTTACTACATTTGTATATCATCTGGAGGACTTTATCAACTTATGAGGAGTAGGTGCATCTACACCCTTAGTTCCTCTCACAATATAGGTTTGGGTTACCGAAACGTGAATCCTCTTATAGAGTATCATGAAATAGGAAAATACTCTAAATCAAATAACATAACCACAAGTACATTTTATCAACCATATTTTTGAATAACGATATAACCACTAAGTTTGTACCCTAACCCAAGAGTCGAGATTCTCTTCCTTCTTTCTAGGAGGAATAAGTAATTAATCAAGTAAGATTATCCATCAAGTTTGCTTAACATCACAACCTAACTATGATGACATTTCTATCATGCCACCTTTCATGTTTGAGTTTACTAACCTTGTCATCCATAATGGTTTGCTTAGCATTATAAGCTAATAAATTAAACACTCATAATCTATTAGATAGAGTATATGCATATATCCCTATAACAGGGTTTATTAACAACTAGACTCATCAAGAATCTTTCCATAATAAATAATTAAATATATTTTCCAAAACAAAGTAACCAAAGACATCATCTTTTCAAAAAACATATAAAGCATAAAAGAGTAGAAATTAGCATGCATGGTTATGTAAAGCTCCAATCGATCAAACTGGAATCCTAGCTCAGCCTTCCCAAAATCAGCAAGCAATTCCCAACTATCTCTCTTCCACCCACCAAAAAATAACTCCCAAAACCTCTCACAAACTCTCACTCTCATAAAATTAGAATAACAACTCAAAAAATAAGCATCAAGAGTGCATAATGCATTTTATTGAGGGATAAAGCACCTCTATTTATATAAAAATGTGAGCAAATGTAGGCTAGAAACAAGCTATCAAAGATTACACTTCTCAATCCAAAAGGTCAACTCAACAAGAAGAAGAAAAAGTGGCAGCTAAAAATATTGCATAGTATACACATGCATAGCTAGATTTCACTATGAAGAATGAGTCACCCATTCAAATAGACAACAAGAATAACAATCAGAAATGTAAGGTTTTTTTTATTAGAGGTAAAATACGGGTTTTGAAGGGGCCTAGAACCCTTTACATCAGAAACTAGTTGAAATATAAGAAAATAACATTAAGCCAAAAAATAGCCCAACGACAACGACTCATCAGCAAAAAACCAGCCAAAAAGGACCCCACCAACAACACTACATACTTTTCAGAATATTCATCACCTCCACGTCGCTAGCCACAACCTTCTGTGCTTCATCCAAAACATCAGAAATATCTTTCCCAACCCCAACCTGAGCTTTAGTTTTGTTCCTAGTCCTAGCACCGGGATCATTCGTATTTACCTCAATAATCAAAGCAATACCTTTTTCCCTGCCTTTCCCAGCAGCACCCTCCTCCATCAGCTTACCAGCAGCACCAACATCATTAGCATGAGCACTATCTTTACGCTTCTTTGCACTAACCATAGGAGAGGTCATAGTAGTAGATTCAAATTTACCAACAAATTTATGCCCCTCCCCTCCTCTCATGACAGTATCCCAGATTTTCACCATTTGGTCCTCAAGAGTGAGGATTTTGCCTTAAGATTTTGTTTTATTTTCAGAGTTTCCTTCGCAACAGTTTCAGCCACAATGTTTATAGAATCAAATAGCTCATCAATCTAGTTTTGGACAAAGGACCCCTTAGCCTTACTCATCACCCCTCTAACTTTGACATTAGTATTATTGAGTTCATGAAAAAACCATTTAAAAAGTTTGAACAAGACAATGGAACCCTCATGAGCAGTTCCAAGCACATCAGACATATCCTCTCTATCTATATTAAAAACCCCTTTCCCCAAAGCATCTTCCTCCTTAGAAGAGATAACCCTATCCTGACTAGTAGGGGAAACCTTACCTTTTTCAATAGCAACCGGAGTCTTGATTTTGCGAATGGATCTCGCAATCTCCTTCGCCACAGCCTTCCTCTTCTTAAGCCTCTCCAAATCCACATTTTGGGTCTCCACAGCAACATCAACATCCCCAAACTTACCTTTCAGCTGCTCAACCGACTTAACACTCGGAGAATCATCAGCATAGAGGTCGCCTGCTATAGTGAGAGGGAAATCCTTCTCCAGAATTTGGCTCACAGTCCTCAAAACCCTTTTCTTACAGCTTCCCTCCTCCAACTCCTTCTACTTGGAAATAAGGGGTAGAGAGGATGCCTCACCATACAAATCATTCTTCACCTTCGCACCCTTACTCGGAAAAACAACAACCACCTCATCACTACAGGTCAAATAACCCTCACTAGCCCCCAGAACCGCTTTTTTCAACTTTCCCATAGCAAGGGAATGTGGACCCACCTCCAAAGAAGCAAGGGAGTCAAGAACATAATCCACATCCTCCTCTAACTCTGACTCTTTATCCAAAATCAATTTCCTTTTCTTAACTTTTTTGTTGGTCGGTTCCTCTTTAGAAGCAGTCTCATACTCCTCAGTAGGTTTGACCTATTTACCCTTTGGAGTGACAAAAGGCTTGGCAACCTCAAAAGTCTTCACATAATCAGAGATAAGAAGAATTAACCCCACATGTAAGACAAGTTTTTTAGGGTTCTTCTTGTGATCCTTAAGACCCGAATCAAGAGACATCATAAGATAATACGGAAAGGAGATTCTCTTCTTATGTCAAAAGTGATTAAGCAAGATGAAGTGGTAAGCATTTATCGCTGAAAAACGGCCTTCCATAGTTATGAAGCGCATTATCTCTTCCACAACATCTCCCCATAAAGCCTTAAGAGAACTTCTCTTATATCCTTCACTCCTTGTAGGCCTCAAATCCTTCTCTTCATCATCCTTTAAGAAGATTTCCATTGCGGATTGTGCCTCCTTTTTATCCCTAAAAACTTTCATGCCATCCATAGCCAAACTAGTGATACTAGCTATAAATTCCTCATTGATATCAAATTTTGTCCCATAAAGCTTCAACACCCTATCATTCCATCCTTTAACAAAAAGCACTGCTACCTAAGGATCATTTCCATGAAGTTTCTCTAGGTAAGGGGTTATCCCGCCTTTCTCCAACACCTACCACACCTCCTTCTTAGCAGCCTCGCAAGAGGAAGGTTTAGCACGATTTCTATCTCCACCCATATCTTTACAATTAACAGACTGAAGCAGCTTGAAGGTTTCAAACACAGTGCAATGAAAACTTGGGAAAATAATGCTAAGACCACCCAGAATCCATGTAAAACCAAAGATGGGACAGGGGATAATAAAGAACTTAGAGTTCTGTTCCCTACGATGCTCAGCCCCCATACCATTCGCTTGATTCAAATATTTCTTCCCATTCTTTCTCATAAACATACGTCACGTGAAGGAATACATGCATGCTGCCAACCATAATGAGAAGATAATCAAATTAAAATTTACCATCATGGTTAATAGTTTCAATAACCTCTATAGGAAGAGGTTCATTCATACCTCATTCCCTAAACTCTCTAACACCAATGTTAGCAAAGATGTCTACTAACCCATTACCTTCTCTTAAAATATGCGATATATAGCATTCCTCAAAAGATTTCAAAATCTCAATCAAATCCCTTATCAAAGACTCAATAGTCCAAGAAGGGGGAACACAAATTTTCAAGTTATTGATGATATTTAGAGAATCCCCTTCCAACCAAACTTTCTTATAACCTTTGGTTTGAGCCAGCTTGAGACCATGATAGGCGGCAATAGAAATATAAGGTTATTGTTTCCACAGGTTGACTCATTTTAACGAGCTTCTCATTTGACTATTTCTCACATTTTAATTTGCTTCATATGTTGGAAGAGAGGCACAAAATAGACTTCTATTGTATGTTGATCTCTCACCATGGTGCCACTCGAGTATTGCGCCCTATTCATTTGGTTGCTATTTGCAAAGACCAGGTCAAAAATCTTTATTCATTGATATTCACTTGCACTCAGATTTGACTAAGTCTTACATAACTTCATGCACAAAATTTATACCTATATTTGTTGGCTTTTAAACAAGCCTTCCACCTTTCTCATAGCATTGGCTTAAGACTTCTAAATAAGTGCTTTACTTGTTATTTGACTTTACTCCCAATGTTTGAATATCATTATCTTTTATAAGAAGATTGCATGCTCTTTTTGATGCAGCAAAGGTCTTAATATATCTTGTGCTATAGGAAATGTGCAACCCATGATTATCTATAAGCAATGTTTCATGTTTATATGCTATGTTAACACAATGTGCTAAGTCATAATCTATGCGCTGCCTATGGGCATATATTATCATCGCTCAATGTTTTTATTTCTTGCTAATAGCAATGCACTACAGTGAGTGTAATGTGCTTATAAAAGAATATCACATGCTTCTCATAAATATATTTACTATTATATATACATTCATTTAACAGTTCATATGTGTGTGTGTATATATCTTATCTTATTCATACGTTTATAAAGTGCATGATCCATTCGAATATATATATATATATATACACACATTTTGATAATAACAATATATATATATATAAATAAACAATATATATACGCATATATACATATATTAATATATGTATGTACATTTCAGTCACTTACTATGTACACATACATTAGTATATATATACATATATTACACATATATATCATTACTTTATTTTTTTAACATTTAAACACATATATTCACAATTCCCATCGATCAACATATATGCGTGAAGTGTATATATCTCATTAATTAATATAAACACATAATGAAGAACTCACACATGATTAAGAGACTCAAACACAACCCGAATCAAAACATTCACTGACAAGATCATAGTAGTGTAAGGGGGAAATCGGGATCATGAGAATGCAATCAAATTGAGTTAATAGAAACTAATCTAAACAACAAAATGTTAAGATTCATGCCCATTACTCACAAAATGAAACTACAAATTAACGAATTCAAGAATGAAATTGAAAGAACAATAATAATTGAATTCAAAAACAAAGTAGTTTTACCATCCTGTGTCGGAGTGTGTTCGCGAAGATGTTGGGTTTTTCGTATCAATGCTAAGCCTCCATTGTGTGTGTGAAAGCTTGAAGAATGTGTGTGTGTTGATTGAAGATGTGTGTAAGAAGATGTCAAAAGATCGGTTAAGATCTCTGCATTACTTCATTGTGTGAAAGATATTGATTCTCCGATCATTTTTTAGAAGAAAGATGGTTGTTATATAGATTTTGTGTTTCGAAATGAATGCTCAAGATTGCGTAGTAGAATATCTTGATCTACGGTTGAAAGATGTTGAGAGGATTTAGATGGGAATAATCAGTGCATATTGATTACGTAATTAGTGTGATTGAAGAAATCATTTTGAGTGTTCAGTGGGATTGAGGAAATAGATTGATCTGTCAAGCAATAGATGGATCAGTCAAGCAATCAAATCGAGCAATCAGTGGTTCATAATTTGCTCAATCGTGAAAGTGGGTGAGGATAATTAATTAATTGATTTAATTAATTAATCTTTTTGAAGTTGAACATGCAAATCAAGTTTGACTTTTGCAAACAAAGTGGTATTGTTTGATTAGATTTTTTATGATGTTTTTGAATAATTTATTTAATTATTCAAATTTAAGAGAAAGTGATTTAATTAAACTATTATCTTTTAATAATTTAATTGAATTACGTTTGTACTATGATTGCACTAGAGGAGAGTAGATGGACCCGTTGGACGCGAGGGTTTCAATAGGGCTAGGTGCGTCAGAAGAAACCCAGTCGTTGCATAGAACTTTGGAGGGAAAGGAAGCAGCATATGGATGGAAGAAAACAATCCCAAGGGAAGCAAAGGAGAAACGGGGGGTGGAAAGCCATAGAAATGATGGCGTCGGTGGCTCTCGGCTAGGGAATACAGGGAAGGATCCTGTGACGTCAATTTCATTGTAGGTCGAGCTTGAAATCGAGGTAAATCACAATGTTAATGTCTTCTTAGAATTAGGATTGATTGGGTGGTTCAAGGGTTTTTGGCCCCATTTATGTGACCTCCACAAATGGATCTTTGAACATTGGGAACCTGTGGTAGATGGATGTATTCAAATCTACCCAGTTTCGAGAGGATTTTTTATTGTTGTTTTTGAATCTGTGAAGAATAGAAACAAAATTTTGTGTGATTATTTTTGGAATTGGGAGGAAAAGTTTGTTGTATCTCTGAAACCATGGCACCCAGCTTTTAATCCTGTCACTGAGAAATTTGAGAAAGTGCCATTATGGGTGAGACTACCAAAATTTCCTCTTCACCTATGGTTTAATTCTTGTTTGGAGGTTATAGGAAACTAAGGGAATTTTTTAATGATTGATGATGATTCTTCAAATCTTATTCAATCCACATACACCCAGATTTTAGTAGAAATGGGAGTAACAAAGACTCTCCCAAAAGAGATTTCAATCAACACCTCCAAAGGATGTTGGAAGTAGCCCCTGGACTATGAAGGTGTTTCTTTCCGGTGTAGAAGACGCTCCCGAACTAGACATAAGGTTGATCAATGTACAAAATCACGGGTGCCCAAACCAGTGACTTGGTGGAAGGATGTGTCACACTGTCATTATGCAATGGAGAAACAAGGTGAGCAAAAGGAAGGGATAGGCAAGAGTTATTCTTAGGCTGTGAGTAACTCGGAACCACGACAGTCAAATGGGGCCCCAAAGTAGGCAGGAGGGACATGAATAATAGAGGGGCCTACTATGAGAGGTGTTGATGCAATGAAGGTGGCTGAAGCCTTGGTTGAACAAAGTCAAGGGGGTGCTAAAACCCCAGAGTGTAGGGAGAAAATAGGGTTGGTGAGAGTCCATGGAAAGGAAAAGGTGAAGGGCCCTCCAGAGGATCAAGGTGCACAAGTTGTATGTGGGGCTCTTGAAGAGACGGGGTTACATCACATCACATCTTTAGAAAGGCAGAAGAAGGTTGAAAGGATGGAGGAAGGATGGAAAGTGGTGAATGGGAAGAGAGAAAAGAAAGGGAAAAAAGAAACCTTTGACATGGTCCTCCGATCATAGACCAAGGGAGGAACCAAACGTAAAGGACACATTTGAAAAGTTTGTTGTATTCTTGGGGGTTTAGTGTGTTGTTTTGAAAATATGTTATCTTCTGAGTCCTTTCCAAGGGGAGATGGTGCCCCATGTCACCATCCCTGTTTTGGGGCAGGATAAATCCTGGATTCAATAAACTAAAATAGTATCACCGATCAAAATAATAATAATTTAATTGACTTAGGGGAATGGGGTAAAATAGCGACATAATTAAATAATTGATGTTATTTAATTAATCAGGAGGAATAAAGTTAGATTAGGACTTTATTAAATAAATGAAATTTATTTAATTGGTCAAAATTGATGAAAAAGTGGATTAATTAAATAATGTAATATTATTCAATTAATAGAGGAATTTAGGGTTTTTGATGCTTTTGATGTGAAATGTAGTAATATTTGGTGATAATGATGTTGATGATGATAAAATACCATTCAGTATGTGTGATAAGTGTTAGGTTATTTTTACATGTCCACATTTTTCCCCTTTGATACAAAGTACAGGTTGGTTTGTTTCAAAGATTCGATGTTTTAAGATCACGATTTGAAAAAAAAAATATGCCCCACTGTGCCCTGTTATGCCTTGCATAACCACCCCATTATTATTTTGGAACAAAA
Source organism: Sequoia sempervirens (assembly GCA_007258455.2). Taxonomy (NCBI): domain Eukaryota; kingdom Viridiplantae; phylum Streptophyta; class Pinopsida; order Cupressales; family Cupressaceae; genus Sequoia; species Sequoia sempervirens. Next base: position 1,146,147,035 of record VDFB02271358.1, read on the forward strand.
TGGGTCCCCCTTTGTTTTTGATTGTTTTTTTATTATTTTTGGGTTTTTGTTCGGGTCTTATGAGTTGTCTTGTTTTGCTCCTAAGTCTTTTGTTCTTTTGCTCTATCGGAAGCGGAGCCGAAAACGAAACTAGATTCAGAACTTCTTCAGAGTTCCTAGTCCAAGTTTGGTTTTGACACCCGGTCTGCCTTCTCTTTTGTGTTTCCTTTCATTGTCTGTCGATTTGTCTGGCACTCTCGGGTTTGCTTTCTCCTTTGGGTTGTTTATTGTTTTCCTTGCGTTTTGTTTTTCCCATCTAAAAGCGGAACCGGGATTGGAATCTAACTTGGAATTTTCTTAATTTCCAATTTTTGTTCCCGTCCTGATTCTGACTCTACTCGTTTGCTTTGTCTCGTTGTTTCTTTGGTGTTTCGTCTGGGTCTGGTTTTCGTTTTGAACCCACTTCCCTTTCTTCTTGTGTGTCTTTGTTGTGTTCCTGCAACTTGGTCGGAACCGGAACTGGAACCAGAATCAAACTTTGAACTTTGTGAAAGTTTTGTTTCAATTCTGACTCTGTGTCCACCCACATTTCTTTTTCCTCGTCATTGCTTTGTTGCGGGACCAGAACTACGTTGGAAACTGGGTAGGGGAATTTTTACAAGTTTCTTTATGTTGTCTCTAATCCAGGTCCATGTCCGCCCTGCTTTGAGTGTTCACGGGACTTAACTGCCTACTTGTGTTGTTTTCTCCACCTCCGACCAACCTTATTAATGGCATTAATTGCAGTCTCTTCACACACGCAAATTGGTTTTAAATTCCTAATCATGTTTAACCAGCTCATTATCTTTGATTATTCGAGACGTTTAAGCACCCAGAGCTAGAAGAACTTCAAGAGGATCGATTAGATTGTGGAAGTGAGTTGCGGAGCAAATCTTTGTCAGATTTCAGTCATTTCTTGAGAACGTTTTAAGGTAGGTTTCTTTTCCCTTTTTGTTTCATGTTTCACGTTGTTTTGTTGTGTGTTGTTGTGTTTTGGCACGTCCGCAAAAGTCTTTTTTTTGTGAATTCTTTGCTCGTTTCTTGTTCCTTTTCTTTTTGTTCTCTTTGCTTTTTCTTTTTTATTCTTTCCCGTTCTGTTTTTGTTTGTTTTTCATTCGTCGTTTTTCATTTACTGTTGCTTTCATGACAGGTATTTTTTGTCGTGCCCTAGTTTCTAATTAGGGTTTCGATTGGTGAGGGTTTTCTATGCTTGAATGATGGAGTTCATTTTGAAAACCCTTTTTCTCGTTTCAATCCTGTGTCTACTCTATGTTTTCCGTGTTGGGTTTTTGTGACGCCCTAATTTTCAGAGTCGGTGTGTTGAGCAAGCTAGGGTTTTCTTGACAACCTTTACAAAATAGTCTTTTCCTAGGGTTTAAATTGGCTTTCGTACGGTTGAGCTATTGGGGGGTTAATCCCTTCTATTTCTTTATTTCCTCATAAGCCCATGTGACTCAGGTCTTTAAATTCATGTGACCGTGTCTTTTGAAAACATGCTTTGTTTTGCATATTGAATTAGCGGGAGTGGACTCAGGAATGAAAGTGTCTTGAGGTTGTTTTCTCTAGGACTAGTTCCTAAAATGACTCTGATTCTAGTCATTGCGGTGTTTTGTCTTTATATACTTATCCTCGAGTTTTCTCGCTTGACCTTAGGCAGAATCGGAATCAAAATGGATATCGAACTAGGAAATAGCAATTAGTTTCTACCTTGGTTCCCATTCCAGTCCCGGTTCCAATCTTCTTTTTGTTCCCATTCCAATTTTGTTCTGGTTCCGACCCCGCCGGTGTTGAAAACTGTGTTTCCTATTCCTAATCCTTCTATGGTTCCACTTCCGATGAAAGAAAAATTTGACTAATGTATTGATTTCTATGTGTTGATCATCTAACGTAGGAGTTTATTGCAGAGTTTGAGAAATGTATGGAGCATCAGATGAGGCTTCTCAAAGGAGCCAACCAGTAGAAACTTCAAGGCAAGGAGCTAGACCAAAGAAGATTAAAGTAGAAAAACTTCCCTATACTCTGAGGTGCAAACATAAGGAGGCTACCCTTACCACCAGCAAGGTTGATTTTGATTGGGCGGATATCACAGACACCAACTTAGGCCCTTTTAACTTTGAGGAGATGGTGGATGAAATTTTCAATGATGTTACACTAAGGGCACAAAGGATTGCTCAATCAGGATTGGCACATGTTGCTCTTTTCCCTTTGTCCGTTCAATGTACAGAATTGGTATTAGCAGTTGTTGGCGCTTACAATCCTGCTACTAGGCAGTGTATGGATTCACAAGGGAATGTTATTATTGATCTAACACCTCAAATGTTCAAGTTCATGTTTGATGCGCTTGTTCCTCATAATCCTAAGCAGTTGAATGAAGCAGAAGCTCTAAAGCTTTACAGTAGAAACAAGGAAACCAATAGATCCTACATGAATAAGCATTGGATGAGGATAGATAAGAAGTCTCTAACCAAGCTTCCTGACTAGCCAAAAAGGGCAGATTTCAATAAAGAAATTAGGGACATAATCATGTTGCTTTCTAGGGTGTTTGGAAAAAGGGATGCTTCACAGTTTAAGGAATGGATGTTCCCATTTATCCATGCTATCTTGGAGGGTAAACAACAGTTTGACTGGCCAATGGTGGTGTTAGAAAGTATACATAATCAGATGCTCATAGTAAGGGAAACCAAGAGTTTCTTTATGACCTCTTATGTGGTCTATGCAGCTGCTTGGATTGGGATTTTCCCTGGACTCCATACAGTTGGCATATTGGGAGAGGCCCAAGGACAAAAGAAGGTGTGGGATCACTACAATCAGCTCACATTGCAAGCATCAGAGTTACACTATAGGAGGGTTAATGATACCTTCCTTTATATTGTTATTAACAGGTTCACTGGAGATGTTGGATATAGATTAAGTAGGGAGGCAATGGCCTTTATCAATGAATGGGGATACTGGTTTATCCAATACCCCACATTCGCTTACTTTAGATTAGGAGGCTTTGATGGTCATCCTCATTTTCTTCCTAGGTGTTGTGGAAATAGAATTGTTTTAATGGAGTTTATATATCAGGATTTGACGGTTAATTTCAAATTTGGCACCAAACACAAGACTAGTTGCCATAAGTTTCCAATGAAGTTGGGTGAGTTTAGTTGTCCACACATTGTGGTAGCTAAGGCTATTTGTGATGAATTGGTTTATCTAAAATTGGGCTTATACACTTCTAGGAAGCATTATGACCCTGGGCACAAGATGCAGGCTTTGCTTGCCAGTCTATTTGACAAGCATTTCAATCTGTTGGAGGACTTTTGGATGGATCTACAAGATGATTATGATCTTTGAAGGAGAAATTATGAAAGAGTGTCAATCCCACTCATGGTTGAGTATGGGATTAAGGAATACATCCTAGAGACTTTATTTAATGATGGGGTAACTTTGGATCCCCAATATGAGGCTGAAAACATAGGCACTAAAAGTCTTGATCCAGTGGACTGGAATATGGAAGAGTCCATAGATATAAAGTAGATTGCCAGACCAATCTTGGACAGAAGTGTGCACTAGGTCAATTTGAGGGTTAACCAGCTTGAGGCTCAGCCATCCAAGAAGAGAAAGGTTGTTGGAACCACACAATACAAAAGGACAAAGAGAAGAATGCCTCCAAAGCAGCCATTGGAATTTATGCCTTCTAATGTAGAAGAGGAGGTGGTTACCCAAGACCTCCCAAAGATGCAAGAAGATGAGACAAATGCACAAGTTGGTGCTTCCATGTCCGTTGTAGGAGAGGTATCTGTTCAACCCTCTGTTACACAACAATCGGGTCAGGAATCCCCAAAGGGAACTCTTCACAAGGAAGCTGAGATCCTAAAGGAAATGGAGTCTGGAATTGAAATACATGATATTGCTACTGATTCTAAAAACACTCCATCTGATAAAGAGGCTCATGTAGTTGCATCTCTTGATGTAACAGATGATGCAGGGACCGAGAATATATTGACAGAGGAGGACCAATGGAAGCTCTTTGAAGATGGAAAAAGAGAAGTTGATGCCAAGGCACAAGCTGTGTTATTGACCAAGCAACAAGAATTGGAGGCTCAAGTTAAGGCTGATGAATTGGCTCAGCAGCAGCTACAAAAGGGGCAGGAGCTCAAGATGTAGGAAGAAAGAGATAAATTAGTTTTAGAATAGAATATTCATGATCTTGAGGAAGAGAAAGTTGCTCAAAGAAGGGAAAAGGAAGCTCTTGAGGTCAAATTCAAGGCACAAGAAGAGGCTCTTAAGAAGAGAGAAGAACAAGAACATTTGGAAAGAGAGAAAGAGGCTGCTGAGATTGTTGAATATGAGAAGAAGTCTAAAGAAGCTTGGGACTATGTTGAGGAGAAAAGGAAATGAGATCAGATGTTAGAGGAAAGAAAGTTGGAAGAAGAACGTTTAAGGAAGGAATTGGAAGCAAAGAAACTGCAGGAGCAGAAAGATAAGGAAGAGGTTGAGAAGCTTGCACAAGAGAAGGCACAGAGTGAGCAACAAAATGTGCAAGAAGTTGACTCTTAGCTTGGAAATACAATATTACAACCTCTATCTTCCACCACTGCTACTTCTTCTTCGGCCCAACTAGCTACTACTCCTATTGCTCCTACTTGGTTGAAGCTTGACCTAGAAAGGAAGCAAATAGTTCAACCCCGGTCGTTGAACTGGGATGAAATGACAAACGAGATTTAGAAGGAAAGGCCCAAGAAAAAGGTCAAGGTTCTTCACTCCACCAAGCTTACTGATATAGCAGAGATTATTGTTGAGTGTGCAATACCAATGGTGGACAAGAATCGGGATGATATGCAGATGACCAATTATCAATTGGGCATAGTAAATTTAGGAAGGCCTACAAGGAATTAACAAATGAACTTAATTGATATTATGGATTCCTCTACCAAGTCCCAAATGATCAAGGACAAGAAAAAGAAGGATGAGCTTAAGGCTCAGCATAGGTTTTTAAAAGATGTTTCAACTCTAATCTCTCAACAAGTTGTTGCCCTGAATCCCCAATCCTACTAACAAAGAAAGAGGCTAATGATTTGGTTCAGATGAAAAGTAAAGTGGGAATGATGGAGAGATGGTTGGACAAGCTCAATCAGGAGGTTGATGATGTGCTTGTTGATGGTTTTAAGATTCATAGAGTGGATCTTGACTTGGAAAGGGATTTAGATCAACATTACAAAGATCTAGATAAGCAAGATGAAGAATATAAAGAATATGCTAAGAAGCTTGAGGACATTAGCAAGGTACCTAAGTCAACCTTGCTTAAAAATTCAATTCTTGAGGATGATAATGTGGATTTTTTTGAGAAATCTATGAGGATAATTGGGTACAAGTCCAAGGCTATTTAGGAGCATAAGAATGAAATTCAGGAGTTGACTAAAGATTTGAATCAACAGATTGAAGAATTGGAGGCAATTGTAGCCATTCTAGTCAATCTAGATACCTCAGTTAGGGAAGGCCTTTATTTAGATAAGATGAGGGAGAGATGGAGGGGTATATTTGAAGACATAATGCAAAAAGGAGATGATGGGGAGGATCTATTATTAGATCGGTTTATGGATATCAGGGAAGAAGCAAAGGTTACTAGAAGAGAATTGATCAAGTTGAAGGAGGTACAAAAGTTGGTTTCAGCCGAATTAAAGAGGATCAAATTTGAAGATGATTGGTTGGATGGACCTGATTCAGGTACTCTTCAACAAGTGTTTGACAGCTATGATGAATATGTCCTTGAGCATGTAAATCAGGGGTGAACTTGTGGTTGAACACTTTCTTTGCTTGATGTAACATCTCCTTCTCTCCTCTTGTTCAGGACGTTAATGTGGGCTCAGTTCCAGTTCTCTTCTTCAGTTTCACCTTTTTCTTTGGAAATCTAAATTTTTGCAATATTTTGCTCCGGCTTCCTAACTCGTAGTTCAACAGTTTGGTTCTATCAGCAGTCCCTGTTCCTTAATTTGTGGATCTGGATTCCAAATTGGGAAGAATTCGTGCATGTTTGACCTATATGTATAATTTGGTTCCATTTTGTAAAGGTTGGCTAATTGAAGAAATTTTAGCCACCTGATGATAGCAGACAAGAGTAGTCTTAGGTTTTCATAATTGTTAAGCAGATACTCTGAAATTTCAAATAAATTTAGATATAGTTTTGCAACTTTGTGCAAGTTTTATGTTATCAAGTTGGACTTATTTGATGATTTTAATGATATATAATCAATCCATATGCTAGTGGTTTTTTTTGTGCCTAAGTGTTTCTTATTTGATGAAATTAAATAGAAGGAACTAGATTTAAGATTGGCTCATTAAGTTATCTGTGAATGAATTGCTATGATATCTATTTGATCTATGTTTTAATAATGAGTGAATGGTTGTTTCAAAGTTTATGAAGAAAGTTTGGTGAATAGTTATGATGATTGAATTAGAACTGTGGATGTATGCAATGGTATAGATTATTCTATGGATTGTTTCATGTCATGGTTGTGGTTGGATGAAGAAACACCCATTATTGGTATGCATGTCTAGATGTTAAGTAGTTTTATTCATATTCTTCTAGTTTTAAAGCTTTTATCTATCTTTTTCTTTTTATTTAAACCCCCAAAACATAGAATATTTGAATTCATGCAGTTTTGTTCCTTGTTACCAGCAAAGTCCCCTTGCAAATTACAGTTACATTGACCTTTGAGTGATATTAGCACAGTTGAGAACCAACTACCAGGACCTTGGGAGTTAGATGGCTACATGTTATCTTTCTTTTTCAGGAGAAATAGAATAGTGATATTTTGTTTAATGTTGTTGTGTTGTTTTGACCATCAACATGCCTCAGTAGTCAGTAGAATGATGGTAGGACTTTGGGCTACCCCCTCGAGAGGTTGGCAGAAAATATCAATTTTGAGGTCAGGCTCATGACACTGTTCTATTTTATTTTTGATGTGTAGAGGACGAAAAATTAAGCCTGTATGTCTTTCGTTGGTCATTTCAAATGTTCTTGGGAGCTCCTAATTTTATTCTAGGAAAGCTTCCTAAGTAAAAATTAGGGTTTTTTGGGGGTTAAAATAGGTAATTAGGGTTCAAATGACCTCATTTGCACTTTGAGCCTATAGAGAATTTTTTCCTTTGGATTTCTTGTTTTGTTGATTGTTGAGGAGCTATGGTGAGGATTCAGGGTGCCCCACATGTCGCAGATGCGGTTCGCGAGTTTGGTCGGCTTCCAGGTGTTAGTGCCCTGGTATGTAGCCTTTCATTTCTCGTTTTCATCTTTTCATGTTTGTGTAATTAATGCATGAAGACAAAGTAGGAAAATGCATGATTTAAAAAAAAAAAATCACTTCTACATCATTTTTCTCACTTTTGCTATTTTTGCCAGCACCTGCTCTAAACTTGCACATTTAACCTAACTTTTTGCTTTTGACTTTTTGTCCTCCTTTGGCTCCCTATGGTGGTAAAATTTTACTTTTTCTCTAAACTTGTGCTTTTGAATTTTTTGCTATTGCTCTAATTTTTTCGCTTTGACAACAAATTCCTCGCTTTCACTTTAATTTAATGCTTTTGCTATAAATTTTCTTACTTTTGACACAATTTTTTTTGTTTTTCACTATTTTACAATTTTAAGTCAATTTGTTTGTCGTCATAGGTTTGTTTTGTGTTTTCGTAGTAAATACCTAACATCGTGGGTTAAATGGTTGTAGGTGTTTCTTAATCTGCTCCATTCGAGGGAGCGATGACCACGTGATCTATTTGATTTGATCGCTGGTTTCCATGAGCTAGAGTGAGACATTTTAGATATTGTTGGGTTGTGTCATATTTGCTACATGCCAACTATCAAGTGTCATAGAGGTATGATGATCGCTCTTATGGAGAGGTGGCATTCATGGACCTCGTCCTTTCATTTACCTACTGGGGAGGCTACCATCACCCTGGAGGATGTGTGGAGGATCCTCCCCATACTCATTCATGGAGATCTTGTTACATATTATGTTCAATGGGGTAACCGCACCATGCGTTGAGTTCTCATGTATGACATCTGGAGGTTTGATAGTCAAAGATAGACTTAACGGATTTTGTTGGCAGTATTGATTCTATTTCACTTGTTCTTTGTGGTTTGGTTATGGGGCTTGTCATTCCTGATAGGTGGGACCGATAGTTTCCTATGGGATGGGTTATATGCATCGACCAGATGTTCAAGCATGACACTAGATATGCACGGGGCCCGTGTCTCCTTGCACACCTTTACAAATATATGCACGAGGTTACGTATCATGGAGGGAGGTCTATTTTTGTTGGTGTCTCTCTGCTACATGTATGGGCCTGGGAGCACATCCCAGTTGCTCGTCCTAATGGTATATTGGATCGTACTATTGGGGATCCATACTCTTATCGTTATGGAGATTTTCTTCACTATACCTTGCCCGGACAACTTCCCTACTGGCGTCTTATTTTTTATGATATGCCAAGTTTTGTATGGAGACCGTACAGGATTGTGAGGCATAGCCTGAACGATTAGGAGCAGCTGCTATATTGCAAACAGACTAGATCGCTCATCAGTCGTGTTCATTCTCTACCAGAAAGATATCTACTTGATAGGGTTTGTAGGTAGTTTGGAGAGAGACAAGGTCGATTTCCAAATGCTTATAAGGCTCATTTTGCTCAGACCACCAAAGAGGTTCATGTTTGGGACCTATATGCCAATTGAGATGTTCCTGTTGTTGATTTCAGAGCTCTTGCCTTATTCGGGTGGGGTTGGCCAGTGGGTCTAGTAGATCTTGGCACTACTCTCAATTTTGATCAGTGGTGGGCATGACACATTCCATTGAGATTTAAAGATCCTGTCAATGTTCCCACAATGGGTAGAGTAGGCATTACAGGTCATTGTGGGGAGAGATAGCATGTGGAGATCATTGTTGAGCAGCTTGTTAGGGCCCGTCAGGTTGGTGCACAGGGTGATTCGATGCAAGCAGATCAGGGACAGGTTCCAAGTCCTCCTCCACCACCTGGAGATGGAGGTGTATAGTTAGCCCAGATGATGGCTGTGAGAGACAGAGATATTGTGGTGACAGGCTATGGAGGTGCAGGTTGTTACACTCACTACAAAGTGAGACACAGCTCGACAAGAGAGAGATGGCTTGAGGGCGGAGATAAATACTGAGATTGGGTGTCATTTAGTTATTGAGACACAGTTGTAGGCTATTACCACAGAGAGGGATATCCTAAGGATAGAGCATGATAGCCTCTATGTTGAGTGAGATCAATTGATATAGAGGGTGACATATTACCAGACCCTGCATGATGCCTTTGTTCCTCGAGCGTAGCAACGACCACAATTTGGAGAGCCAAGTACTACTACTGAGGCTACATCCGGTGGACATTCTGTTAGACAGTTTGATCCACCACTTGATCCTTAGAGTCCTCCTCCTCTGGTCAAGCAGTAGTTATTTTCATTTGATCTTTATGATATTTACTGTTGAGAGACTTATATTGTAGACATTATTTTTTTTATATATTCATCGACCCAGTTGAGGCCTCATATATATGTACATTTTTGTATTATGATATCACACATGTTTCATTGATGATGTGCTTTATATTTCTCATTTTTTATGATGATGATATATATGAGATATACATGCTTCGATTCAGCTTCATTATGTGTTATGTGATGATTATGGATGACGATGTATGATGATGTGTGTTTATACATGCTTTTGTACTTTTCTGATGTATGCATATGATGTGGATGGATGGATTGATCATATTTTATTTCATATGATGTTTTATATGTATATGATGGATGTATGCCTTATACATGATACATGATGTTTTCATTGCTTTATTATCATCATGATATGTATTGACGACATTATGGATGCAAGATGGATATGGTACTAATAATATTGTGATGCAGGATAGATGTTAATTAGAAGACATTTTTGGATGATGGATAGAAATTTGATGTTGTCAGTTACTAATGAGTTGCTTTTTGCTTGCTTGGAGACTTCACATTTTTAACAATCCTTTTTGATGTAACAAGTAGATACGATGCATTAGGGTATTAATGACCAAGGCGACATTGTATCCATTATGAGGACTTTGACTCGACATACAAAGAATATTCTTGCTCATACCAGACATACGAAAACTTTGTTTAAAATATATGGTTGGGTTGTGTTTAATTTTTCAAACCAATTACACAGAGAGGTATGAAATACCTAACATACAACTGCTACACGAGTTGTCTTAAAACAACTTCCATACACTCAATAAAGAAAGTATTCACCATGGTAGTATCACAAAAACATCTTACAAACAACAAATTGAAATGACACTCAATTGCCCCCATTCCTTCTTCTCTAAATCCTTATGTACATCCTTGAGAGATCCTAAGAATGAATCAATAAAATAAATTAGAAAGATAAGACTATAAAAAGATAAAACAAAGTTGTAGTATCACTTGCCATATCTGTTTTGAGGTTTCAAGCTATTATCCATAGTTGATCATGTCTATTGTAGGAATGGATCCGTTAAGGAATATCTCAAGATGTTGGTGAATTTTCAAAAAGATGGGTAGTTAATCCTTTGGCATTGTTTTAGTCTATTAGCGATCAAATATTTTGTAATTGTTTGTGTGAAAGTTATAGCTTTTGGTGTTTGCTCTGTTTGTTTGTATGTTTTTTCAAAGGGTGTAGCTGATAATTTGTTTATTATGGATGAAGAGTTTATTGCAGATTGTGATGATGGAGTTAGAATGTTTTTTAATTTTCTGAGTTTTATGATTTTTTTTTGTTTTCAGGGTACTAACCTAGGGCCTTAGGGGCTCATCAAAGATAATCCTTGCCTACGTTGTACACGCAGAGTTTCGTAGTTCGCTTGGTTTGGTAAGAACATGTTTTTGATCTTTTCTATTTTGCAAATGTTTTTGGATTTTGGTGTTTGTGAATGTTTTTGGATTTTGTATTTTTTGACTAAGTTGAAAGAAAGTATGATAGATATCTAAAGGGCTGACCTAAGGCCTTAGGGGATGATATTCCTTGCCTACGTTGTACACACAAAGACCATGTAGTTCGACCAGTGTTGACTCAAAGCATAACTTTTTTTTGGAATTCAAACAACGTTGATAACTTGGATTGATATTCCACTTCTATTTCTAGAGGATATGTTGCAGGAAGTTTGCTTGAACTAGCCATGAGGTTCAAGTAAATGTTGATATCTTAGACTTTTGAATGAAGTAATAATCCCAAGTTGTTTTGATTTTGTTGTTTTTCGGATGTTTTTATTTTGTTTTTTTTCTATATATTTTTTTATTTTGTTGTTTTTTAGATGTTTTTTATTTTGTTTTTTACCATGATGGGACGCATAAGGATCTAATCAACTACCAATTTTTTAGAACTTTCCCCAGTTAGAGACAAGACTACCTTCTCTAGGAAAGATGAAAGTTGATGGTGCAACAAGGTTCAATACTCAGTCAATTACCAAGCCATGGTTGGACACATGTTTTATTATGGGACGAATGGGTGGATTCTTCAGATAGTACTGATAGATAATGATGCAAGGCTTATTCAAACATAGTGCCTGTTTTCCAGGTTTTCACTATGGTACTTGTTCTAGGAGTGCCACAAAGTGGTTTTCACTCAAAAGAATGTTTTATTTCTCTTTACTATTTTTCTTGCTTTTTGATTTTTTTGCTTTTTTATCTTTTTGATTTATTTTTAATTTTTACCCTTTTGCCTGGGGTATTCTAACGTGCTTCAAGTATAGAACTTCTTGAGGTGGCTACTATTCAATGGTTTGGCTAAGGGTTCTCCTTCAGGAGTAGCTAACTAATAAGCTCCAAAACGGTAGCTTGCTATGATGATGAATGGGCCTAACCAGTTGGGTTCAAACTTACCTTTGCCATCTTGATTTAGTTGTACCTTCTAATTATATTTGAGTACCAAGTCACCAACCTGAAAGTTTTTTCCTTGATCTTTTTATCATAGCTTCGTTTGAGCCAATTTTGATAAACCTGAAGATGGTTTCACGCGCTCAAATGCCTTGCATCGAGGAGTTCCAACTCATTTAATTTGGATACCTGATACTCTTTGTTGCTGACCATGCCTTTTAATGAGATTCACAATGAAGGGATTTTGACTTCGATAGGTAAGATAACTTTCGATCAGTAGACCAAGGAGAAAGGTGTTGCACCTGTAGGTGTTCAGATACTAGTTCGATAAGCCCATAGAGCTGGGTTCAGTTGCAAATTCCAATCACGGTCAGCTTCATTAACAGTCTTCTTTAGTATCTTCGAGATGGTTTTGTTAGATGATTCAACCTAACCATTTCCTTGGGGGTAGTAAAGCGTGGAGAATCTATGCTAGATAGAGAATTTGGAACAAAGTTCTTGGACGTCTTGATTCTTGAATGGGGTTCCATTGTCTGTTATAATTGTTTGGGGAATTACATACCTACAAATTAGATAATTCAAGAATAAATTTTGATATCTATTTTTTAGTGATGTAGGTCAATAGAATTGCTTCTATCCATTTGGTGAAGTACTCAGCTGCAATAATAATAAACTTATGCCTGTTAGAGGAAGCAGGAGAAATATTACCTACCAAGTCTAATCCCCATTGCAAAAATGGTCATGGTGTGGTGATTGGTCTCAACTCCTATGTTGGTACGTGGACGAGGTCACTATGCTACTGGCATTGACGATATTTTCTAGAATATTGAATACACTCTTGTTCCATGGAGGGCCAATAATGCCTCATTCTCAGTAACTTTTGTACAAGGTTAGGTCCACTAGAGTGAGATCCACAAACACCTTCGTGTACCTCTTGTAAGGTTTTTTGCACTTCTTCTGTGTTAAGACATTAGAGTAACATACCATCTAAGCTTTAACGATATAAAGTATCTCCTAGGATCGTAAACCAGGCAGTCCTACGGGTAAAGGTCTTCTTTTGGGTGGTCGTTAGGTCAAGTGGTATGATACCATGTTGGATGTAATCAAATGTGTCTTGGTACCATGGTGAATTAGGGCCAACAACAAACACTAGTTCAGATTCTAGGATGTTGAATGCATGTATGAGTAATTTATCTACAAGGAACTCATACTTAGGAATGTTTTGTGAAATATCAAGAAGCAAACCTATTGTTGGCATGGCATCGATTGCTTTGTTGTTGATCCCAGGAATTTGTTCAAATATTATTGTGACAAAATATTCCTTAAAGCTATCCACTATTCTTTTATATGGCATCAGCTTGTCGTCTTTTGTTTGGTACTCATCATTCACTTGTTTGATCACTAGTTGAGAGTCTCTAAAGACCTGCAATTCTTTTATTCTCCATTCAATAGCCATCTTGAGCCCTATGATTAGAACTTCATACTCTGAGATATTGTTTGTGCATGGGAAAGCAATTATGTATGCCTTAGGTATATTATCTCCTTGTGGTGTGAGAAATAGGATACCTGCAATAGATCCATGTTGAGTTTGGGACCTATAAAAATACAAGGTCCAAAGGCTTGTCTATTTTATCAACATACTTTCATCTGGGAAGTCTACTATAAGAGGCTTGTGATCTTCTATCGGTGCCTCTACTAGCTGGTTTGCTATGATTTTTCCCTTGATGGATCTTCTATCCACATACTCTATGTCAAACTCACTCAGAATCATTACCCATTTAGAAATTATTCCTATTAGAGTTGCTTTTCTAATAGGTATTTTAGTGGATCTATCTTTGAAATTAACTTTACTTGTCTATTTAATATACAGTGTCGCAACTTTTGTGTCACAAATATGGCTGAGAGACACACTCTTTCTATGGGTAAGTAGTTCAACTTGTAGCCCACCAGTGTTCGGCTAATGTAGTAGACCACTCTTTCTTTGTTATTATCATCTAATTGTGCTAGGACAACTCCCAACGTTGCTTGTGTTGTAGACACATAGAGTATCATTTCTTTGTCTAGAATAGGCGGCATCAAGACTGGAGGAGTGAGTAGGTACTCCTTGACCTGCTGGAATGCTTGGTCACATCTCCCATCCCACTTGAATGTGATGTCTTTGTGTACGAGATGGGTGAATGGGTGACATTTGTCTGCCAATTACATGATAAATCACCTAATAGATTGTAGCTTCCCTTGTAAACTTCTCAGTTGCTTTAATGTCTTTGGTGGAGGCATCTCTAATATGGCTTTCACTTTCATAGGATCTTGCCCCTTCTTGATACTATGTACCCTAGTAGCTTTTCGGATGTTACTTTGAATGCACACTTTTTTGGGTTGAGTCTCAGGTTATACTGTTCTAGCCTATCAAACACCTTTGCAAGATTAGTCAAGTGATCTTCCCTTTTGACAGACTTCATTAGAATCTCATCCATGTAGTCTTCCATAATTGTATGTAGCATATTGTGGAAGATAGTTTCCATCGCTCTCTGATAGGTCGCTCCTGCATTCTTTAGATTGGAGGGCATGGCATTCCAACAGATGGTCCCCTAAGCACAAGTGAATGTCATTTTATGTTGATCTTCAAGGGATATTTTTATCTAATTATACCTAGAGAAACCATCCATTAATGATAGTGCCTCATGTCTTGATGCTAGATCTATGATCAAGTCAATACTTGGAAGCAGGAATTCATGCTTTGGGCAAGCTTTGTTCAAGTCTTGAAAGTTTGTGCAGATCCTTATACCCCCAATGGGTTTTGACACTGGTACTAGATTTGATATCCATTCCAGATAATCAATGGGTTTGATGAAACCCACATCTAGTAATTTCTTTAGTTCTACCTTTACCAATAGTGTTATTTGAGGATGCATTTTCCTTAGTTTCTGCTTGATAGGTTTTGCTCCAAGGGATATAGCCAAATGATGTACAACTACTGTTGGATCTAGTCCAAGCATATCTACATAAGTACATGCAAATTTTATCTTTTTGTCGTTGATGAACTCTATGAAGTTTATTTTCTCTTTAGGATCAACTGGCACTACATGGTATGTGATCTTTGGGTTCTTTTTGTGCCAACATTGATGGATTTTGCTTCTTCCACTAGGAGGGTTGACTTTTTGATATTAAGATATGGGGAGATTGAACCCTCCATCTTTGGGTGCCTCAAAGAGGTTTTCACCTTCATATTCATCCTTTATTTTCTTCATTTTAGGATCCAATAGCCACATTGTGGTCTTCTCGAGGGGATCAAATTTTTATTTTTATATTATCTTTTTCACTTTTGCGACTAGAAGATATAATCTCCCCACCGAAGTACATATCTTGTTCAAGTTCCATGATGAATCCTACTTTATGATATCCTACTAGTATGTTTTTTCAAAGTCCCATAAACTCTGTGATTGCTTCATCGTTCTGGAATTGATCTAAAATAGGTGTATGTTGTTGTTGATCCCAATCTATCAATTGTGGGTAGCAGAGGGGTAGGCTATCATCATTATCCGTAAAGCTTACAGAGGTTGTTGAAATGGTTAGTATGGCTTTGGTATTGTTCTCCTATTAGGTGTCTAAGTCATCATCACTTGAGGTGTTGAAGGAAGGAGAATCCCATTCGTACTCGTTTGAGTCTATTCCAGAATAATAATAGTCATTGGGATTAGTTTTGATAGGTTGGATAAGGGCCAAGCTTATGCTAAAGCTCTCAAATAAGTCCTCGATGGGTAGATCATTCTCTACATGATGGTATATATCCAATGTCTTAATGCTAGTAGAAGGAGCTCGTTTCTTAAAAGAGGTATGTCCATTTTTTGAAGTAACCACATTTTTTGAATCATAACCTAGTTTCTTAAAAGAGGTATGTCCTATTTGCACTGGTAACCTAACTGTTCCTTCTAAATTCCTTTTGAGGTCATCATAGGCCCTTATAGTAATGCTCTTTCCTTTGTCTATCACATCGTTAGAATACCCCAACTATTTCATGAATTTCAAAGTACAGATGTTTAGACCTGCACCGTTATCTATCAACACTCGTTTGACAATGTTTTGTGGACACCAACCTCTATGTAAAGAGCTTGGTTATGGAATGACTTTTGTGGAAGGTCTTTCTCGGAAAAAGAATAAATGGTGATTGGTTGTGATTTTTCCATGGCTTGGAATTGATCCAGATTATGGTCGTTAGGGACCAATGCTTCTAATTCTTTTTCTAGTATCTCCCTATGTGCAAGTGATAATTTTAGCAATTTTAGGATTGAGATCAAGGCAGGAGTCTTCTTCGGCTATTCCACAATGTTGTAGTCATTTGATGACTTAGTCATGGGCTTAGGTGGGACTCCCTATATTGTAACTCTCCCTCGATGAGTAGTTACATTACATTCATTGTCTCTACCTCGTATAGTCACTACATCTACCCTAGTGTCATTTGCTTGAGAGAGGGTACCTAGAATTGTTTCACCATAAGTGTAGTTAGCATTGTGATAGTCTTGGTCCTTTCCTTTTTCATTCTTCCTAGCATGGTTCAGAATTGGATTTGTGTATATCTGGAGGTCTTTGTTTCCAGGACGATGTTCGAAATCCACTTCTCCTTTGTCTATCAAGCCTTGTATGATGTGCTTGATTCCGATGCAGTTGTTTGTTGTATGTCCTTTAATTTCATGGAACTTGCATAAGTCCTTCTCATTCTACTATGGTGTTTTGAAGCTTGGCTCCTCATAGTTAGGTCAATCATTGACCTTGATGAGGTTTTGTTGCACTAGTTTATGCATGACCATCTCAAGTGGCTCTCTTAATATCGTTAACTTCCTTCTTGGTTGATCGTATTGCCTCTACTGCCCTCCCTGATATGTCTGTCGGTTGACTGCTTGATTGTTTTAGGGATAGGTAAGTTGATTGTTTTGTGCATTATTAGGAGTATATCTTGTTTGTGCAACTTGAGGTTTTTTTTTAGGTATATTACAATTTTGTACATTCCATACTACTCTGGCATCCACTACCCCACCATTTGTAACATTTTTGTTCTTGGCCCAAATCTTAGGTTTCTCATTTCAACTAGAAGAACTATCTCTTGGGTTGTTTAGCTTGATCACTCCTCTTGCCATGAGGGCCCTTTCTATGTGCAGTCCCTTCTCAATGGCCTCTTTAAAGTCTATGAGAAACAACATGGTAAGTTGGTAGTTGACTTCTACTTGGATATTGGAAACAAATATGCCTACCAATTCCTTGTCGGGAATAGGCCATTTGCATTGACTAGCCTTATGTCTCCATATTTGTTGGTAGGAGGTAAGGGATTCTCCTTGAATTTGTTTAATCTTGTATAAATCTATGATGGTGATGTCTTGTTCTATATTAAATGAGAAGTGGGTTACAAATTTGGTAGACAATTCATCAAAGCTTTTAATTCCTAGTGGTAGATGGGCGAACCATTCCATGGAGTGACCAGTAAGACTACGTGGGAAGAGCCTCATTAGGTATGAATCGTTGTTTTGGACTTCCATGCATGCTACCAAAAAGTCTCATATGTGTTCTATTGGATCTCCCTTTCCTTTGTATTTGTCAAACTTTGGTATTTCAAAGTTTTTTAGAAAAGGAAGCATAGTAATGGAATGATCAAAAGGAAATAGACATATATCCTAAAGGGTATAAGTCTTCTTTGGTTTCCCTATCTGCATATCTAATATCTTTTGATTCATTACTTGTAGTTGTATTTCCACTTCTATTTTTGGTACGTTTGTTTGGGGATCATATGTGTATTAACCTTATTGTCCTACCATGTTTTGGTCATAGGTTGGGTATTGTGGAGGTACGAGACCTTGGTAACCATGCTGGGTGGAAGGAGAGTTAAATCCTTGTTATGTAAAAGGAGGGTTAGGTCCTTGTTAAATGTAAGGAGGGTTAGTTTCTTGTTGGATGTAAGGAGGGTTAGCTCCTTGTTGGATGGAAAGAGGGTTAACTCCTTGTTGAATGTAAGGATGGTTAGCTTCTGGTTGAACGTAAGGAGGGTTAGCTCCCTGTTGGATGTAAGGAGGGTTAGCTCCATGTTATTGTTGAGGAGGGGTACCTTGGTAGAGCATTAGCGGTACACCCTGTTGTCGGGACGAGTTGTACTAAAGGTTACCCTAGTGGTGCATTGGTGGGATACCTTGTTGATGGGATGAATTGGGAAGGGTACCCTATGGCACACCTTGTTGTTGGGGTGAATTGTTCTGAAGGATACCCTAATAGTGTGTTGGTGGGATACCTTGTTGATGGGATGAATTGGGAAGGGTACCTCGTGGCACATCTTGTTGTTGGTACTGTTAAATGGGAAGGGGACCATATGGCCCACCTTGTTGATTGGAAAGGGTAACCTATGGAACACCTTATTATTGGTACTGTTGATTAGGAAGGGGACCATGTGGCCCACCTTGTTTATTAGAAAGGGTAAACTTTGGCACACCTTGTTGATGGTACTGTTGGTTGGGAAGGGGACCATATGACCCACCTTCTTGATGGTATTATTTTGGAAATTTCCCTTGCTGATTTGGTACATTTTGAGAAGGATCAATATATGAAGTGTTTTGAGGCATGTATTGTCCTATTGGTGCATTGTTTCCTTGTGGTACATATTCAAATGGACCTCCTTGATACTGTTGGGCCATTGTCGCTTGTTCGATTTGAGTTGGTTTTCTATACTTGTAAAGGGTTTTCCACTAATTGATCTTTGTCTTTTGAGAATACATGTGGCATATTTGGAATCTCCAATGGTTTGGGTATTTCTCTCACAACTGAGTTATCTCTTAAGGGAATGAGATGAGGATCTTTGAGACCTTCTTCATTGAAGTCTATAAATAATTTAACACCACTTTGTGCTAACTTGAAAAAGTAAGTGTTTGGATCCTTTCTTAGGAGTTTGTCCATTAGTTTGAGCACCTTAGGATTGTTAGAATGTTGAAATAATTCATCATTTATTTCCTCTTCACTATCCACCTCCTCTACGACCATATACTTGGGATTTTGTATTGCTATATCCATGACTTCTCATTTTCCATAGATTACCTCTTCCTAACTAGGTGATTGGTTTGATGTTGTGTTGAATGTGGGTCTCTTTTGAGGTGTTTCAAGGTCACTTGGCCTATAGCCCCATGGGCCACTTTCATCGTTTGTAATGTTTGTTGGTGGTACGCTAGTGTTTCTTTTGTTTGCTTCCAAGTTCTTTCTATGTTGTGATCTAGTAATTGTCATAAACAACTGCCAAGATTTTGTGAACATTTTGGGACCTCTAACTATAGAATGAAAAATGCTTTGTTTTTGGGATTTTCTATTTTTGAGGAAATGAAATTGTGTTTATTTTTGGGATTTTCTATTTTTGAGGAAATGATTTCTATTTCCATGCAAGCTCTAAAGTGATACAACCTTAAGAACTCAAGGATTTAATTTCTATGCAAGTCCAGTTCACCCATGAAAAAGCGAGTATAAAAGTTTCTTAGCAAGATGTCTCGGTTGTGATAAGACTTCAAGATGTGCCTCTTGATAGAATTTGGACTATGATGCCTCTTTAAAAGGTGAAATATGTATTTTTTCATTTAAGGATTTTGGTCTTTCTAGAGATCATGAAGTATGGATACCTATTGCCATGCAGAAGGTGGTAATATGAGCCTTCCAGCTATGAGATTTGCTTTCTCTTCCTCTCTATCTAGGATGTTAGCTACATTTATCCAATAGTTTGGTGTTTCCTTTGTCTCAAATATGAAGCTTCTCAAATTACTAATTATGTTTGTTTGCTCTCCTTCAATCAGCTCAAAGTTTGGTTGTATGATAGCTGGTGTAAGGTTCGGTTATTGAACTGGAGCAATCGGACGCCAAATGGTCATAAGGTGAAATGTTGGTGTTTTGATATGGTTGTTGTGATTCTCAAGATCCTAAGGTTTGAGCTATGTTTTGGGATGATGTTATTCTTGAAATTCAAAATGCTAAAAGGCTTGGATCGATATTTCACTTTTTTTCTAGAGGATATGTTGCTAAAAAGCTTACTTGAACTAGCCTTGAGGTTCAAGCAACTGTTGATATCTTAGAAGTGTAGGTGAGGGAATAATACAAGTTTGTTTGTGTGTGAGGGGGAAAAACATAGATTCAAACAAGATTAAATGTGATTGAAATTAGGATCTAAGCTAAGATCAAACACATAAATCTAAGATCTAATCCTACACATACAAAATGAAACTAAGCTATTGAAAACACATTAGGAAATCTATGATTACCAAATTGAATGTAAACAAAGTAGAGTGTTACCATCCCATATAGGAGTGTATTCGCCTAATGTTGGATTGTTCTTATCATCATGAAGCCTCCATAGTTCATGTGCAAAGCTTTGATGAATGATGTGTGTTGGTTGATCGAAGAAATGTTGAAGCTCTATCAATGGTGATCTTTACAGTACTTCGTTGCATAAGGTATATTGATTCTTCCATCCTCTTTTTGTGAGGAAAGAGGTTTTTAATATAGAAAATGAGATTTGAAATGGACGATCAGGATTCAACAATGTTGGATCAAGATCAACGGTCAAAAGGTGTTGAGAGGATTTAGACATGAGAAGATTGTGCAAAGTAGATTGCACAATTTGTGTGATTGAGGAATAGATTGGCTAGTCAGGAATTAGATTGATTGGTCAGGATTTAGGTGGCTTAGTTAGGAAATAGATTGATTAGTCAGCAAGTTAGATTGCTTAGTCAACAAATTAGATTGCTCAGTCAACAATCATAATTTGCTCAATCAGAAAGTGGGTGAGAAATATGAATTAATTGATTTAATTAATTAATTCCTTTTTGGAGTTGAATGTGCAAATCAAGTTTGACTTTTGCAAACAAAGTTGCATTAATTTGATTTGATTTTTGATAAATGATTTCAATAGTTTAATTTAATTATTCAAATTTTAGAGGGAAAGTGTTGTAATTAAATTATTATGATTTAATAATTTAATTAACTTAGGGGAATAAGGTGTTTTAGCGACGTAATTAAATAATTGGCATTATTTAATCAATAAGGACGAAATAAAGTGGGATTAGGACTTCTTTAAATAAATTTAATTTATTTAATTGGTCGAAATGATAGAAATGTGAATTAATTAAATAATGTTGTTTTATTTAATTAATAGCAAAATCAAGGTTTTTTGGACTTTATTAACTAAATGGAATTTATTTAATCCATTAGAAATGATGAAAAAGTGAATTAATTAAATAATGTTGTATTATTCAATTAATAGAGGAATTTAGGGTTTTGGATGCTATTTGATATTGTGTGATGTTTCTAAGATGTTCTAGGACATTGCGGGATGATTTTGAGATGTTTCTGAGATGTTGCGAGATGTTGCGAGACATTTTGGGATGATTTTGAGATGTTGTGAGACATTTTAGGATGATTACGAGATGTTCTGAGACGTTCCAGGATGATTCAAAGATGTTCTGAGACATTGTGAGATGTTGTTCAATGTTCTTTTTGATGTTGTTTGATGTTGTTTAGGGTGTGTGATAGGTGTTAGGTCAATTTTACATGTCTACATTTTTCCCCTCTTTGTTACAAAGTACTGGTTGCTTTGTTTCAAAGATTCTATTTTTTTCTTTTAAGATCAAGATTTTTGAAAAAAAATTATGCCCCACCATGCCTCAATGTTTAGTGGAATGATGGTAGGACTTTGTGCTTCCCCCTTGAGAGGTTGGCCAAAAATTTCGTGTTTGAGGTCAGGCTCACGACTGTGTTCTATTCTAGTTCCGATGTGTTTAGGATGAAATATTAGATCCATAGGTTCTTTGTTGTTCATTTGATGTACCTGGGAGCTTCTAATTTGAAAGTAGGAAGGTTCCCTAAGTAAAAATTAGGGTTTCCTAGGTAAAATTAGGGTTTTTTGAGGTTTAATATAGGCAATTAGTCCTATAATTAGCTCATTTGTGCTTTGATCCTTATGTTAATTCTTGTCTTTGGATTTCCCATTCTATAAGTTTAGAGGAGAAATGCCAAGAATTCAGGGAGCCCCACATTGTTCAGACCTGGTTCAGGAGTTTGGACTACCCATAGGTGTCGATGGCCCAATATGTACCTTGTTACTTTGTGTTTTCATCTTGTTACATTCTCATATTGCGTGTACAAAGTTTCTTGAGTCAATAGCGATGTTCTGGTGATTTATGAGCATCTGCATCATTTTCCTTGCATTTTCTAAGTCAAAACCTCACACTTGACCTTAAAACCCTCACCCTTGACCTAAAACCTCGCCCTTGACTTAAAACATTGCCTTTGTTTCATGTACTAGCTCTAAAATCTCACCCTTGACTGAAAACCTCACTTTTGATTGTTGTTTGACTATTTCCTCACCCTTGCCAAAGAAGCTTGCACTTGCTATAAACTCTTGCATCTGAAAACCTCGCACTTGCTCTAAAACCTCGTACTTGCCTTAAAACCTCACCCTTGTTTCATGCATTTGTTCTAAAAGCTCACCCTTGACATAAACTCTATTAGCATTTGCTTGTTGTCATCCTAAATATCATTTGTCATCATGTTTTGTGTCGTTTTGTGTTGCTTGACATGTTCAAAGTGAAACCCTAACATCATTGGTTAAAATGATTGTAGGTGGTCCTCAAACCAATGCAGCCGAGAGAGAGACGACCTCGACACTTATTTGATCCAATTGCTCGTTTTGGTGTGTTGGAGCGAGACTTTCTTGATGTCATTGGACTACGTTATATTTGCTACATGCCCCCTATCAGGACTCACCCAACGATGATGACTGCACTCGCGGAGCGGTGGCATTCTGAGATGTCCTCGTTTCATTTGCCTACAAGAGAGGTGACTGTTACCCTCAACGATGTGTGAAGGATAGTTTGCCTTCCCATTCATGGAGAGCTTGTTATATATCATGTTTGACGTGGTACCTATGCCATGTGACGTGTGCTAGGTGTTAGACACTTGAAGGTGCACCAGTCAAAGATTGATCCGTCTAAGTTTTTTGGTAGTGCAGATCATGTTTCTCTTGTCCTATTTGGTTTGGTTTTAGGACTAGTTGTTCCTAATATGAGAGGTTGTTAGTTTCCTATGGTTTGGGGTGTATGTATTGAGAGTATGCTTGAGCATGGGATGATGTATGCTTGGGGTGCATGTCTTCTCGCCCACCTATATAGAGATATGCACGAGGTTGTGTATTGGGGCAAGAAATCTATTTTCGCAGGTGTTTCACTTTTGTATGTTTGGGTGTGGGAGCACATTGCAGTTGCTTGACTGGATAGGATACAAGATCATTCTCATGATGATCCATACTCCTATCGTTATGGGGATTTCATGCACTACACCTTGCCCGGGGATCTTCCTTATTGGAACCGAGTTTTCAATGAGATGCCAAGTTTTGTGTGGAGACCTTATATGAGTTGTGAGGCTTGGCCGAAGGATTCAAATCATCTTGTTTACTGTTGAAAAACCCAATGGTTGATTGGTCATTCTTATTTTGTGATAGAGCATTACTTACCGGACTGAGTATGTCGTTAGTTCGAAGAGAGACATGATTGGGTTCCTGATGCTTATGAGGCTTGGTTTAGTCGGACCACTAGGGATGTCCGTGTATGGGGTCTTCAAGTAGATATAGATACTTTTGTTGTTGATTTCAGAGTACTTTCCCCAGTTGGTTGGGTTTGGCCAATTAGTTTAGAAGATCTAGGTACTACTCTTGATTATGATCATTGGTGGGCACAACGCAGACCATTGAGGTTCACCGATCCTGGGGGTGATCCTACTCTAGGTAGAGTAGGTATTATAGGTCACTACAGAGAGCAACAGTGCATTAAGGTTCTTACAAAGTAGTTGGATAGGGCCCCCGACGTGATGGGGCACAGGGTGGTCAGGATGAGCACATGCCTTAGGCGCAAGGTCATAGACAAGTTTTGGGTCCTCCTCCACCAGCTAGGGATGGAGATATATTGTTAGCTCAGATGGTTGCTGCTAGAGACCTAGAGATAATGCAGCGACAGGCTACAGAGACTCAAGTAGGCATTTTGAGGGCTAAAGAGATAACAAGAGTGGTTGATGACATGCTATAGAGGCGCAGGTATAGTTGCTTACGACAAAGAGAGATACTCTTAGGGCAGAGCGTGGCAATATGTGAGCCTAGTGAGATCATTTTTTTTAGATATCCACTTACTATCATCCCTTATATGATGCTACCATTCCTAAGGTTGCCCGGCGTCCATGATTCAAAGAGCCTAGTGCTATGAGTGATGGCGGCGGTGGTGGCAAGGCAGGTGATCAGTCCATGAGACAACCAAATCCTTTTCGTGGCCCATATCCTAGTCTATAGGGTTTTTTCCTTCCTGTTGGGGTCTTAATTTTTTTACTTGATCTTCATGTTGTTTATTGCTCATAGGCATATTGTAGACGTGTGTTTTGTATATATATTCATCGGCTCAGTTAAGGCCTTGTATATATGTTATAATTTTGTATTATCCTATCACACTTGCTTCACTGATGATGATGTACTTATGACATTCACTCTTTTGATGATGATATATATATGAGATATACCTTCTTTGATTCAGCCTCATTTTATGCTTATGTGATGATCATGGATGACGATGTATGATGTATGTTTTTGTACTTCTTCGATGTATGCATATGATGTGGATGGATGAATCATACTTTACTTCATACGATGTTTTATATGATGTTGATATATGATGGATGTATGCCCCATACATGATACATGATGTTTTTATTGGTTTATTATCATCATGATGTGTATTGATGACATGGTGGATGCAGGATGGTACTAATGATATTGCTATGTAGGGTGGATGTTAATTAGAAGAAATAGCGATGATGGATAGAAATATGATGTTGTTAGTAGTTGATGAGTTGCTTTTTCTTTGCTTTAGATACTTCGCAGTTTGAACAATCCTATTTGATGTAGTAAACAAATACGATGCACCAGGCTATTAATCAACAAGGTGACTTTGTATCTATTACATGGACTTTGACTCTACAAACAAAGAGTATCTTTGCTCATACCAGACATACAGAAACTTTGTTTAAAGTATATATTCGGGTTGTGCTAAGAACTTTTCGAACTAGTCACACATAGAGGTATAGAACACCTAACATGTAACTGCTTCGTGAATTGTTTCAACACAACTCTCATATACTCAATAAATCAAGTATTCGCCATGGTAGTTTTACAAAAATATCTTAGAAACAAAAAATCATAATGATGCTCAATTGCCTCCATTCCTTCTCTAAATCCTTATGGACATCCTTGAGAGATCTTGGGAATGAGTCAATAAAATAAACCATAAAAATAAGACTAAAAAGAGATTAAAAAAAAGTTGCAGTATCACTTGTCATATCTATTTGAGGTTTTAGGACTATTATCCTTTGTTGATCATGTTTATCATAGGAACGGATCTATTAAGGCATATCTCAGGATGTTATTAGTGAATTGTCAAAAGATAGGTAGGTAATACCTTGGCATTGTTTCCATATGTTTTTGCGATCAAATCTCTGTGATTGTTTGCTTGAAGGTTCTAAATTTTTAGTGTTTTCTTTGTTTGTTTTTTTATTTTTTCAAAAGGGTGAGGTTGACGATTTTTTTATTATGGATGAACAATTTATTGTGGATTTTGATGACGGGATAGATCTTTTTTATTTTTCTAAGTTTTTATGATGTTTTTGTTGTTTTCAGGGGACTAACCTAGGGCCTCAGGGACTCATCAAAGATAAGCCTTTCCTACGTTGTACATGTAGAGGCTCGTAGTTCACTTGGTTTTTTGTGTTTTTGACCTTTTCTGTTTTGTGAATGTTTTTTGGATTTCATATTTTATAGATGTTTTTTTTTGAATTTTTGACTAAGTTGAAAATAAAGCATGTTGGAAACCTAAGGGGACTAACCTAGGGTCTCAAGGGCTGCTAAGCCTTGCCTACATTGTACATGCAAAGACCACGTAGTTCAATCGTTTGACTCAAAGCATAAACTATTTTTGGATAAACAACATTGATAATCTGGATTAATATTCCATTTGTGTGTCTAGAGGATATGTTGTGGGAAATTCACTTGAACTAGCTATAGGGTCCAAGAAAATGTTGATATATTAGATTTTTTGAGTGAAGGAATAACCCAACGATGTTGTTTTTGTTTTTTATTGTTTCACATGTTTTTTATCTTTGTTGTTTTCTGATGTTTTTTATTTTTGTTGCTTTCTAATGTTTTTTATTTTTGTTGTTTTATGACTATGATAGGATACTAAAAGATCTAACCCATGACCAACTTCAGGAAGTTTCCCCCAATTGGAGACAAATGACTTTCCTTAATTAGTGACAAGCCATGGTTGGATACATGTTTTATTATGAAAAGGATGGGTGGATGTCGGTGATAGTACCAATAGATAATGATGCAAGTTTTATTCAAACACAACGCCTGTTTGCTAGGTTTTCACTACGGTACCTATTCTAGGAGCGCCATAAAGTGGTTTTCACTCAAAGAACATTTTATTTCTCTTTACTATTTTTCTTGCTTTTTTATTTTTTGTATTTTATCTTTTTTCTATTTTTTTGGATTTTTACCCTCTTGCCTGGGGTATTTTGACACACTTCATGTGTATAAATTCTTGAGGTGGCTATTGTTTAGCGGTTCAACTAAAGGTTCTCCTTTAGGAGTAACTAACTAATAGGCCCCAGATTCATAGCTTACTATGATGACGAATGAGCCTAACCAGTTGGGTTCAAATTTTCCTTTTCCATCCTGATTCAATTGTATTTTTTGATTCTCCTTGAGGACCAAGTCACCAATTTCAAAGTTCTTGTCATAGCTTCATATGAGCCGATTCTAATAAAACCACAGATGGTTTAGCGTGCTCAAATGCCTTTCATCTAAGAGCTCTAATTCATTTAGCCTAGATACCATGTATTCTTTGTTGCTGACCATTCCTTTTAGTGAGACTCACAATGAGGGGATTTTGACCTCAATAGGCAAGACAACCTCTGATCTATAGACCAAGGAAAATGGTGTGGTGCCAATAGGTGTTTGAATGCTGGTTCAATAAGCCCATAAGGTTGGGATTAGCTACAAATTCCAATCATGACCAACATCATTGATAGTCTTTTTCAATATTTTTTAGGATTATTTTATTAGATGCTTCAACCTGACCATTTCCTTGGGGGTAATAGGGTGTGGAAAATCTATCCTAGATAGAAAATTGGGAATAAAGCTCTTGGACATCCTGATTTTTGAATGGGGTTCCATTGTCTATTATTGTTGTTGGGGGAATTCCATACCTGCAGATGAGATAATTCAAAATGAATTTTGATATATGTTTGTCAGTGATATAGGTCAAGGGAATTTCCTCTATCCATTTGTTGAAGTACTCAATTGTTGTGATAATGAATTTGTGTCAGTTGGATGAAGTAGGTGATATCTTTCCTACCAGGTCTAATCCCCATTGCGAGAAAGGCCATGGTGTGTTATGGGTCTCAATTACTATGCTAGTGCATGAACCAGGTTGTTGTGTTGCTGACATTGTCGACACTTTCTAGAATACTGTATGCATTCTTGTTCCATGGAGGGCCAGTAGTACCCTGTTCTTAGCAACTTTTGGACTAGATTAGGTTTGCTAGAGTGAGATCCGCAAATACCTTTTTGTACCTCTTGTAAGGTTGTTTGTGCTTCTTCTATGTTAAGGCTCTAAAGTAACATACCATCTAGACTACGACGGTATAGGGTATCTCCTAAGATGGTAAAACGGGAAGTTCTACGAGTGAAGGTTTTCTTTTGAGTGGTCGTTAGGTCAAGTGGTATGATATCGTGTTGGATGTAGTCAAAAGTATCTTGGTACCATGGGGAGTTAGGACCAACAACAACACATACCAATTTCAATTTTGGGATGTTGACTGCAAGTACAAGCAGTTTTTCGACGAGGAACTCATACTTAAGCATATTTTGTGGAATATCAAGCAGCGAGCCTATTGTTGCCATTGCATCGATAACTCTGTTATTGATCTGAGGAACTTGCTCAAAGGTTATTCTGATGAAGTATTCTTTGAATTTTTCCACCATCCTTTTATATGGTAGTAATTTGTCATCTTTTTTCTGGTACTTATCATTCACTTGTCTGATCACTAGCTAAGAGTCTCTGAAGACATGTAGCTCTTTTATTCCCCATTCAATAGCCATTTTTAGCACTGTGATAAGAGTTTCATATTTTGAGATGTTGTTCGTGCATGGGAATGCAATCCTGTAGGCCTTGGGTCTACTATCTCCCTGTGTTGTGAGAAATAGAATACTAGCTCCAGAGCCATGTTGAGTATGGGACCCATCAAAGCATAGAGTCCATTAGCTTGTCTATTATTTCATTAAGATACTCTCATCTGGAAAGTCCACTATGAGAGGTTTATGATCATCTATGGGTGCTTCGGCCAGTTGATCTGCTATAATTTATCCATTGATAGCTCTCCTATCCACATACTCTATATCAAATTCACTTAGGATCATCACCCATTTTTCTATTTGACCTATTAGGGTTGCCTTTGCTAGTAAGTATTTGAGTGGGTCTACTTTTGAAATCAGCTTCACCTTTCTATTTAAGATGTAATGTCTCAACTTTTGTGTTGAAAACATGACTGAGAGACACGCTCTTTCAATGGGTGAGTAGTTTAGTTCATAGCCTACCAATGTTCTACTGATATAGTAGATTGCCCTTTCTTTATTGTTATCATCTAGCTAGGCCAAGAGAGCTCCCAGTGCTACTTGTGTGGTAGACACGTAAAGTATCATTTCCTTTTTTGGGATAGGTGGCATGATTACAAGAGGAGTAAGTAGGTACTCCTTGACTTTTTGGAACACTTGGTCACATCTCTCATCCCACTTGAAGGTGATGTCCTTGTGTAGGAGATGAGTGAAAGGGTGACATTTTTCTGCCAATTGTGCGATAAATTGCCTGATGGATTGTAACTTGCGTTGAAGGCTCCTTAACTGTTTCAATGTCTTTGGCGGAGGCATCTCTATTATAGCTTTCACTTTTGTAGGATCCACTTCAATCCATCTTATTGACACTATGTACCCCAACAACTTTCCAGATGTTACTCCAAACACACATTTCTTAGGGTTGAGTCTCATATTGTACTATTCAAGCTGATCAAACACCTTTGTCAGGTTTTTCAAGTGGTTTGCCCTTTTGAATGACTTTGCTAGAATGTTTTCCACATAGTCCTCCATGATTGTGTGTAGCATATCATGGAATATGGTCATCGTTGCTCCTTGATATGTCACTCCAAAATTCTTTAGACCAAAGGGCATTACATTCTAGTAGAATGTTCCCCAAGCACAAGTAAATGTTGTTTTGTGTTGGTCATCTAGAGAGATCATTATTTGGTTGTATCCAAACAAACCATCCATTAAGGATAGCATCTCATGCCCTATTGTTAGATCCATGATCATGTCGATACTTGGCAATGGAAAGTCATCCTTTAGACAAGCCTTGTTCAAGTCTCTGAAGTCTATGCATATCCTTATGCCCCCAGTAGGTTTGGACAGTAGTACTAGATTTGATATTCATTGTGGATAGTCGATGGGTCTAATGAAACCCACATCTAGTAGTCTCTTTAGCTCTACCTTTACCAGTAATGCTATTTGAGAATGCATTTTTTTGAGTTTTTGCTTGATAGGCTTTGCTCCAGGGACTACAGCTAAATGATGTACCACTAATTTCAGATCTAGTCCAAGCATGTTAGCATTGGTCGAGGTGAAGTTTACCTTTCTCTCATTGATGAAAGTTATGAAATTTTCCTTCTCTTCGAGATCAAGTGATGTTGCGTGGTATGTTAACTTTGGGTCCTTTGCTATGCCAACATTTATGGACTTCTTCTAGGGGAGATTGAACCCTCCATCCTCGAGTGCCTTTGGGAGGTTTTCACCTTCAAATGCGTCCTTTATTTTTTCTTTTTCAAACCCGATAGAGCGACAGTGTGGTTTTCCCTAGGGGATTGTATTTTTATGTTTTTTCTTTCATTTTTGCGACAGGAAGATTCAATCTCTCTACCAAAGTATGCCTCCTTCTCCATGACAAACCCTGCTTTGTGATCTCCTGCTGGTATGTTTGTTCGAAGTCCCATGAACTCCGTGATTGCCTCATCATTCTAGAATTGATCCAGAACAAACTTGTGTATGTTGTTGTTGATCCCAATCTATGAGTTACGGGTAGCAGAGTGGTAGGCTATTATCATCATCTGCAAAGCTTAAGGAGGTTGTTGAAATGGTAAGTAAGGATAGGGTATCTTTTTCCCACTAGGTGTCTAGGTCATCATTACTAGAAGTGGGGGAATCATATCCGGTGACGAAGGAAGGAGAATCCCATTCGTATCCATTAGAGTCTGTTCTAGAATGGTAGTAGATATTGGGAATGGTTTCAATATACTGGAGAGGGAACCTATCAATGCTAAAGTTGTCGAATAATTCTTCGATGGGTAAATCGTTGTCCATAATATGATAGATATCTAGTGCCTTAACACTAGCAAAAGTTTCTTGTTTCTTCCAAGAGGTTTGTCCAACTTTTGGAATAACCACATATTTTGGCTTATAACCTAGACCCATATTTTTCTTACTTTGTTCCACTATGATAGGCTTTGATCAGCCTTGTTTGTGTAGCCCAAGGCCACCTTTTCCATTGTATCCCATATGTTTAAGTAATTGATAACCTCTAGGGTTAGGATCAATTAAAATGGGTTGTGGCTTTTCTGGTTCTTCTTGGTCTTCCTTGTAGATCATCAATGAGAAGTCCTCCTTGAATATTTCTTCATCTTTCATGTATCCCCATCTAGTGAAGATCATGGGCTTGGCTATCATTTGCACTATCTTGATCTCTTTTGGACCTCCATATACTCTAGGCGTTGGTGGAAGCATATCGATGCAAAATGCTTAGTTGAAATGGTAATTCCCATTACCCTTGTCAAGTACTTGTACCTTGGCTTCCGCTTTTGGTTGATTACTTGATGTGTTCTTGGTTGAGGTTGACAAAAGTGTGGAAGGGTCAACATAAGAAAAATCATTGAAGGCTATGTCATTGCTAGGCACACATTGGATTTTATTGTACTTCTCCTCCAACTTTGCATAGAAATGAAAAGGCTCAGGATCGTCATATAGTGTTACTTATTTTCCTTCATGGGGAAACTTTAGGCATTGATGAAAAGTGGAAGGGAATGCTTGTAATGCAAGGATCCAAGGGTGTACCAAAAGGAGGTTGTATGACAACTCAAGGTCCAATACTTGACAAGTAGTTTATGTGATGGTCAGTTCTATCTGCAATGGAAACCTGACTGTTCCTTTAAAATTCCTTTCAAGGTCATCGTAGGCCCTTATGGTGATACTCTTTCCTTTGTCTATCATGTCGTTAGAATACCCCAACTATTTGACAAATTTTGGGGTACAAATGTTTAAACTTGCACCATTATCTATCAATACTCATTTGACCATGATTTTGTGAACACCAACCTCTATGTAGAGGGCTTGCTTGTGGAATGTTCTTTGTGGTAGATATTTCTCAGAAAAGATTAAATGATTACTTTTTGTGATCTTTCCAACCATGGCTTGGAACTGACTAGGATTGAGGTTATTAGGGACTGATGTTTCCAATACTTTTTTCCAATATTTCCATATGTGCAAGTGATAATTTTAAAAACTCTAGGATTGGGATTAGGGTAGGTGTTTTCTTTAACTATTTCATAATGTTGTAGTCATTTGGTGACTTTATTGTGGGTTTAGGTGGGTCTCCTTGAATTGTAACTCTTCCTCTATGGGTGGTTACATTATAGTTATTGTCTCCACCTTGTATAGTCACTACATTTTCCCTATTGTCATCAACTTGTGAGAGGGTTCCTAGAACTGTGTCACCATACATGTAATTAGCATTGCGGTATTCTTGTTCCTTCCCTTTGTCATTTATTTTGGCGTGATTTGGAATTGGGTTTGAGTATATTTGTAGGTATTTATTTCTAAGATGATGTTCAACTTCTACTTCCCCTTTTTCTACTAAATCTTGGATAAGATGTTTGAGTCGCATGCAATTGCCAGTTGTGTGTCCTTTGATCTTATGGAATTCCCACAAGTCTCTCTCGTTATACCACGGTGTCTTGAAGCTAGGATCCTCATAGTTTGGATGATCATTAGTTTTAAGGAGGTTTTTTTGTACTATCTTGCGCATGACTATTTCAAGTGACTCACCCAGTACTATGAATTGCCTCCTTGGTTGATCGTACTTCCTATGTTGCCCTCCCTGATTTTTTTGTTGGTTTACAACCTGATTGTTCTTGGGATAGGTAATTTGGTTGCTTTGTGTGTTGTTGGGTCCATAGCTTTTTTGTGCTACTTGTGGTTTGTTTTGAGGTGTGTTCTATGTATTCCATAGTTCTCTAGCATCAACTACTCCATCGTTTGTGACATTTTTATTTTTGGCCCATACTTTAGGTTTCTTGTTCGAACTAGAAGGACTGTCTTTTGAGTTGTTTGATTTAAGGGCTCCTCTTGCAATGAGGTCTCTCTCAATATGTAATCCCTTTTTGATTGTTTCTTCAAATTCTATAGGACATAGCATAGTGAATTGGTAGTTTATTTCAGGTAGGACATTCGTGATGAAAATATCCAACTCCTTGTCAAGAATGGGCCATTTGCATCGACTTGCTTTGTGTCTCCATATTTTTAGGTAGGAGGTAAAGGAATCTCCTTGATTCTATTTGATTGTGGAAAACTTGTGATGGTGACATTTTTCTCTATGTTAAACGAGAAGTGGCTTATGAACTTGCTAGATAGTTTATCAAAAGTTCTAATTCCTGGTTATAGACAGGTGAACCAGTCCATAGCATGACTTGTAAGGCCGCATGGAAAGAGCCTCACGAGATAGGCATCATTATTTTGTATCTCCATACATGATACTGAGAAGTCTCATACATGCTCTATTGGATCTCCTCTTCCTTTGTATTTGTTGTCAAACCTGGGTATTTCAAAATTCTTTGGAAAAGGTAATGTTGTAATGGAGTGATCGAATGGTAATGGAAAAATTTCCTAAAGAGTGTAGGTATTTTTTTTTCTTACCTGTATGTTTGCTATTTGTTGGGTGATTACATCTATTTTTCGTTCCATCTTTGTTTTTAGTATATTTTTTTCAATCCTTCCGTGAAATAGCCTTGTTGTCCTACCATGTTTTGGTCATATATTGGGTATTGTGAAGGTATAGGACCTTGGTAACCATATTGGGAGTAAGGAGGGTTAGCTCCTTGTTGTTGGGATGAACTATACTGAAGGATTCCCTGATGGTGCATTGGTGGGTTACCTTGTTGATGGGATGACTAAAGAAGGGTGCCCTAGGGCACACCTTGTTGGGAAAGACTATATTGAAGGTTCCCCTAATGATGCGTTGGTGGGTTACCTTGTTGATGGGATGACTGAAGAAGGGTGCCTTGGGGCACACCTTGTTGGGAAAGAGTATATTGAAGGTTCCCCTGATGATGCATTGGCAAGTTACCTTATTGATGGGACGACTAAAGAAGGTGCCCTAGGGCACACCTTGTTGGGAAGGACTATATTGAAGGTTCCCCTGATGATGTGTTGGTGGGTTACCTTGTTGATGGGACAAATAAAAAAGGGTGCCCTAGGGAACACCTTGTTGTTTGGAAAGACTATACTGAAGGTTCCCCTAATAATGTGTTGGTGGGTTACCTTGTTGATGGGACGACTGAAGAAGGGTTCCTTGGGGCACACCTTGTTGGGCAGGACTATATTGAAGGTTCCCTTGATGATGCGTTGGCAGGTTACCTTATTGATGGGACGACTAAAGAAGGGTGCCCTGGGGCACACCTTGTTGGGAAGGACTATATTGAAGGTTCCCCTAATGATGCGTTGGCGGGTTACCTTGTTGATGGGACGATTGAAGAAGGGTGCCCTAGGGCACACCTTGTTGGGTAGGACTATATTGAAGGTTCCCTTGATGATGTGTTGGCGGGTTACCTTGTTGATGGGAAAACTAAAGAAGGGTGCCCTGGGGCACACCTTGTTGTGCAGGACTATATTGATGATGCATTGGCAGGTTACCTTGATGGGATGACTGAAGAAGGGTTCCTTGGGGCACACCTTGTTGGTAGTATTGTTGGTTCGGAAGGGGACCATGTGCTCCACCTTGTTGATGGTAATGATTGTTTTGGGAAGGATCAGTATTTGAAGTGTTTTGAGGTATATACTGTCCGGGAGGAGGATTGTTTTTCTATGGTTCACACTGGGATGGCCCTCCTTGATATAGTTGTGCCACTGCTGCTTGTTCAATCTGAGCTAGTTTTCTGAACAAGGGGTTTTCTTTGGGTTGACAATTGTTTTGTGAGAATATGGGTGGCATGTTGGGAATCTCTGGGGGTTTGGTTATTTGTCTCACAATTGAGTTATCCCCGAAGGGAATAAGATTGGGATGTTTGAGAGCCTCTACGTTGAAGTCCACTAGTAATTTAGCACCACTTTGTGCTAACTTGAAAAAATATGAGTTTGGGTCCTTTCTCAATAGCTTGTCCATTAGTTTGAGCACTTTTGGGTTGTTGGAATGTTGAAACAGTTCTCCATCATTTATTTCCTCCTTATTATCTACCTCCTCTACAACCACTCAGTTTGGGTCCTAGGTTTTTTGTTCTATCACCTCCTTTTGTTTGTAGTTTAGTTCTTCCTCACTAAATGTGTCTCTATACACGGGTATTTTTTGTGGTGTTTCAAGGTCGCTCGCCCTATAGCCCCATGGGCCATCTTCATTGTTCATAATGTTGGTTGGTGGGATGCCAGTGTTGTTCTTTCTTGATTCCATGTTTTTCTTGTGTTGTGATCTTGTATTTACCATAAATTTTGGGTCACCTATGGGAGAGTTGTGTTGAGATTTGTAATGTTTGAACTCTCTAGTTGACTCAAACCTAGGTAAAAGGGACACTTTAAGTCTTTTTTGAGAAATGATGGTAATGGGAGATGAAAAAGATGAGTGATGTGGGAAGTGATATTTTGCAAATATTTTGGGACAACACTCTTGACTCAAGTCTGATGTTTTAATTTAGATAGGTTCAAGATCATGGAAAATCCTAAGGTTTTGACTGTAAAAGAATGCATACAAGTTTGGGTTATTCCTTGAAACACGTTTATAGAAGTTGTATACCAACCTAGTTCTATTTTGGTGTAGTGCTAAAAGGTGTTTTTTGAGAGCTTTTGGACTAAGATGCCTAAGTTTGAAATGATGACATGTAGACTTTCTCTTGGGGATTCTAATTTTTTCATGAGATCATTGAGTGTGTGGGAGAAAAAGAGGATATTTATTGCCACACGGGTGGTGATAACATGAGTCTTTTAGCTGCTATTTCTACTTTTTCTTCCTCTTTGTCTAAGATTTGTGTTTTGTTTCTCCATTGGTTGGGTGTTTCATTTTTCTTAAATATGAAGGTTCTTAAACTGCTAATGATATTATTTTGTTCACCTTCTATGTGTGTGAGACTAGGTTGGAGGATTGGTGCTACAAGGTTTGGTTGTTGAACTGGAGCAGTCGTTCGCCAGATGGTCATAAAGTGTAATGGTGTTTGAGATGGTTGCTATGAAGCTCAAGACCCTAAGGTTTGAGTACTATTTTGGAATGGTGCTACTTTTTGGAAACCAAAATGTTGAAGGACTAGGGTCGATATTTCACTTCCTTGTCTAGAGGATATGTTGTGGAAAAGCTTACTTGCACTATTTGCGAGTTTCAAGTAACTATTGATATCATAAACGTCTGGGTGAAGGAATTATCCTAGTGGTTTGTTTGATTTTGATTTCTAATAATTGGGATGGAAATAATGGATGAGGGACTATATGATTTATCTGGTTTTCCAATTGTTCTGTTCTAACACTAATCTTGTAAACAAATTCAGTTTGTTTTCCCCAAGTGTCAGTAGGATAAAGTAGTAGCATTGGTTTCTGAGCAAAAATGCACAAGATTGTGAGTAAATGTGTCAAGTGCTCAGGTTTTTTGAGAAGCAAGTGTGAGTTGGAATGGAAAGTGCAACTACTGTGTGTTTTTGTCAAATACAATGTTTTCTCAGGAAAAAGTGAGCATCTTTTTGGAAAATTCAAAGATCCTAGTGGCAAGTGCGCCAGTTTCTCAGAAGCAAATGTAAGAGAATAAAAGCAAGTACGCGGGTCCCGCAACAAGGGCTTAGTTTCTGTCAAATGCACCTAATTTTCATTAGTAGTTTTTCTGAGACAAAGAAAATGCAACGAAATTTCAGCTACTGCTCATAAATTGTGACAACTACAGTGAAATTTTGTGCAATGCAATGAAATTTTTGGTAACTGCTAAGAAAATGTGATAACTTGTACTGGAATTTTGTGCCAATGTGGTTTTTGTATTTTGTTTCCAGTTTTGAACAATCTTTTCCTAGATTTTTTTGCAAGTTTAAAGTTGGTTTTCTCTCTACTTCTCTGTGTTTGGAGTATGGCAAGTGATACAACACTTGGACTGACTCAAAAATAATGGACCTGTGTGACCTTCATGTCTACAGCTCAAATTGTGAAATCACGACACCCAGGGCATAGTTCCCAAATGTTTACTTTGATCAATGCAACTTGAAAGAAAAACTAGAATATTTGTAAACCTTTAAGAAAAAATCCTTTCAAGGAGTGCAAACATAGGGCTTCTTTCACAAATATACACTAAGTCAAAGGGTTTTGTGATTCAACCATCATGTTCAATGTTTGTTTGGATGTGTTCTTTTTAGATCAAGCACAAAGGTTGATGTCTAATTGCTTTGAATGTATTCGGCAAGTTTAACATAAACAAGCATTTACAACCCTAGTGGATAGAAACCATTCTTTCAGGTAGGCCTACCTCATGCCCCAAAGGGATGATTTTACATGCATCTTATGGCGTGGGCCTGTAGTCGGACATGGAAAGTAACTTCTCTGAAGTAAATTCTGATGCACCACTTTCAAAGAATGTTTTTGGATAATAGGGTGGCTTCTAAAATAATTTGGCTCTTAGTAATGTTCTGGGGATATTATTTTTCGGCCCCTATACATGCGACATTTTGTTCAATTAAGAACCTCCCAGCCCTTATGGGTTTTTACGCATCACAAGGATACTAGGGGAGAATACTTCAGCATAGGCCAACAACACCTGGTGGGACGATGAAATTTCCTCACACCCATAAAATATTTATATAGTGGTCCAAAACAAAAGTACTACTTGGGTCGCCTATGATTTTTCCAGCGCGGGATGTTTCTCAATAGGTAGGCCCTCTAAAAAGGTATGCTTGAAAAGAAAGGTGTGAAGCTCAAGATGTTTTCGCTCACCCAAGATAGCCAAAAGGTGTGAGGGGAGAAGAAAACCATCTAGCTTTCCAAATACTGAAGCACAACAAACACTTTATAGCAGTTTGATTCTTTTTAAACACCTCAAGCTATGTTATCCCCAAAAATATGTGAATAAAATAAACAACTTGTTCTTTTTAATTGCACCAATATGAATTATTTTGGATATCAATAACTTAAGATAGCAATGGTGCAAGACATAAAGAATATTTTGTTCATTTTTAAGCACAAATCTGAGTGTTTCTAAGAAATCAATCCTGGTTCTAACTTGGTCAACAAAAGTAAAACGAGCGTGCGTCAACAAAATGGAAATTGTTTTGCGTTCTTTTTGTGCACCAAAATCAAAGTTCCTAATTATGAAAACTTGGAAAGAGTTCATTTTTAGAGCACCTTAATTGAAATGTTTCATTCTTTTTATGCACCAAATCGACAATTCCTAACTTAAAAAAACTTTAAATGGTTCATTTTTAAGAGCACCAAAATGAAGGGTTCATTTGTGTTGTTCTTTTTAAAGCACCAAATAAGAGTTCCTAATTTAAAAAAGCTTGAAATGGTTCAATTTTTAGTAACACCAAAATGAAGTGTGCATTTTTCTTGTTCTTTTTAAAGCACCAAATGACAATTCCTATTTTAAGATAGCTTGGAAGGGTTCATTTTAAGAGCACTAAAACAAAGTTTGTTCTTTTTATGCACCAAAATAAACATTCCTAACTTTAATAAAAAAATATGTAGATCTGGAGTGCTTAGACCATTCGTCTTCCCTATAGAAAATAAG
Organism: Sequoia sempervirens; assembly: GCA_007258455.2. NCBI lineage: Eukaryota > Viridiplantae > Streptophyta > Pinopsida > Cupressales > Cupressaceae > Sequoia > Sequoia sempervirens. Next base: position 1,146,185,096 of record VDFB02271358.1, read on the forward strand.
TTAATGTCTTTCAAATCCTGCATACAAATATGTTAGCACCTGTTACACATTCAAAAATAGGCATATGTGAGCAAAAAATCAATTGCAAAAATGCAGATTCTGTGCACTAATCTGTTAGAGTAAGTGCTCAAAAATCATAGTCAAGTGCACCCCTATCAGAATCAAGTGCTCAAATTTCAGAGCAAGTGCACCCCTGTCATAAGTCAAATGCAAGGAAATAAAAGCAAGTGCACAGAAACACTGTCAAGTGCGCAGTTATCGAGGCAAATGCTCAGTTTTTAGAGTCAAGTGCACAGTTTTCTTGATAGGCAATTGCAAAATTTATGAGACAGTACATGAAAACTTCTTCAAATGTGCTTCTAGGACCTACAACTTCAAAAATGGCTCATAGAAACGTTAGTGTATGGGACAAGGGTCACATCGAGTGTGCCAGAATGTGTGAGGGGGGAAAACATAGATGCAAACAAGATTAAATGCGATTGAAATTAGGATCTAAGCTAAGATCAAACACATAAATATAATATCTAATCCTACACATATGAAATGAAACTAAGCTATTGAAAACACATTAGGAAATCTATGATTGCCAAATTGAATGTAAACAAAAGTACAGTGTTACCATCCCATATCGAAGTATATTCACCTGATGTTGGATTGTTCTATCATCGTGAAGCCTCCATAGTTCATGCGCAAAGCTTTGATCAATGATGCGTGTTGGTTCATCGAAGAAAGGTTGAAGCTCTATCAATGGTGATATCAACAGTACTTCGTTGCATAAGGTATATTGATTCTCCGATACTCTTTTTGTGAGGAAAGAGGTTTGTTATATAGAAAATGAGATTTGAAATGGACAATTAGGATTAAACAATGTTGGATCAAGATCAATGGTTGAAAGGTGTTGAGAGGATTTAGACATGAAAATATTGTGCAAAGTAGATTGCACAATTTGTGTGATTGAGGAATAGATTGGCTAGTCAAGAATTAGATTGATTAGTCAAGATTTAGATTGATCAGTCAGGATTTAGGTGGCTTAGTTAGGAAATAGATTGATTAGTCAACAAATTAGATTGCTTAGTCAGCAAATTAGATTGCTCAGCCAGCAATTGTAATTTGCTCAATCAGAAAGTGGGTGAGAAATATGAATTAATTGATTTAATTAATTAATTCCTTTTTGGAGTTGAACGTGCAAATCAAGTTTGAATTTTGCAAACAAAGTTGCATTAGTTTGATTTGATTTTTGATAAATGATTTGAATAGTTTGATTTAATTATTCAAAATTTGGAGGGAAAGTGTCGTAATTAAATTATTATGATTTAATAATTTAATTTAACTTAGGGGAATAAGGTGTTTTAGAGATGTAATCAAATAATTGGTGTTATTTAATTAATTAGGATGAAATAAAATGGGATTAGGACTTCTTTAAATAAATGTAATTTATTTAATTGGTCAAAATGATAGAAATGTGCATTAATTCAATAATGTTGTTCTATTTAATTAATAGCAGAATTAGGGTTTTCAAGACTTTATTAAATAAATGGAATTTATTTAATCCATCAAAAATGATGAAAAAGTGAATTAATTAAATAATGTTGTACTATTCAATTAATAGAGGAATTTAGGGTTTTGGATATTATTTGATAGTGTGTGAGGTTTTTGAGATGTTCTAAAACATTGTAGGATGATTTTGAGATGTTGTGGAATGTTTTCGAGATGTTTTGAGACGTTTTAGAGATGTTTCAGGATGATTTTGAGATGTTGCGAGACGTTTCAGGATGATTCTGAGATGTTTCGAGATGTTTCGAGATGATTTTGAGATGTTCTGAGATATTGTGGGATGTTGTTTGATGTTTTTTTTTATGTTGTTTGATGTTGTTTAGGGTGTGTGATAGGTGTTAGGTCAATTTTACATGTCTATAGTTTGTTTTGATTTTGATTTCCAAAAAGTAGGATGAGTGTTGAAAATGGATGAAGGACTATATGTTGTATCTTGGGATTCCAATTATTTTGTTTCAAAAAGGATCCCGTAACCAGTTTCTGATTGGTTTTTTTTTAGTATAACACAAAGCAAAAGTGATTGATTTGGAGTAAAAGCGGCCAAAATAGTCAACTACGGCTAGATTATGGTAAGTGCGCTCAGTTTTGAAAAGAAAATGCGATCAGATTTTTCAAGTGTGGCCTTTGTCTGTACTTTTCCTAAATTGGTGAATTACATATTCAAAAGTGAGCTATTTTGGAAAATATGGCCAGTTTTTGGTCAAGTGTGACCAAAAAAATTTGTTAATTGTGGCACAAAAAGGTTAAGTACGACTAGTTTTATAGCAGGTGCGTTCAGTTTTTCAAGTGTGGTAGACTTTCATCAATAACTGTCATGTGACAAAGAGCGAAATCGAGCTTTTTTAGGTCGACTGTGACCAATTTTATGTCAGGTGTTGCAAAAGTAAAAGCAAAAGTGGCCTCTGTGTAGATTTGTTTTATAGTTTTAGTATTTGGCAACAACTTGGATGTTTTTTTTGTAGTTTTGATGGTTTTGCTTGATCTATTTCGAGATTTGGCAAGTGATATCATGCAACACAACAATCAAAACTTATGTGACCTAAATGTCTATAATTTTAAGCATGTTTCCCTCCATGAAAGCTTGAAGTTTTTGGAGGTAGAAATGCTAAAGTTATAGTTTCCAATGTTTATGTTTTCCTTAATGCGACTTGAAATGTGAGCCTAAATATCTGGAAACCTTCAAAGATATTGTTTTAAGATATCCTTTAGGAGTGCAAATAGATGTCTCTTTTCAAAGGATTCGTAACAATTCAAAAAGGTTTATCGTTTTAGAACTATGTTAAGTGTTTGTTTTGATGTGTTCATTTTGAATTCAAGCACAAAGTTTGATGTTTCAAAGTAATCGAATAGATTTGGAAATTTTTCATGAAGAAAAAGTACACCCTAGGGATAGACACTTCCTCCTAAATGGGCTTACCTCATATGCCCTGAAGGGATGATTTTACATGCAACGAATGGAGAGGTTTTTAAGCTCAACCATAAGTTGGACTTGGTAAGTAACTACTCATAATCAAAATTTTGATGCACCACTTCAAAGAATGCTTTGGATAAAAGGGGTGGCGTCTACAAACATTGGTTCTTAGTCATGTTTCGAGATATTTGGTGTCTATACATGCAGTCATTCACTCAATTAAGAGGCCTCCCAGCCCTTGCAGGTTTTTACATATCACATGGATATTAAGGGAGACATTCGTCGGTATAGAGCATCTACACCAGGTGGGTGATGAACTTTCCTCACACATACAATAATTTATATAGTGGACCAAAACAAAGTACCGCTTGGGTCGTTCCCTCTCACAAGTTGGCAGGCAGGCCCTCCAAAGGTATGCATTGAAATGAAAATAGTGTGCGACACTCAAGATGCTTTTCGTCACCCAAGATTGCCCAAAAAGGTGCAAGGGGAGAGGATGGACACCTAGTTTTCTAAACACAAAATACATGGTATACACTTCATCGCAATGTTCTTTTTAAGCCTCAAAAAAAATAAAAAAATAAAACTAAAATAAAATAAAAATAAAGGTGTGTACAAGATAGCAATTGTTCTTTTTATGTTTACCAAAGTGAGATGTTCTGGATTTCATACAAAGATATTGCAATGTGCAAGACAAGAATTTGATTTGTTCATTTTAAGCAACAACCAAAGTGTTTTTTTCTTTCTAAATCCTTGTCTTAATGGTCAACAAAATAAATTGTGTATTCATCAACAAAACAAAACATTGGTCAACAAAAAATTAAAAAAAATTTAGAGCACCAAAAAGGATTCGTTTGTTCTACAAAGATTTTGAAGGAAAATCTTTTTTAGAGCACCAAAATGAAAGTGTTCATTTATGGGGTTCTTTTTATGCACCAATTTAAAGTTTTCTAACTTATGAAAGCTTATAAAAAATCATTTTAGAGCACCAATTAAAAGCGTTTGTTTGTGGGGTTCTTTTTATGCACTAATTGAAAGTATTTTCTAATTTAGAAATATTTTGATAAATTGATTTTTAGAACACCAATTGAAATGTTCACTTGTGGGGTTCTTTTTATGCACCAATTGAAAGCATTTTCTAATCTAGAAAGGTTTTGAGAAATTGATTTTTAGAGCACCAATTGAAATGTTCATTTGTGGTGTTCTTTTTATGCACCAATTGAAAGCATTTTCTAATCTAGAAAGCTTTTGAGAAATTGATTTTTAGAGCACTAATTGAAATGTTCATTTGTGAGGTTCTTTTTATGCACCAAATTAAGGTTTTCTAATTATGAAAGCTTTAAAACTTTAAACTCTTCGACCGTTCACCTTCTCTACAATAAACATGTTAGTTGTTCTTGGATACACACATGTCATACCTCTGCAAATCCTGTATAAACAAAATTAGCACCTTTCAAACATTCAAATCAATTACCCATTAGTGTTAGAATTCAAAATTTAACATTAAGTTTTCAGAAAAAACTTAATAGAGCAAAAGCAAACTAAAAATTCAAAAGCGGCCTCTGTCAAAAGAAAAAGCAAATGAAAGAAAAGTGGCCTCATTTTTTAACATAAGTGGCTTAAAAACTCAAGTGCACCTCTTTATTTTTGCAAAAGTGCAACAAAAAGTTAGAAGCACCCAAAAAAATGTCAAGTGTACGAAAAATGTGAAATCAAGTGCACAAAATTCATGTAGCTTCTGCGTGAAATTTTTTTTTGTGCACTTCCGGAACCTACAACTTCAAAATTAGCTCATAAAACTATTAGTGCTAAGAACCGTGGTCCCATCAGGCATGCCAGGATGTGTAAGGGGGAAATGGGGATCATGCGAATGCAATCAATTTGAGTGAATAGAAACTAATCTTAACGATAAAATGTTAATGATTCATGCCCATTACTCGCGAAATGAAACTTTGTTGGGTAGGACTATATTGAAGGTTCCCTTGATGATGTGTTGGCGGGTTACCTTGTTGATGGGAAAACTAAAGAAGGGTGCCCTGGGGCACACCTTGTTGTGCAGGACTATATTGATGATGCATTGGCAGGTTACCTTGATGGGATGACTGAAGAAGGGTTCCTTGGGGCACACCTTGTTGGTAGTATTGTTGGTTCGGAAGGGGACCATGTGCTCCACCTTGTTGATGGTAATGATTGTTTTGGGAAGGATCAGTATTTGAAGTGTTTTGAGGTATATACTGTCTGGGAGGAGGATTGTTTTTCTATGGTTCACACTGGGATGGCCCTCCTTGATATAGTTGTGCCACTGCTGCTTGTTCAATCTGAGCTAGTTTTCTGAACAAGGGGTTTTCTTTGGGTTGACAATTGTTTTGTGAGAATATGGGTGGCATGTTGGGAATCTCTGGGGGTTTGGTTATTTGTCTCACAATTGAGTTATCCCCGAAGGGAATAAGATTGGGATGTTTGAGAGCCTCTACGTTGAAGTCTACTAGTAATTTAGCACCACTTTGTGCTAACTTGAAAAAATATGAGTTTGGGTCCTTTCTCAATAGCTTGTCCATTAGTTTGAGCACTTTTGGGTTGTTGGAATGTTGAAACAGTTCTCCATCATTTATTTCCTCCTTATTATCTACCTCCTCTACAACCACTTAGTTTGGGTCCTAGGTTTTTTGTTCTATCACCTCCTTTTGTTTGTAGTTTAGTTCTTCCTCACTAAATGTGTCTCTATACACGGGTATTTTTTGTGGTGTTTCAAGGTCGCTCGCCCTATAGCCCCATGGGCCATCTTCATTGTTCATAATGTTGGTTGGTGGGATGCCAATGTTGTTCTTTCTTGATTCCATGTTTTTCTTGTGTTGTGATCTTGTATTTACCATAAATTTTGGGTCACCTATGGGAGAGTTGTGTTGAGATTTGTAATGTTTGAACTCTCTAGTTGACTCAAACCTAGGTAAAAGGGACACTTTAAGTCTTTTTTGAGAAATGATGGTAATGGGAGATGAAAAAGATGAGTGATGTGGGAAGTGATATTTTGCAAATATTTTGGGACAACACTCTTGACTCAAGTCTGATGTTTTAATTTAGATAGGTTCAAGATCATGGAAAATCCTAAGGTTTTGACTGTAAAAGAATGCATACAAGTTTGGGTTATTCCTTGAAACACGTTTATAGAAGTTGTATACCAACCTAGTTCTATTTTGGTGTAGTGCTAAAAGGTGTTTTTTGAGAGCTTTTGGACTAAGATGCCTAAGTTTGAAATGATGACATGTAGACTTTCTCTTGGGGATTCTAATTTTTTCATGAGATCATTGAGTGTGTGGGAGAAAAAGAGGATATTTATTGCCACACGGGTGGTGATAACATGAGTCTTTCAGCTGCTATTTCTACTTTTTCTTCCTCTTTGTCTAAGATTTGTGTTTTGTTTCTCCATTGGTTGGGTGTTTCATTTTTCTTAAATATGAAGGTTCTTAAACTACTAATGATATTATTTTGTTCACCTTCTATGTGTGTGAGACTAGGTTGGAGGATTGGTGCTACAAGGTTTGGTTGTTGAACTGGAGCAGTCGTTCGCCAGATGGTCATAAAGTGTAATGTTGTTTGAGATGGTTGCTATGAAGCTCAAGACCCTAAGGTTTGAGTACTATTTTGGAATGGTGCTACTTTTTGGAAACCAAAATGTTGAAGGACTAGGGTCGATATTTCACTTCCTTGTCTAGAGGATATGTTGTGGAAAAGCTTACTTGCACTATTTGCGAGTTTCAAGTAACTATTGATATCATAAACGTCTGGGTGAAGGAATTATCCTAGTGGTTTGTTTGATTTTGATTTCTAATAATTGGGATGGAAATAATGGATGAGGGACTATATGATTTATCTGGTTTTCCAATTGTTTTGTTCTAACACTAATCTTGTAAACAAATTCAGTTTGTTTTCCCCAAGTGTCAGTAGGATAAAGTAGTAGCATTGGTTTCTGAGCAAAAATGCACAAGATTGTGAGTAAATGTGTCAAGTGCTCAGGTTTTTTGAGAAGCAAGTGTGAGTTGGAATGGAAAGTGCAACTACTGTGTGTTTTTGTCAAATACAATGTTTTCTCAGGAAAAAGTGAGCATCTTTTTGGAAAATTCAAAGATCCTAGTGGCAAGTGCGCCAGTTTCTCAGAAGCAAATGTAAGAGAATAAAAGCAAGTACGCGGGTCCCGCAACAAGGGCTTAGTTTCTGTCAAATGCACCTAATTTTCATTAGTAGTTTTTCTGAGACAAAGAAAATGCAACGAAATTTCAGCTACTGCTCATAAATTGTGACAACTACAGTGAAATTTTGTGCAATGCAATGAAATTTTTGGTAACTGCTAAGAAAATGTGATAACTTGTACTGGAATTTTGTGCCAATGTGGTTTTTGTATTTTGTTTCCAGTTTTGAACAATCTTTTCCTAGATTTTTTTGCAAGTTTAAAGTTGGTTTTCTCTCTACTTCTCTGTGTTTGGAGTATGGCAAGTGATACAACACTTGGACTGACTCAAAAATAATGGACCTGTGTGACCTTCATGTCTACAGCTCAAATTGTGAAATCACGACACCCAGGGCATAGTTCCCAAATGTTTACTTTGATCAATGCAACTTGAAAGAAAAACTAGAATATTTGTAAACCTTTAAGAAAAAATCCTTTCAAGGAGTGCAAACATAGGGCTTCTTTCACAAATATACACTAAGTCAAAGGGTTTTGTGATTCAACCATCATGTTCAATGTTTGTTTGGATGTGTTCTTTTTAGATCAAGCACAAAGGTTGATGTCTAATTGCTTTGAATGTATTCGGCAAGTTTAACATAAACAAGCATTTACAACCCTAGTGGATAGAAACCATTCTTTCAGGTAGGCCTACCTCATGCCCCAAAGGGATGATTTTACATGCATCTTATGGCGCGGGCCTGTAGTGGACATGCCCCTAACTTCCCATGGTGCTGTCTGGTTCTGACATTGCCATTTTGTTTCTTCGAATCCTTCGTCCACTTCCAAAGTACTGCTTATGATTTTTCAATGCTCAATACCCTCTATATGCTTGAATAAGCTCTATTGTCCATCTAGCTACAAGCACAATCAGTTTGATAAACACCTCAAGCTCCCCAAAAATCAACAATTGCACCAATTGAATCCACAACAAGACCATCACAAATCTGAGTGTTTCGGGGGTGGAGCATGCGTACTCAAACTGATCCACCTTAATTGAAATGTTTCATTCTTTTTATGCACCAAATCGACAATTCCTAACTTAAAAAAACTTTAAATGGTTCATTTTTAAGAGCACCAAAATGAAGGGTTCATTTGTGTTGTTCTTTTTAAAGCACCAAATAAGAGTTCCTAATTTAAAAAAGCTTGAAATGGTTCAATTTTTAGTAACACCAAAATGAAGTGTGCATTTTTCTTGTTCTTTTTAAAGCACCAAATGACAATTCCTATTTTAAGATAGCTTGGAAGGGTTCATTTTAAGAGCACTAAAACAAAGTTTGTTCTTTTTATGCACCAAAATAAACATTCCTAACTTTAATAAAAAAATATGTAGATCTGGAGTGCTTAGACCATTCGTCTTCCCTATAGAAAATAAGTTAATGTCTTTCAAATCCTGCATACAAATATGTTAGCACCTGTTACACATTCAAAAATAGGCATATGTGAGCTTCAATTGCAAAAATGCAGATTCTGTGCACTGATCTGTTAGAGTAAGTGCTCAAAAATCATAGTCAAATGCACCCCTATCAGAATCAAGTGCTCAAATTTCAGAGCAAGTGCACCCCTGTCATAAGTCAAATGCAAGGAAATAAAAGCAAGTGCACAGAAACACTATCAAGTGCGCAGTTATCGAGGCAAATGCTCAGTTTTTAGAGTCAAGTGCACAGTTTTCTTGATAGGCAATTGCAAAATTTATGAGACAGTACATGAAAACTTCTTCAAATGTGCTTCTAGGACCTACAACTTCAAAAATGGCTCATAGAAACGTTAGTGTATGGGACAAGGGTCACATCGAGTGTGCCAGAATGTGTGAGGGGGGAAAACATAGATGCAAACAAGATTAAATGCGATTGAAATTAGGATCTAAGCTAAGATCAAACACATAAATATAATATCTAATCCTACACATATGAAATGAAACTAAGCTATTGAAAACACATTAGGAAATCTATGATTGCCAAATTGAATGTAAACAAAAGTACAGTGTTACCATCCCATATCGAAGTATATTCACCTGATGTTGGATTGTTCTATCATCGTGAAGCCTCCATAGTTCATGCGCAAAGCTTTGATCAATGATGCGTGTTGGTTCATCGAAGAAAGGTTGAAGCTCTATCAATGGTGATATCAATAGTACTTCGTTGCATAAGGTATATTGATTCTCCGATCCTCTTTTTGTGAGGAAAGAGGTTTGTTATATAGAAAATGAGATTTGAAATGGACTTAGGATTAAACAATGTTGGATCAAGATCAATGGTTGAAAGGTGTTGAGAGGATTTAGACATGAAAATATTGTGCAAAGTAGATTGCACAATTTGTGTGATTGAGGAATAGATTGGCTAGTCAAGAATTAGATTGATTAGTCAAGATTTAGATTGATCAGTCAGGATTTAGGTGGCTTAGTTAGGAAATAGATTGATTAGTCAACAAATTAGATTGCTTAGTCAGCAAATTAGATTGCTCAGCCAGCAATTGTAATTTGCTCAATCAGAAAGTGGGTGAGAAATATGAATTAATTGATTTAATTAATTAATTCCTTTTTGGAGTTGAACGTGCAAATCAAGTTTGAATTTTGCAAACAAAGTTGCATTAGTTTGATTTGATTTTTGATAAATGATTTGAATAGTTTGATTTAATTATTCAAAATTTGGAGGGAAAGTGTCGTAATTAAATTATTATGATTTAATAATTTAATTTAACTTAGGGGAATAAGGTGTTTTAGAGATGTAATCAAATAATTGGTGTTATTTAATTAATTAGGATGAAATAAAATGGGATTAGGACTTCTTTAAATAAATGTAATTTATTTAATTGGTCAAAATGATAGAAATGTGCATTAATTCAATAATGTTGTTCTATTTAATTAATAGCAGAATTAGGGTTTTCAAGACTTTATTAAATAAATGGAATTTATTTAATCCATCAAAAATGATGAAAAAGTGAATTAATTAAATAATGTTGTACTATTCAATTAATAGAGGAATTTAGGGTTTTGGATATTATTTGATAGTGTGTGAGGTTTTTGAGATGTTCTAAAACATTGTAGGATGATTTTGAGATGTTGTGGAATGTTTTCGAGATGTTTTGAGACGTTTTAGAGATGTTTCAGGATGATTTTGAGATGTTGCGAGACGTTTCAGGATGATTCTGAGATGTTTCGAGATGTTTCGAGATGATTTTGAGATGTTCTGAGATATTGTGGGATGTTGTTTGATGTTTTTTTTTATGTTGTTTGATGTTGTTTAGGGTGTGTGATAGGTGTTAGGTCAATTTTACATGTCTATAGTTTGTTTTGATTTTGATTTCCAAAAAGTAGGATGAGTGTTGAAAATGGATGAAGGACTATATGTTGTATCTTGGGATTCCAATTATTTTGTTTCAAAAAGGATCCCGTAACCAGTTTCTGATTGGTTTTTTTTTAGTATAACACAAAGCAAAAGTGATTGATTTGGAGTAAAAGCGGCCAAAATAGTCAACTACGGCTAGATTATGGTAAGTGCGCTCAGTTTTGAAAAGAAAATGCGATCAGATTTTTCAAGTGTGGCCTTTGTCTGTACTTTTCCTAAATTGGTGAATTACATATTCAAAAGTGAGCTATTTTGGAAAATATGGCCAGTTTTTGGTCAAGTGTGACCAAAAAAATTTGTTAATTGTGGCACAAAAAGGTTAAGTACGACTAGTTTTATAGCAGGTGCGTTCAGTTTTTCAAGTGTGGTAGACTTTCATCAATAACTGTCATGTGACAAAGAGCGAAATCGAGCTTTTTTAGGTCGACTGTGACCAATTTTATGTCAGGTGTTGCAAAAGTAAAAGCAAAAGTGGCCTCTGTGTAGATTTGTTTTATAGTTTTAGTATTTGGCAACAACTTGGATGTTTTTTTTGTAGTTTTGATGGTTTTGCTTGATCTATTTCGAGATTTGGCAAGTGATATCATGCAACACAACAATCAAAACTTATGTGACCTAAATGTCTATAATTTTAAGCATGTTTCCCTCCATGAAAGCTTGAAGTTTTTGGAGGTAGAAATGCTAAAGTTATAGTTTCCAATGTTTATGTTTTCCTTAATGCGACTTGAAATGTGAGCCTAAATATCTGGAAACCTTCAAAGATATTGTTTTAAGATATCCTTTAGGAGTGCAAATAGATGTCTCTTTTCAAAGGATTCGTAACAATTCAAAAAGGTTTATCGTTTTAGAACTATGTTAAGTGTTTGTTTTGATGTGTTCATTTTGAATTCAAGCACAAAGTTTGATGTTTCAAAGTAATCGAATAGATTTGGAAATTTTTCATGAAGAAAAAGTACACCCTAGGGATAGACACTTCCTCCTAAATGGGCTTACCTCATATGCCCTGAAGGGATGATTTTACATGCAACGAATGGAGAGGTTTTTAAGCTCAACCATAAGTTGGACTTGGTAAGTAACTACTCATAATCAAAATTTTGATGCACCACTTCAAAGAATGCTTTGGATAAAAGGGGTGGCATCTACAAACATTGGTTCTTAGTCATGTTTTGAGATAGTTGTTGTCTATACATGCAGTCATTCACTCAATTCAGGCCTCCCAGCCCTTGCAGGTTTTTACATATCACATGGATATTAAGGGAGAGCTTTATGTGATCATCATCATCCTATCCAATGGGTGAGGTCTATCCTATCTCATCATATAATCCCATCTTTTTATCCACTCATCCTATCATCATCCTCCACTTATCCTATCATCATTCATCATCCTTTATCCATCATTTATCTTTGGTATTTTGTCAAACTACGTTGCCCCTGCGCTTTCACGTAGGCAAGGTCGGTCACTTGATCCGCCCCCGGGGATCCTTTATCATCTATCATCGGTCTTTCTGCTTTGTCCATCTGATCCTTTATCATCTATCATCAGTCTTTCTACTTTGTCCATATGCTCCTCTATCATCTAGCATCAGTCTTTCTACTTTGTCCATCTGCTCCTCTATCATCTAGCGTTGGTTTTTCTGCTTTGTCCATCTTCTCTTTTATCATCTATCATCGATCGCCATTGTCCACTTTACTCATTTTCCCCATCCTATCTTTATCATCCATCAAAGTCTTCATCTTGGTCAGTCGACAGCCTTTTATTGGACTACGAGGGCTCTGCGCTTTCACGTGGGCAAGGCTAATCTTTGATCGGCCCCCAAGCCCCTAGTCTTTAGGGTGTGTCAGTCCCATGTCTTGTCTTCCTTGTGTCGTGTCATCAAGCTATGCCCTTATCTAGCCAATTCTTCACAAACAAGATCTGTTAGTATTAGCATATCCAATCGATTTTGAGCATCCCGTGTCATAATGATATTTTAGTTTAGTATCCATCATTGGTCTCAGTAGGATGCATCCTTCCTAACATACCTCATTCACCCCATCCATCCCCTTGATCCTATGGCAAAGGACGTTTTGAAATTGATTGTGATCTTTTTGATGCTTTTGTTTTTGTTATCATTTGAGCTCCCTATCACACCTCGTCATAGTCACCTTGGTCCATCATATCATGGTGTGCTATGACCGGTCATCATAGGGGCATATCTTGATCTTTTATTGATGTTTTCTGCTAGGTTGTCCCATGTAGTACCCACCAAGATCCTTGTGCTCTTGCGTTACGCTGGAGCATCCTTTTGTGCTTGCGGTTATCTCAATACCTGGCCCGACCAAGGTCTTTGACTTTGGGGTGTTGGGATAGCCTTCTTGTCTGTTGTGTTTATTTCATGCATTAGACACTATATGTCTTGGTCCTTCATACCTTGGTGTATCGTGTCTTATGCTATAGCAAAAATCAGTGCTCTGAAGATGGAAAATTGCATTAGGATTGCATTTCATTTTCCATTCTATCGTCTTGCATGTATCCCCCCATCCCTTCCTCCTTCATCCTCATCTCACATCTCTATCCAATCCCCATCCATTCCATTTAGCCCAAATCACCTAATCATATCGTTGGTCTTGTTCTCAGTCTTGTTACAAGCCTTGATCCAATCATCCTCATCATCATCCAGATGTATTCTTACATATCCCTTTGGTGTTGTTTTGGGGTGTATCCTTCCCTCGTCAATAACACTTTCATGTAGCTTCTGCGTGAAATTTTTTTTTGTGCGCTTCCGGAACCTACAACTTCAAAATTAGCTCATAAAACTATTAGTGCTAAGAACCGTGGTCCCATCGGGCATGCCAGGATGTGTAAGGGGGAAATGGGGATCATGCGAATGCAATCAATTTGAGTGAATAGAAACTAATCTTAACGATAAAATGTTAATGATTCATGCCCATTACTCGCGAAATGAAACTATAAATTAATGAATTCAAGAACGAAATTGAAAGAACAATAACAATTAAATTAAAAAACAAAGTAGTTTTATCATCCTATGTCAGAGTGTGTTTGCGAAGATGTTGGGTTGTTCGTATCAATGTGGAGCCTCCATTGTGCGTGCGAAAGCTTGAAGAACGTGTGTGTGTTGATCAAATATGTGTGTAAGAAGATGTCAAAATCTCAATTAAGATCTTTGCATTACTTTGTTGTGTGAATGATATTGATTCTCCAATCGTTTTTGAGAAGAAAGATGGTTGCTATATAGATTTTGTGTTTCGAAATGAATGCTCGAGATCGCATAGTAGAATATCTTGATCGATGGTTGAAAGATGTTGAGAGGATTTATATGGGAATAATCAGTGCAAATTGATTACATAATTAGTGTGATTGAAGAAATCATTTGAGTGTTCAATGGGATTGAGGAAATAGATTGAATAATTTGTGGGGTTGAAGAATAGATTGATCTATTAGGAAATAGATGGATCAATCAGGCAATTAGAGGTTCATAATTTGCTCAATCATGAAAGTGGGTGAGGATAAGTAATTAATTTATTTAATTAATTAATATTTTTGGAGTTGAATGTGCAAATCAAGTTTGAATTTTGCAAAAAAAGTGGTATTTGTTTGATTTGATTTTTGATGATGTTTTTGAATAATTTATTTAATTATTCAAATTTAGGGGAAAGTGATTTAATTAAACTATTATGTTTTAATAATTTAATTGACTTAGGGGAATAGGGTAAATTAGCGATATAATTAAATAATTGATGTTATTTAATTAATCAGGAGGAATAAAGTTAGATCAAGACTTTATTAAATAAATGAAATTTATTTAATTGGTCAAAATTGATAAAAAAGTGAATTAATTAAATAATGTAATATTATTCAATTAATAGAGGAATTTAGGGTTTTTGATGTGAAATGCAGTAATATTTGGTGATAATGATGTCGATGATGAGAAAATGTGTGATAAGTGTTAGGTCATTTTTACATGTCTACAATAGCATCTTCTAAACCATACTCAAACAAGGCTAAGGATAACTTACCACTGCCCAAACTATTGACTTCAATTCACTAAACTAGAGGTGCATGAGTGAAAGCTCGGTTAGGCTTATTAGGGGTTACCAAACCATTAAGCCCCTCTCCTGAGTGATACTTCCCCTCTCTTCCAGAGGCTTGAACATTTTCCTACATCCAACTTAGTACTTTGCAATAGTAGTTAGCCAATCACAATACAATTATTTGCATCATATAACATTTGCATTGACAAAGCATTAAAATATCCTCATTGCAATACATATTCTTTCATTGCATTTCATTAATATAAACATAATTACTCCTTTAAAAGCATTAAAATTTTAATACCTATTTTAGTATTTTATTCATCTATCAAACATATTAAAGTCGCAATTTACATCTATCATCATATTTACTCATGAAGGTGAAAGTAACTTGGTAATAATAAGACAAGGTGTAACATACTTCCCCCCTTGTGAATCATCACCCCCGATGATTTTAAGTCTTAAACATATATAAATTCAAATAAAGGTTTTACCTTCAATTTTCTCATCATGTAAGAAATAAGTATGTTTCCAACTAATCTTAGCTTATAGCATGACTCCTTAGATTCTCATCCTTATTGGAACTTGCACTGAGTGACTGCAATAATGTGTGGAGAGAATTTGTGTGCTTCACACATTCCTTCCCTTTAAAGAACTATACATCATAATTATATTAACTCCTTTGTACTTCATAAGTACATTGGTGACCATATCCTATATCAAACCTATACCCTAGTGATTGGGAAACGTGTTCCCATTGGCTAATGCAATTATCCTTACTGTAACCCAAATAGATAAGGATTTTCATTATATTGTACACTACACTGTGGGTCACATCCTTTCTTTTGGTGTTTGTGCCATAAGACAACTCAAGAGTCAAGATCGTCCATCGCTGACACAACCATCTACCTTAAGCATAATTATACTGCTTCATAATTTTAATCTTTATATCAACAGGTTTCCTTGATCTTTTTGATCTATTCATTCTATTTTGACAACCTTTCCAGTCCTAGATTCTTCCAAATTTTAGGAATATTAACCCCTCTTCCATGTAACTAGATCAAAATATAATGATATAAGTTTATTATTTTATAAAAATATTCCTCAAATCCTCCAAGATTAGATTTATCACTTTTGCCTAACTAGCTAACTTAGAGTAATAAATTGAGCATTCATTCAATTGAATTTTTCATAGGATGTTCATGGTTTACACAAAACCTTAACAATACTTGGTTTTTCCCATCTTAGATAACCTTCTCATAAATTTTAAGCAATTGCTTCACACAATATGTTGTTTAGGACTGTTATCCTTTAAAATATAGTTTCCCAATTTATATTGGTTACCTTGGTGAGTCTATCCACCATAACATTATGTTAGTTCCATCGACATAGAAAGATCAAACTATTCTAATGATCTACCACTTCCTCACTGGAATTTTCATAAGAATATACAAATCCCACCAATGACGATATCCTGTCTTCATCATTTGGCATACTAGATGAAAACTTGCCACATACCTTGTAGCATCTTACTCTATCCCTTTCCAGATTATAGTGGTTCTATATTCTAGTTAAATAACTCATATCATTCCTTAATCTCCCAAAATTTGGGTACATAGGTTCTTTTCTGATTCATAGTATTCCATTCCAACTTAGTAAAAACCTCTTCCATGGACCTATACCACATTTGATTCTTGAAATATAATAATTAAATATTGATGGTGGAGCTAAACTCTTTCCTCTTAGGACATCCATATCTTGGATTTCTTTTATCCTTTCTAAGGTTGTAATCTAATTTTCAGCTTATTCTATTTCTTCAGATGAGCATTTATATTAGTTTGAGTAACAATCCTCATTGCATCATATTGGTTTGATATTATTTTCCAAAAGATGTCAACAATTATTTCATACCTAGTTTCCAAGCATGAACATTTTTCTCGATAACTCACAATTTCATGAGTACATTAATTTTCCCTTCCCTTTATTCATAGGTGATAATATTTCCTTTCATGATCAAGTGTTTTTTCTACCTCTATCAAACATTATTGATAATAAAAAATTGATCTTCCAAAACAATATGAATAAAATTGTTTCAAAACATCTCTCTTAATAGTCTAAAGTTTTTGACCTTTCCAATACCTTTCACTTAATAATTCCAACTGTTCTACCTTTGTGGTCATAGAGTATAAAAATTTGGTTGTACGTCTCGAATCATGTATTATGGAGAAGTAAAAATTATTCCAGATTGAAAATACATCATTAAGCTTCATTGTATGGAATACTTTATCCGAGTCTATCTACTCTCCTTCTTCCCCCTTAGTGTATCCATGATATTGGATAATCTTAAAGTTGAACTTTTAGCAATCATTCACTCTTCCCAAATTGAATTGATTTATCATTCCTTCTTGTTGGATTTTGAATGACTTTTTCTTTCCTTTCTTGTCCTTCATGGTATACCTTGAATATACTTTTTTCATTTCCAAAATTAGATTCATCATCACCTTTCAATCTCTCAAAATCATTCTTTGGATCCATAGTAACAAGATCTAATGAATAATCAACAACTTACAAGCTAAGAGATATTTTAGTATTTCATTCCAATCATCTTTTTGTTGGATAGGACAACTGAGAGGGGGTGAATCAATTGTCACAAAACTAAAACCTTTAAATCATTCACTAGAACTAATCCTTAATACTGCTTAAATGAATAAACATTAAGTACAAGTGTAGAAACTGAAAACCATCACACAAACACAACAATACTAGATTTACGTGGAAAACCCAATAAGGGAAAAACCACAGTGAGGATTAACTCACACTATAGAGAATATCAAAACCGATTACAAAAGGCTCACTTCCTGAGGTACAAGGCTCACTGCCAAAATAAGGACTCACTATCCAACAGGGCTAACAACCCAAAGGGATCACTGCTACAAAGATACAAAGAAGATAGAAGAGATATGTTACAGAGAGAAGACAATCTCAATGCAACAAGTAAATCCACCACAATTTGATCAACCACTCGTAGACATGCATGAATGATAGAGTACACCTTTTGCTCACTACATCCGAGAACTCAGCATTTAGGCTTCACATTAATCTTCCACACTCGCATCACACACACTTACTGATTTGCTTCAATCTCACATCTATATGTTCTATTTCTTTGCAGTTATCTCTCTTGTGTACTTTTCACCACTAACTCATCCTGTATTTGTACCATCTTCAACTTTGAAACATATTTAAAGTCGGTCATCCAATATTAAATTCAAATTAGGTCATCACCAAAACATCCTAGGTTGGAATTAGAATGATGGCAACCCAAACACACGCTTGGTGAGGACCCATATAGATCCAACATGCTACATCAATTCCAAAGACAGTGTTTAACACGGTCAGCTAAACCAGTGTAAAACACATAGAAAAATTAAGCACGATCCTTTCAGATACCGAAATTATCTTCAATACAATCATAACAACACAAATCTAGAACCACAAGTCATAAAACTTCACCAAAGAGAAATCCAGACCAACAACTTTTCTCCCGAACCTCAACCAGAACACATAAAACCACAGTTCACAACTGGTGAACATAACTCGCATTGTTCAATAAATCAGGAGCCAAAAATATGGATATAGAAGCTTCCAACAACCATGACCAACATATCTAAACACACAAACATAAGAGAAAATCCTGAAGCATAACCCAAAGCAACCACTAACCACTTGCAACCTTTCTTCAATACAATTTTCTCAATATCCTCAACATATACAGCCAATAACCTACAACCATGACATTAATGACAATAGAAACCAGTTGATAACCAATTGACAAGTTGACATCAATGACAACACCTTCATTCTTTTCTATTCTTGCAACAATCTCCCCCTCTGTCATTGATGGCAACACATGATGTGAAAAACCATCAAAGACAACATACTAGCTTTGAATACACTTCTCAAGATTTTTTTTATGTTTCTCCCCCTTAGTAGATAATATTTTTTTCATTCTTCCTCTTTTCTTTTTCACATTTTTCCTCTCTTCTTTTTCGCATTCTTCCTCTCCCCCTTTGACATCAATGGGAAAGGCAAAAGATATTTTACATTGATTTCCCCTTTGACATGAAAAATAAAATACTCATACAATGACAACACCTGAATCTACCCACTCCCCCTGAGAGGTAGCCACCAAACATCAGTCCATAAGAAAGATAGACCCATAGATCCACCGGACTGATGCATCTCCATATGCATCTAGTTCAAGAAAGGAAGGGAAATGACCCCTAACTTCTCTCGGAGATACTCAAAAGTATCTTTAGGAAGAGCCTTTGTAAATATATCAACAATTTTATCCTTCGTAGAGATATACTCAAGCTTTAATTCATTCTCCATGACCTCTCTTTAGAAATAATATATGATAGATATATGCTTTGTCCTTGAGTGCATCACTGGATTCTTTGAAATGTTAATTTCACTTGTGTTATCACAAAATATGGAAATAGGATCATCGTACACCACTGTGATATCTTTCAATGTTTGTTTCATCCATAGAACTTTGTGTACAACAAGATGCAACAGAAATATACTCAGCTTCAATAGTAGACAAGGAAACTGAATCTTTCTTTTTAGTCAACCATGCCACCAATCTACAACCAAGAAAGAATGCACCACCACTTGTACTCTTTTTGTCATCTACACATCCAACCCAATCTACATCTGTATAAGCACTTAGTGTAAAGTCAGTATCTCTAGGATACCATAACCCATAATCTGGAGTGCCATTCAAATATCTAAATATTCGTTTAACAACAACAACATGTGTTTCCTTAGGATCTTCTTGAAATCTAGCCACAAGACAAACTGCATGCATAATATCTGGTCTAGTAGCAGTCAAATACAACAGTCCATCAATCATAGATCTATACTTGCTCTGATCAGCCTTAGGTGAATCATCATCTTTTCCCAATTTGCAAGCAATCACTATAGGAGTGCATACCAGTTTGGAACCATCCATCCCAAACTTCTTCAACATCTCTTTTAAATACTTAGACTGTGAAATGAAAATTCCTTTCCTCAATTTGATTATTTTGTAGCCCAAGAAAGAAATTCATCTCTCCAAACATATACATTTCAAATTCTTTTTGCATCTCTTCGCAAACAACTTGCACATAGTTTCATCAACATATACAACTAATAACCTACAATCGTGACATCAATGATAATAGCAACCAATTGATAACCAATTAACCAATTGACATCAATGAAAACAACTTCATTATTTTCTATTCTTGCAACAATATCCTTTTTAACCATAGTAGAAGAATATCCCACATCGGCAAGCCCCATTGGTTTATGTGTTAACGAGCTTTCCTAAGGATCCCTATGACAAATGTGTCTTCACCTTTGTGATTTGTTTCCAAATTATTCTTTCGATTTGACACTTAGTCTCCCTCCATATCCAATTTCCTATTGGAACATCTAACATATGTTTACTTTCGTTGACAAGTTGGTAAGTTCAATTTGCACTTCAACCAAACTATGCACTAAATGAGACTTTGTCGAATTTGTTTGATTTTATTCCCAAATTTTACCGTGTAATCATCCTTCAAAGTAAATTTTGTCCATATTTTTGGTAATTTCCTTTTTTCTCATAAGTTTAAACACTCCAAAGTTGTTTGGTTTGTTTTCCCTTTTTAAATAGAACTCCAAATTGACCTTGCCTATTCCAGTTGGTGGAATCAGGTCAAATTTTATTCTTCATAGGTTGCTTCTTCCTGACCATTTTGGTATCTAACCTTATTCCAAGGTATCAACCTTTCACTCCTCAATTCTAATTATCTTTGCAAGATTTTAACCTTGTATTGAATCAGATATGTCAAGGGTTATCATATCTCCTAGATACCTCTCTAGTTGATTTTGATTCTCAAAATGTTGACTTTCTACTTCGACTAAAGTTTTTTATTTTATGTCAACAATTAGTTCTTTTCCAGTAAATCATTCTCATAGATTCATAGTATTCTTACTAAATACAAAACCCTAGACTCTTTGCAACTATGAATTTCTATCAATAAGGGGAATTACTTCAATTCTTCCTATCCCTTAGAGTCATTTAAACTATTTCGTAAGGTGAGGATACTCATTGGTAATCCTCCATAAAATTCCTACCGAACTTGGTTGCATAATATTCTAGAATCTAAAGGTGTATCCAAATGAGTTGTTGGTTTAGGACTTTTCAACTCCAAGGACAATTCTTTCCTTGTCCTAAACTTAAACAAGTTTTCAGGAATCTTACCTTCCCTTTTTGTTTCCCCTTTGTTCTTTTCCTCTTGCCCTCTTGGCATAAGATCTTTTCAACCATTTCCTTCTGATAATATTTACGTAAAAAATATGTAACAGACTCATAGGCTCCAAAGCTAAACCTGGTAGCTCTATACCACGTGTAACATGCCCATTGCTCTACTTAGTAAATTTCCAATGTTTTTATCCTCAAGTGAATATAAAATGATGACAATAACTTTAAGCAATAATTTTTTTATTTTCAAATATATAAAGATAATAAGCACATTGGAAATAACATCTTTCCAAACTTTTCCATTGCATTATATCAAAGTATTACAACTTTCCGATGTATTGATTTCATTGATCATAATTACATTATAACATTTCTCTTTTACAATTTTCCATACAAATGGATATATAAATACGTACATAGCTTCAATGAGCTCACTGGTACTAGGTATATGAATTATCTAGGTGTCCTCCATCAAATCTTGGTCGCCTATTGAAGAGGAGAAGCATCACTCAAGCGCTTTTCCGCCAACCACGGACTCACTACGATCCCCCGCACATCTACCTAACTAGTAGATGGCCCTACCCTTCAACGAAGAGATTGGTTTGGTAACCTCATAATAATAATGACCTTCTCTAAGCTTGGTGTTGTGTCCTACATATCTAGATTTGTCACACAATGGCTACAACCTACACATATAACATTCCCTTTGCCTAGTATGTAAACCTAGATCACAGTGACTGATAGTGTAAATAGTGGCAACTTACACTACTTTGGACAAAGTATTCATCACCTAGTACATTGAGTGGATGTCATATAATTCATCCACCTTCCTTGCTCGATTTGTATCCATTTATAACCTATGCATAGGCTATCCCCTTACGCCATGGAGTAACCTTAACCCCAGGAATAACCTATAACCTCTTAAGTTTATTATGACACTTCTACTTAATTAATTCAAAGTAACTCTTACTTACTAATTAACCATACAGATTTAACATAACATCACATCATTAAATGACTCTATTTTAGAAATACAGTCACAACAATAAAAGTTCCCATTCAAGAGTGTAATCTCAATAATAAATGCCTCCCATCAAAAGGTATAATCTCATCAATAAATGATCTCAATCAAAAGCACAATCTTCAACAATAAATGACTTCAACAAAGATATAATCAGCAATCAAATGATTAATTAGATCATATAGGCTAGTCATCAACCTATCTACTTCAATCAATAATCAAATAAACAACCTTACTAAATAGGTTATTCCTAACCTAGGGTTTCAACCAAATTAAAGTAACATTCAAGTGAACGAGAACCAAACATAAAAATTCACTTTCAAAATACCTTAGACATTCATATGTTTACTACATTTGTATATCATCTGGAGGAGTTGGTGCATCTACACCCTTAGTTCCTCTCTCAATACAGTTTTTGGTTACTGAAACGTGAGTCCTTTTATAGAGTTTCATGAAATAGGAAAAGACTCTCAATCAAATAACATAACCACAAGTACATTTTATCAACCATATTGTTGAACAACAATATAACCACTAAGTTTGTACCCTAACCCAAGAGTCAAGATTCTCTTCCTTCTTTCTAAGAGGAATAAGTAATCAATCAAGTAAGATTATCAATCAAGGTTTGCTTAACATCACAACCTGACTATGATGACATTTCTATCATGCCACCTTTCTTGTTTGTGTTTACTAACCTCATCGTCCACAATGATTTGCTTAGCATTATAAGGTAATAACTTAAACACTCATAATCTATTATATAGAGTATATGAATATATCCTTATAACAGGGTTTATTAACAACTAGACTTATCAAAAATCTTTCCATAATAAACAATTAAACATATTTTCCAAAACAAAGTAACCAAAGACATATAATCTTTTCAAAAACATATAAAGCATAAAAGAGTAGAAATCAGCATGCTTAGTTATGCAAAGTTATAATCGATCAAACTGGATTCCTAGCTCAACCTTCCCAAAATCAGCAAGCAATTCTCAACTATCTCTCTTCCACTCACCAAAAACTTACTCTCAAAACCTCACAAACTCTCAAAAACCTCTCACAAACTCTCACTCTGAAAAAATTGGAATAACAACTCAAAAAATAAGCATCAAGAGTGCATAATGCATTTTATTGAGGGAGAAAGCCCCTCTATTTATACACAAATGTGAGCAATTGTAGGCTAGAAACAAGCTATGAAAGATGACACTTCTCAATCCAAAAGGTTTGACTCAGCAAGAAGAAGAAAAGGTGGCAACTAAAAACATTGCACAATACACACATGCACAGCCGAATTTCACTATGAAGAATGAGTCACCCATTCAAATAGACAACAAGAATAACAATCAGAAATGTAAGGTTATTGTTGCCACAAATCGGCTCATTTTGGCCAACTTCTCATTTTACTATTTCTCACATTTTAATTTGCTTCATACATTGGCAAAGAGGCACAAAACAAACTTCTATTGTATGCTAATCTCTCACCATGGCTCCACTCAAGTATTGCACCGTATTCATTTGGTTGCTATTTGCAAAGACCAGGTCAAAACTCTTTATTCATTGATATTCACTTGCATTAATATTTTACTAAGTGTTACATAACTTCATGCACAACATTTATACCTATCTCTATTGGATTTTAAACAAGCCTTCCACCTTTCTCATGGCCTTGACTTAAGACTTTTAAATAAGTGCTTTACTTGTTATTTGAACATACTCCCAATGTTTGAATATCATTATCTTTTATAAGCAGAATGCATGCTCTTTTTAATGCAACGAGGGTCTTCATATAGCTCGTGCTATATGAAATGAGTAGCCCATGATTATCTATAAGCAATGTTTCATGTTTATATACTATGTTAACACAATGTGCTAAGTCATAATATATATGTATTGCCTATGGGCATATATTATCATCCCTCAATGTTTATATTTCTTGTTGATAGCAATGTGTTGCAGTGAGTGTAATGTGCTTATAAAAGAATATCATGTGCTTCTCATAGATATATTTACTATTATATAATTTATATGTATACATACATTTAACAGTTCATATATGTGTGTGTGTATATATATATCTTATCTTATCTTATTCATATGTTTATAAAGTGCATTATCCATTTGAATATACATATATATTTATGCATATTTTGATAATAACAATATATATATGCATATATACATATATTAATATATATGTATGTACGTTTCTGTCACATACTACATACACATACATTAGTGTATATATATACATATATTACACATATATATCATTACTTCATTTTTTTTACATTTAAACACATATTCACAATTCCCATTGATTGACATATATACATGAAGTGTATATATATCTCATCGATTAATATAAACACATAATGAAGAACGCACACATGATTAAGAGACTCGAACACATAACCTGAATCAAAACATTCACATACGAGATCATAGCATCTTCTAAACCATACTCAAACAGGGCTAAGGATAACTTACCACTTCCCAAACTATTGACTTGACTTCACTAAACTAGAGGTGCGTGTATGAAAGCTCAGTTAGGCTTATTAAGGGTTACCAGACCAAGCCCCTCTCCTGAGTGATACTTCCCCTCTCTTTCGAAGGCTTGAACATGTTCCTACATCCAACTTAGTACCTTTCAACAGTAGTTAGCCAATCACAATACAATCATTTGCATCATATAACATTTGCATCAACAAAGCATTAGAATACCCTCATTGCAATACATATTATTTCATTGAATTTCATTAATATAAACATAATTATTCCTTTAAAAGCATTAACATTTTAATAACTATTTCAATATTTCATCTATCAAGCATACTAAAGTCACAATTTACATCTATCATCATATTTACTCATGAAGGTGAAAGTAACTTGGTAACAATAAGATGGGGTGTAACAATTTTGATGTAAGAAACTCCTTTATTCAATAAAATTATCAAATTTTCCTTCTTTATATGTTGCTTTATGGTGTGTATAAGCAAATGATGCATATCTTATTGTGTTTCAATCATTAAACCTTCAAAATATGTGTTTATCAAACAACCATTGGTAAAAAATCATACTTTCATGTAGATTGCAAGTTGTGCAAAACATATACACGGATGTTTGAGTTGTGAAAACCTTGCATTTTCCTTCTAAATGGTGAGTTACAAGTGTCCTCCTTGTAAAACACTCAGTATAGGGTATAAAATCAATAGTTATGTAATAAAGAGAAAATTTTATTGAAGATTATGTGTCAAAGAACATAAAAAATAGGTCATTTCAGTTTGGTGCATCACCATCCTAGTTAGCTTTAAGTTCATTTTATGCTTTTTCTCTTACTCTTTTCTTAGCAACAATAGTAGGTAGTTTATTTTAGGTGATAAAACTAAAGGAAACAACCCTCTGTGGAGGTTGTTTTCCATTATAGGTGACCCACAACCTAGAAAAGTTCCCATGTTTCACTAGTCGGCTAAGTTTTGCAACTTAGCAAGGGTGCACTTCTAAGTGAATAGATTTGGGATGCCTGGTGAGATGGTTTGAACTATAAACAATAAAAAAAATAGACCTATAATTTTTGGTTTTGATATGTTTACGAATAATTTACAAGCTTTTTGAAGTATCTTGAACATATCTAGCAACTCTAACATTTGGTTTCGAAGGAAAAAGTGCATAAATAGTGTATGAGGAGTGCAAACTCAAGGAAATTCAACTCCTTTCAAAATCCAACTAGGAGAAAAGGGAGAACATCACAAAGGAGCTCAACTTTCACAAGAAGAGTATATTCTACACCACCCTCAGGAAGGGTATCTTCTCACACTCCAAGGAATCAAACACTTTTGCAGTCTATGGCTGTGAGAAATCAAGTTTTTGTGCCATTTGATGGGGGCAACCCATTGAACTTGGCACAACATGATATTCCAATGGTAGCTCTCAAGAGTATACCATTCTTCACATGAGAAGATCAAACCAAATTCATTGAGCACATCATGGATGTGACAAATCTATGTGTTGTACATCATATCACTATTGAAACTATTGCTATTAGATTGCTAGTAGCTTCCTTCAAAGGCAAGGCATTGTAGTGGTTTAGAGGATTAAGGTTGAACTTAATAAACACTTGGGATCATCTTAGAGACCATCTTTGCAAGCAATTTAAATACAAATTAAACCATTTGTATTTGGTAGAGAAGTTGACCACTATCAAGAGAGCTCCTCATGAGCACATGACGGATTTCAACTTTTGTTTCCAAAGGACTTAGGATAGAATCCCACAACTGGTAATACCCTTAGCTCAACATGATTTTCTATATTTTTTAGGGCTTTTAATAATTATATTTATATAATGATTCAATCTACGGGTGCAAACACACTCCCTAATGCATACGATATAGCTATAAGGGCTAAAAATAGCCTCATCCAAGCTGGAAAAATTGCCCCAAGACCTCCAATGCCTATTTTTCCCAAAACACAGCCAACTATGCCCATGCAAATGCCACAAATAGCCCCTCTACCAGCTGCTCCTACTCAATAAAAATTTATCCCAGCCAAATCTCTTGAGCTACAAGAGATAAAGGGCCTTCTTCAAACATTTGGGAATGAGTTGGTAAACCTTAAAAAGCAACAATTTCAAAATTACAGACCTTACCAACCCCAAATCAAGCACATGGCTAGCCAAATCAAGTAATAGGTTTCCCTATCATGAAAATAATCAAGGCCAAAGGCAAGACCTTAACCCAAGGCCCTTTCAAGCATATAACCCAAATGTGGCAAGCACATCTACAAAGCTAGTATTTGTCCAAGACAACCTTGCTCAATATTATGGATGGTGTTTCCCTTGCAATCAACCCCATAACCAATCTACTTGTTCAAATGGGGTGATTAACCAAGGTGAAAAATGTGCCTAGCTTGCAACCAAATGTACCCTATGAAACACCCATACATCAAAAAGAACCTCCCCAAAGTGACACTACACTTCTAAATTGGCAAGGAGAGGAGTATTGTGGAGTTAACCAAGACCATTCCTCTATAGCAACCAACACAAGAGGGAAAAAGAGGGTTGTTGAAATGGGACAACCAACAAATAAGGAGCCTTATGAAGCTCTTAGATTGAACCAAGATATTGTTGGCCCATCTACATCTCATGTAGCACAAGTCCTAAAAAGAAACTAACAAGCAACCGCCAAAGAACTACTTGGGAATCAATCCCAACCAACACACTTGCAAGGAGATACTATTGTTACAAAGGCTCATCAAAAGGTAAATATTGTCCCTTTTAACATACATGAACACATGAATAAATCTAATGTTAGTATGTCTATGTGGGACTCTTTGTCTATCCTGGGACAAAGGGATTTGTTGCAAGCTACCTTATCAAATATAAGTGTTTCAAATGGAAATCTAGGTAACCAAGCTAAGGTTGTGCTTACAAACACACCCCAAAACAACAGTGAGCAACCAAACAAAGAAATAAAGCCACCACCTTTTTATGTGTCCTTGATCACAGGAGATAACCTTGTTCATAATTGTGTAATTGATTTAAGGGCCAGTAGTTTTGTTATGCTCAAACAAATTACAAATAAGTTGGTTATGGAATACCAATCTCTTGCAAAAGGAGTAGTTCAACTTGATGGAAAAAATATAAATAATGTAGGGGTTATTAAGAATTTGAATCTTATCTTGCATGTGTGTCCTAAATTTTCCATTCCACAAGATATTTGTGTGATTGACCTGCCACCTTACTTTATGTCTTTCAAGAGACTTCACTGCTAAAATAGGTGGCTATCTATCTTTAGATTGGTCACATATGCTATTTAGAACAAGATGTGGAACCAAAGTGACCATCAAATTTGAACCCATAACAAAGAATAACATAGAACCATATGTACCTTATGTTGCTAATGTCAATTGTACTATTTTTTGCCATGATGAACATACTGTTGCTCAAGATCCAAGCACCCAAACTGAGAGCATTCCAGATGTTCTATTGGATGAATGGGTAGTTGAAAACATTGAAGTTGACCCAAACGAGAATTTGGAAGAAGTATGCCTAGGTGTTTATATGATTCATGAACAATATCCCATCATTCCTAACCTTCAAAAGGAGGATGGACAACACCATGAACAACAACAAAATGAGGTTTGGAAGATGTTTTTTTTGGTATTGATAATAGAGAAAACAACAAAAAGTACATCATTTTTACATATAAATGATGTTTCAGCTTCACTACATATATACTCTGTAGCTGTAAACATAACCTTCCAATAAACCTATCATTCTTATCTATTCGCTGGATCTATACAACTTATACATATGCTTGCTGTTACAGTTTTGATTTTGCAATCTATACAGACTTTACATCAAATTTAACATAGTATTTTGTACAAAAAGAAGAAATTGTGTTCATCATTAGAAAGGTTTGTTTCTGTGTCTTAATTGGTGTGTAGTCCAGGGTGTTCCAATGATTGGTCCCTCCTTTCTTTCAAATTTTTCATTCTTTCTAGAATTATTGCAAGGCTTTTAAGAAAACTTATGGCTAGGATGTCCCACCTACCATGTGTGACCATATCCAACTTCGTGAAGACTAACCCTCACTGTGGCATCCACTAATAGTTTCCAGAATTTGCATTTGGAGATCACCATTGTGATGACTACAAGAGCTAGCTGCCATTAGTTGGCTGTTGGTGGATTCATCATCATCTTGTCCTGTGTTAGGACCTGCGCTTCCAACAACAGATTGAACATCCCCTTGCTGCTACCTAGCGTGCTGAGGGGTCCTATGTCTGCCCTGGGCTTCCACCGTCGCATTAAAGTTTTTTTGGAATTTGCTTAGTGTTGTCAAGAAGATCTCATGATCATCACCTTCTAGCTGATAGGCATGTCTGCTCCTAATCTCCCTTTTGTTGATCTCAATTTGGGGTAACACCTGCAATGCAATAGAGAGGAAAGTGAGTTTTTTAGATGACTCAGTAAGGTACCTCCTACAACCTTTGAATTTTTCATCATTTCTAGCTTTCCAATTGTTCCACATTATTTCAGTAGAGAGAAAAAACTAGAATGTCTTACAATCATTATTAATCCTTTTATCAAACATTAAGACATCTTTCAAAATAAGCTTGCCATCAACATCCCAAATTCTTAAGTTGCTGCAAAAAAAATTTCCATATTAATCTTTCAAGAGTTTTGCATGCTAAAAACAATCAATATCATACAATGGAATTGTTCAAGGAATTTTGCAAATGCTACAAACTTCAATATCATCACAATTGGAATTGTATGGAGATGAAGAAGCATCAGCCATCTAAAGCAAGCCTTTTTAGGCTCAAGGCCAATATACCAGAGGTCAGTTAGGATTTTATGCCAATCTTTGCCATTTAACCCCATATTCTAGCACCTGTTCAGGTTATCATAAATACAATCCTTACAGGTCAACTCTTTGTAGATAGTTTTGGCTTTAAGCTTGGTGATGGGTCCCCCATTCTTCCAAGTTATGTCCTTGGACAAATCTAGGAGACTCCTAACATCCTGGGGAAAGGAAGCATCCCTACAGGCTTCTAAGAGCACAAAGTAGGTCCTATAGTTGGAGGCGAGGAGGTCAAATTCTGACTCCAATTCATCCCAGCTTCTAATCCTCCCTTCAGATAGAATGTCACCAAAGGTTCTTATGCCTTTTTTGTACCAATTTTTAGCCAAACAACCTTGCAGAAGGGATAAGGGCTTACCTTTGTGGTACACATTCCACCAAATGGAGCTGTAGCTTTGGCACTTAACATCATTGTTGAGGGTTATGCTGCTAGACTTAAACTGGGAACCATGTTTGACAAGCTCCCAAGCCTTCCACAGGCTTTTGAAGACCATTGATCCAGCCAGGGAAATCACACAACCACTAAAGAGAATGTCACTTAGGGGCAGCAACTTCCAGGACTTTGCTTGTTTCGGTACAACCAACAGCATATTATTTCTTATCAACTCCTTCCATGGCTCATTGCCATTCAGGGCCCTTACCACCCATTTTGCAGCTAAGGCAACACCTTGTACCTTCAGGTCCTTTAAACCAAAGCCACCAATTACTTTTTCCATGCAGCACCGATCCCAATTCACAACATGCTTCTTTCTTTTCCCTTTCCCATCCGACCACAGAAAACCTCTAATCTTTTTCTGGATCTCGTCTACCTGATAGCTACTGAATAACCAAACTGAAGCAAAGTAGATATTATAAGAGGACAAAATATTTTGACAGACTTGTACCCTCCCAGCCAGGGAGAGATAATGCTTATTCCAATTATCCAGCTTCTTTTCAATATTACCCTTTATCCAATTCCAATTTCCTTAAGGTTAGGATCCACTACAAAGGGGATGCCTAGGTATCTTACCTGCAAATTAGGCCCACCCCACTAAAAATTAAGATCTCTCATCCAGTCTGGTGGTTTCTCCTCCCACCCAAGAGCAATAGACTTTGAAATAGATATTTTAGCCCCAGAGGCCTTACAAAACACATCATGTTTTGCCATTAGGGATTCAACGTTTTCTTTGCTCAATTCCAAGAAAAGAGTTGTGTCATTTGCAAACTACACATTGATTAGCTCACCCCCTTCAGGAAACTTGATGCCTCTGACCTTGGGTGACACAGAGTTGTCTCTTAATAAGTAGAAAAGGGCATTAGAGGCAATCACAAAGAGGGGGGGTGCCAAGGGACAACCTTGACGGATTGACCTCTCAAGTTTGATTTCCTCTGAAAGAATCCCATTAACATCCACATGGGCATTGGCATCCTTCAACAAGACATCCACCATTTTGCAAAATTCCACAAGGAAGCAAAAGCCTTGGAGGGTGTTGTGCAGAAAGTCCCATTCTACCCTATCATATGCTTTCTCAAAATCCAAAAGAAGCATTGCAACCTTTTGGTTGGAAGACTTAGCCCACTGCATAGCTTCCCAACTCGTAATTAGGTTCTCGAGAATGTATCTTCCCTTGATGAAGCCAGTTTGGGTGCTGCTAACAAATTTGGGAAGGATGTTGACCAGTCTCATAGCCAACACTTTAGCTAGAATCTTATAGGACACATTTAGGAGAGTTATGGGCCTCCAATTTTTAACTAAGGTCTTATCCCCCCCTTTGGGAAGAAGCTTAATTACCCCCTTATTGATCTCTTTTCCCAGAGTCCCTGTGTTCAAGGCCTCCTCATACACCTACAGCAGGTCATCACTGACCCAATTCGAAAAGCACTTGTAGAATTCAACTGGCAACCCATCATTTCCTAGTGACTTATCATTACACATGGAGGCAATAGCCTTCTCAATTTCTTCCTTAGTTAATCTGGCCTGAAGTTTGGCAGAGTCCTCCTCAAAGATTTTCCTTGGAATGAGCCTCTTAATAGACTCACATGCCTTGCAGCATTCTTCAGATCCCCTGTCAGTTGCAAAGAGATCCATGTAGAAGGATTGGAACTGTTTTAGAATTTCAAGGTGGGAAGAAAGCATCGCCTCCCCATCCCATATTAGATTGATTTGTTCTTTAATATTTTTCTCCCTCAAAATTTTGAAGAAGAACTTGGAGCCCCTGTCACCACATGTCAGCCAGTTTAGCTTGGCCCTAAACTTCTGCCCCTTAACTTTGTGGGCTTGGATCCTTCTCAAGCCATCCTTTGCTTTCACCATCTCTTCAATGAACAAAGCATTATTTGGAGACTGTTGCAGCCTAGTCTCTGCATCAAGGAGGGACTCTTGAAGCTTGTTTTCCTTTCTCCTAGCATCTAAGGATCTCTTTTTTCCTATAGTTTGAAATAAATTTCTCCAGTTATTGACATTGATATTCCATCTTTCTATGGCGCTAACCCCACTTAACACCCATTTTTTAATTTCCCTAAGGGAAGTAATGGCTTCCCTACAGTCCTCATCCTTGAGAAGACTTGTGTTCAAGATGAAAGCAAGCTTCCTCATCGTCTCATCTGGTTTGCTTTGGAATATTGTAAGGTTGGTCAAGATGGGGTGGTGGTCTGATAGCGTGTAGGGATATACCCACACCTTCAGCCCATCCTCATTAGGGATAAAGTTGAAGATCTCTTTGTTCAAATAAATCCTATCGAGCCAAAAATAGATTCTATTGCCACCTTTTTGGGCATTACACCACGTGTACCACACACCCTTGCATTCCCCTTTCCCTTTTTCCATGGGGTCAATTAAGTTGAGTCTATGTTTCATCTTGTACCAGAAGTACTTCTTGTTTCCTTTCCAAGACATATCATCCCCCCCCATTTGTCCTCCATTTGCTCAACCATGTTAAAGTCACTGCCAACAATCCAGGGTATCCCGAGAAGGCCAGAAAGCCACTGCCACAGCGTAGTTTTGTCCCTATGGTCATTGGGGGCGTATACAAAGCAAACATCGAATACCAAATCCTCTTTCTTTATAGTTACCCACACAACCCTATTGCAAGGAGACGATCCAGTGCCAGTAACCCATTGTGACCACTGATTGGAGATTAAGATTGCAGTACCTCCCCTCCCTTTCTCATGAGAAGTAATGCAAAAGGAGGACCCATTCCAAATGAACCTTAGGTTGGTTTCCAATGTGAACCCTATGGCTTTGGTCTCCTGTAAGAGCACAAAATCCTTATTCTTTTCCAGATTTAAAAATCTTCTGACAATGTATTTCCGGTCCGGTGATTCAATCCCCCTGATGTTCCAAGATATACATTTAACGTTCATCATCAACAGTCATGGCACTATCAGCTTGGTCATTCCTAAATAGTTCAAAACATTTAGGAAGATTTTCCTCTATTTCTAGCCTCTTTGCCACAGGGGACTGGATGACAAGGCTATTATTCTTTCTTTTGTTTTTAACCACTGAAGGGCCTTTACCCAATTGTATCGAATTCTTGTCTTTCCTTGGTCTTCCAGGACCAAATTTCTACTTAGGGGCCTAGTAGGATTGCCCAAAAGTGACATTCTCAGGGTGTTTAGCTTCAGTATCCTCACCTTGATCAGGGTTTGCCGCCCCAACTTCATTAGACTCTCCAAGCCCACTAGCCTCCATAGGAGGTTCACTAGTTTGAAGGCTATCAGCTATGAACAGGCCATCCATTTGAGGAGGGAGGGGGTAAGACTAAGCTCATAGGTCTAGTCAGGGGCTGCAAGGGATCCAGTGTTGCCTACCGCAACCTCCCCAGACCTAGGTTCATGCAAACAAGAAACAACATTTCCATATTGTGTTGCCTCATTATTAGGATTCTCATTTTGGGAGGTTTTGATAGCCAGCGCAGGGTCCCTGGAGCTCCCGCCCACATCTGTGCTCTTAGCCTTACCCAGGTTTTGTGCCTCAAGATGGAGGTCAAATTGGCTGGAACCTTTTTTAATGACTATTGACTCTGAGTTTCTTTTGGCATTGTTGCCAGGAACTAGGAAGTTCTCCTCAATTCGTTGCCTAATCTTCTTCATGGTAAGTTGTTGGGCATTCAACTTCTGCAGAAGAGGAATGTCCCCAATACTTGCTCGTGCAACATTCTGACGAGGGGGGCTAGGTGTGTCATTGATGCCATTAGAAGTGTCTTCTTGGTTTTCACCCTCTCCACCCGCAAATTTTTGGGCCAGGGCATCAAAGGAGTTGGCCAAGCCAAGGTTAGGCCCACTCCCATTAGATAAGGAAAGGCATCGGCTACCATCCTCAACATCTGAAAACATATGAATAATGTACTCAACCAAAGAATCAGAGGGCTCAGTATTTAGCGAGGGGCCCTGGTTATTTGTTTCAAAGGCTGCGATGGAGTCTGGCTATTTCCAACCTCAACATCCTTCAGCGAATCCGGGTTGAGACCTTTGGTACCAGCGCTAGGGTTTCCCCTTGCTGCCTTCCCATTTTTCTTTTGAATCAAAGGGAAATTTCTTTAGATGTTGCCTTCTCTCTTGCAGAGAAAGCAGGCATTGACCCCGCCCAAGATCTCCAACGGGCAAGATATAACCCCAAAATCTTCAAAAATCTTTAAATTTTTAGGGATTTTGACACTAGGATTGATGGAGACTAGGGCACGGGCATCTAGATTTGGCAGAGCCGCCTTGGTCTCATCAATCCTAACAACCTTACCAACAGGTTCCAAGATTAGAGGCATAATTTTTTAGAATTCGGGAGGAAGGTTCTTGACAATAACCCACCTTGGGGTTGAAAGCACTAAAATTTCATCAGCAATGGCCACGGGTGACCAGGGGAGTGCACAAAAAACACATCCTCCTATGTTCCAGTACGGCTTGGCCAGAGCTTTCTTTTGCATGGCCTGGCTCTTCAAATAAATTACAAATAAACTTTTTTGCAATAGTTTACAGTAAGATAACCGAATGCCAAATTTGTTAACCCATACATTTGAGAACCAAGAATCAAAGTATTTTCTTGCAAGAAGCTTATTTACATCCACAGCCGCCAGAAAAATGGCGGAGTCTTTTAGCCTTATTCTTTCATTATTAATAGTTTCTTTCAATTCCTTATTAGGGAACAGATGAAAATCAACAGAGGCTTCGGAGAAAACCTTACCTTCCCCGCTAAAGTCACTACTCACCTCTTCAACACTGAACTCAACACCCACCAGAGCAGAAAACCACCACTCAGCCACAACCTCACTGAAGGATTTTGGAAAATGAGATTGGGAGCAACCTCCATCGGCATTACCAGGTGGGTCGGGGGGTTCTGAACCCCCCTCCATTAAGGAGAGTTGACCCTAGAGTAGAGAAAGACGAGAGAAGTGAGAGAAAACACACACAAGTGGGCGAAAAAAAAAACAACAGGGCCGAAGAGAAATATGGCACAACAAAAAGCAAAAATGCGAAAAACACAAAGGGTAGGAGACCTTACCAACAAAAAAAACCTCAGTGGGGGAGGGAACAGCCTCCCCCACCACCGTTGTTGCCTAAAACTCTTCTCTAGGCACTTAGGGTTTCACCATGATATTTAGTTTCTGATCATCTGTGCAAAGAAGATTTCCAGATAATTGATTAAAACCAAAAACTTTTGAGTTATTTCCAAAACTTTATATTGCCGCAAACAATAATATTAGATATTGAACCCCTTGTTTAAACTAGCTAAATAAGGTCATATAAACTATTTTGGAAGATGTTTTTTGATGGTTTGAGAAGTAGAAATGGAGCTAGTGGGGGTGTTATTCTTGTATCCCCACAAGGTAAAAATTACTACTCAACTTTTTGTTTTGGTTTTAACTATACTAACAACATAGATGAATATGGAGCTCTTATATAGGGTTTGGAGTGGGCAAGAAAAATAAAAATAAGCTACCTACAAGTGTTTGGTGATAGTGAATTGATTGTAAACCAGGTAAGGGGTTTGCATGTGACTAAAAATGATTTTCTCAAGTCCTATAATCATAGGGTATGGAATATTACAGAAGATTTTGATGCTTTTAATCTGTTGTCCATACCTAGAAATCAAAATAAACATGTTGATAGGTTGGTTGCCATAGGTGCCCAATTTGATATTCCAAATGAGATTAAAAAGGATAGGGTGCAACAATATGTTAAGGTGGTAGTGAGGTCATATGTTCCTAATAATAATTTCCATTGGCAAGTCTTTGACAGTGATGAATAGGTGTTTAGGTTTTTTCTTGAAGAAGCTGAGTTTTCAGTTGGAAACCAAGAAAAGTTACAACAACAATATGGTGGTCAGATCATATAGTTGAGAACAAAAAAGTTACCAAAGGGTTTGGTCACTTTGGAGTCCATTTTTTCAATTTTAATGATTAGCTAAAAAGGGGAAAAACCAGCATGCATGTCAAGCAAGATCCTATGAAGAAGTGAAAATCTTCAAAGGTAAGCTTCTTAAGATTGGTAAGCTTGGTTCTAAAGAGAACAAATAAGCTTTTATTTTTCTTTGTCAAGAGTTCCATGATATTTTTTTCTTTGGAATATTTTGATTTAAAAGGATTTGACCCAAAAATTACCCAACACACCATTGAGCTTGAACCAAATTCAAAACCAATAAGGAAAAACCAAAGGCCTTTAAACCCCAAGCTAGAGCCACTCATGAAAAGAGAAATGAATAAGCTGATTGAGGGTAGTATCATTTTCCCAATCAAACACACCTCATGGGTTTCCAACCTTGTTCCTATTAGGAAGAAGAGTGGGGAAATAAGACTTTGTGTTAACTTTAGGGACTTGAACAAGGCCTCGTTCAAAGACCATTACCCATTGCCCTCCATGGAGCATATTTTGCAAGTTGTTGCAAGTTTTGAGAGGTTTTGTTTACTTGATGGTTATTCTAGTTATAACCAAGTGTTAGTGAAATAAGAAGACCAATATAATACAACCTTCACCACCAAGTGGGGAACAATGGCATACAAGAAAATGCCTTTTGGTTTGTCTAATGTTGGTGCAACTTTTCAAAGGGCAATGGTTATGGCTTTCCAAGGGTTAATTAAAAAAATGGTGCTTGTTTATCATGATGATATTACTATTTTTTCCAAGGATGCTAATAAACACTTTTTCATTCGAGGCAAGTGTTTGACAGGTGTAGGGAGTATGGCATGTTCGTTAACCCCAAAAAGTGAATCTTTGTTGTCCATGAAAGTAAAATCCTTGGACATGTGGTTTCAAAACATGGAGTTACCATTGATTCTGAAAGAGTAAGTGTTATTCTTGCTTTGCCTTTACCTAGTCATAAAAAGGGATTGCAAAGCTTCCTTGGAAGGATCAATTTTGTAAGGAGGTTTATACTTGATGTGGAGAATCTTTTGAAGCCTCTAACTACCATGTTGAAGTAAAATGTGAGTTTCAGCTAGTCAAGATAATGTAAGGATAGTTTTGAATTCATTAAAGAAGCCATAGTAGTAGCACCTACATTGGTAAATCCTAACTTTGCCAAAGGTTTCATTATTTATGATTTTGGTAGTATAGATACCATCTCTACTATATTGATGCAATAGAGTGATTATGGTTTTGGAGTAGCCAATAACATTTTAGGCCAAGGCCTAGAAGGTTATGATCAAAGGTACACTTTTGTTGAGAAACATGTACTTGTTGTGTTTAGAAGTCTTAAGAAGTTTAGACATTTGGTTTCTAATAACAAGATTCAATTGATGGTTGCTCACCCAAGTGTTCAAGAATTATTGTTGAGTAAAGATTTAAGTGACAAGAGGGCTAGGTGGATCACCAAAGTGATGGAGTATCATGTGGAAATCAAGGTCACAAAGCTGGTAAGAGATAAAGGATTGTGTGAACAACTAATTGTTGGGTTATGAAATGATAAATAAACTCAAGAAGAAGTTGTTTGCGTGACCAATAATGAGCCACAAACTGTTACAACATCAATAAGTACTAGTTGGATACATGAAATGGTCTATTATCTTCAAACGGGTGAGTGTCCCAAAGAGCTAAACAATGCTAAAAAGAGGTATTTTAGATTTCAAGCAATCCCTTATGTCCTTTTGAATGGTGCTTTGTTTAGAAAATATTATAATGGTGTCCTTTTGAGATGTGTAGAATCTAATCAAGTAGAAAAATCTTGCATGAGTTTTATGATGAACCAGATGGTGGTTATTTTTGGACTTATCTCTTCAAGGATGCACATGCATGGGTAAGAAAGTGCAGTAAATGTGTTATTTTTGTAGGTAAACAAAAGTTAGCAGCCTTACCCTTGCATCCAATATCAATAAATCAACCTTTCTTGAAGTGGGATCTTGTCTTCATTAGATTCATTAATCCACCATCTAGTATTAGACACGGATGGGTATTAATAGATACAAAATATTTCACCAAATGGACATAAGCTATAGCACTGAAAGAGGCAAATGAAAGTGCAGTACTAATTTTTTATGAGGACTTGGTCACAAGGTTTGGTGTTCTTGATTCAATCATCTTATATAATGCTTTGGATTTTATAGGAATAAGAGTAACTGATTGGGCTATTAAATATGGCATTAATTTAAGTACTTCATCTAACTACTATCCACAAGGCAATGTGAAAGTTGAGTCCATTAACAATAATTTGGTCAGGATCATTAAAAGGACCATTGAAGATAACCAAAGAACTTGGCATAGTAGATTGAAATCAACTTTATGGGTGGATAGGATTACTCCTAAAAGGTCCATAAAAGGCCCATTGGAAACTCTCCTTTTATGCTTGTGTATGGAAGGGAAGCAAAGACACCTATTTCAGTCGAGTTACCAGCTTTGAGCCTCAAAAAAGAGCTGGAAATTTTAGAAGAAGGAACCATGGAAGTGAGGCTTGTCGAGTTGATGGAGCTAGAAGAAACTAGGAGTCAAGCAATGTAACACCTATAAATGCACCAAATGTAAATGAATAAGACCTTTGATAAAGGGGTGACACCTAAAGACTTCAAGGAAGGTGACCTTGTTCTCAAGTGGGATGAGTTAAAGAGCAGACCTAGGAAACATACCAAGTTTGATGCCATGTGGAGTGGTCCATTCATAATCACAAGTAATAAAAAAAATAATGCTTTCCAGTTGTCGTATATGGAAGGTGAAGTTTTTCCTATCCCAGTCAATGGGATACACCTCAAACTTTGTTTTTGAGAAGCAAAGGTATGATTGTACATATTAGTCTAGTGTCCTTGAGTTAATAAGTGTTTTTGCACATAGTTTTTAGGTGTCTTTCTATTCCTCCAAGTATTGTTGCACATTTGGCCAGTTATGTTTCAGTCATGTTTTGAGCTTTCTCACATAGTTTGAGTGAGTTGGTAGGTGTCAAGCACTAATTTTTGAGTGCTATAGTAGAGTATAAGGTCTAATTTCAATATGATTTCAAGTTCTTTCATGACTCTATGCCCAATGGATTGTATAAGGCAATTGATCTTTGAGATTTAGCAGGCAAAATTTTTGCAAAGGCTGCCAACAATGTTGAAATGTTTCACCTTGGTCTATAGTTTAGCACCATAAAGAAAAAGAAAGGAATTAAATGTTAATTTCATTAATCTCCAGTGCCAAAAGGGAAAAGGGAAGGTAAAGAAAGTTTAATGTTTATTTGTCATTGAGTTTTCACACTAGGGAAAGGAGGGAAAAGAATAATATTGTTTGTCTTTGAAAGCTCCATCCACATAGTAAGAGGAAACTTAGGGTTCCAATTTTGGTTATTTGAATAATTCCTCCATGAAGATAAAGAGATCAACACTTGGTG
This sequence comes from Sequoia sempervirens, assembly GCA_007258455.2. Lineage (NCBI taxonomy): Eukaryota > Viridiplantae > Streptophyta > Pinopsida > Cupressales > Cupressaceae > Sequoia > Sequoia sempervirens. The sequence goes on from VDFB02271358.1 coordinate 1,146,224,099, forward strand.
GATTATGCTAAAAGAGTATTTAAGTTTGAAGAACATGTTGATTCTCCTTCTCGAAGTTTCAGGGGCACATAGCACAGAATAATAAATGTTTTATGTTGTTTGGTATTGAATAAGTCTAAGGAGACTCGTGGCATATCATAAGACCAACAATTGGTTGTTCTAGTGATTACCCATGTTGCAACTAATTATTGAATTCTTAAACCTTCATATTTATCATACACATAGCAAACCTTGTATGTTTGTTGTTACTACTTGTCAAGTATGCCTCTATTATTGGGGTTTATATGTTAGTAAGGCTTTCATAGAGTTTGTATGAAGTTTTGGTTTTATTTTTTTAGTTTCTTAAAGTGTTCAAGCTAAAGAAATGCTTGAGCAAATTTAAGAGATGAGCTTTGATAGAATTAATCCCTATCAAATGAGGTAGAATCCCTAGAGGTGATTACTACGAGGATGCTGCCACCATAGAGGGAGGTACTCAAGAATGATACATGACAATTCAATTAATCATGTATTATCACGATGTGTAAAGACAATGAAGTTAGATTTTGAGTAGGGTTATAGAAAATCAATGGTCATACTTTTGTTTTGTCAAGTTTACTTTAAGGTTAAAACTGTTATGCTTTTGGTTTCGTGGTCATACATTAACAAAGTTTAGAGATAAAACCTTGAGACAATAGATAGATAGTAATAAATGGGCATGTTGTCAAGCATGAGAGGGTAATACATATGATAGTGAATCCTCAACACACGACGTAGGATATTCTAAGGGATTGTACAGTCTACCTTCTCAAGAATCAAGTGTATCGCTTATATATGGTTATACTCCTTATGATATTTGACGAACAAACCAATGGTTGGTAGATGCCTTGTTAGGTGGTTATTATTGCTACAAGAGTTTGATATAACTATTCTGGATAAACTAGGTAAAACAAACACGGTAGCTAATTTTATTTTTAGGCTGCAAGTGAAAACAAAAGAAGAAATTGTGGATGATTCTTTTTCAAATGAAAAATTGTTTGCCTTAACAGTGCAAACACTTTGGTAAGCAGACATAGCTAACTTCTTGGTTGTAGACAAGACACCCCACATCTCTCACCTAGAGAAATATGCCATTCAGTTGAACACATATTTTCATGTTCATGGGTGGCTAGCTATCTATTTTATACAAGATCAGGTAATATAATAAGAAGGTGCATGAGGGAAGATGAAGTATATGATATCCTCAAGTCTTTTCGTGATGAGCCCTGTGGAGGAAACTTTACGACCAAGAGAATAACTCTAAAGATTCTAAACGTTGGCTATTGTCCAATACTCCATAAAGATGCGGTCAAGTATACAAGGAGGTGTAATTGATGCCAAAGGATGGGTAAACCTATAAGGAGTGATGAAATCCCCTTCAAACCACAATTGGTCATTGCACCATTTGATAAATGGGGACTAGATTTTATTGGACCAATAGTTCCCACCTCCAATAATGAGTACATCCTAGTTTGTATTAACTATCTAACAAAATGGGTGGAGGTTAAAGCATTACAGTTTGCTAGAGATAACAATGTTGTAACATTACTCTATGAAGAAACCCACATAAGATATGGAGTGCCTAGGGAGATAGTCATAGATCAAGGACCACAATTTACTTTAGATTTGATTTCCCATTTGGTCCAAGAATATGAGATTAGACATAAAAAGTCAACTCCCTACCACCCACAAGCAAATGGGCAAGTTGAGGTCACAAATATGGAAATTGAATCCATTATAAGAAAGAAAATCCAATTGCATCAAAAGGACTAGGTAGTAAGGTTATCAAAAACTATTTGGGTGTATAGAGCAACTTGGAAAACAACCACAATATTTACGCCATATGAATTAGTATATATGGGGAAAAGGTTGTCCTTCCCATTGAGTTTGAACATAAAACATTCAAAACAATAGTGCAACTTGGAATGGATCTCTTTGAAGATTAGAAAGACAAACTACACAATCTAAAATGCTTTGGATGAAATAAGGATTGAAGAAATTTGTCATACAAATATTGTGCAAAAATAGAGAATTAAATGGCATGATCAGTTTATCAAAACTAAAGGATATCCTTAAGGAGACTAGGAATTTCTCTACGAATCAAGATATAAGGACCACAAATGAAAGTTACAAACACAATTGCTAGGTACTTATGAAATAAAAAAAAGTATTTCAAAATGGAGCAGTACAATTAACTCTCTTTGATGGTTAATGAACACTCAAGCTTTGTAAAATGCCATTGCATAAAGAAGAGTTATTACAAACTTGCACCAATAGTTTACACCACTCACAAATTCAACATTGCTTGCAAATCATGAAGACACGACTGAATCAACTTTTGCTATGTTTGTAGATTAGCCAACCAACTCACTTATTGATATACAACAAGTATGATTCTCACTCAACAATAAATTAACACATATGCATACACACACACTAGATTGTCGATAAATTGTACCACCAACAAAAGCTAGTTTTGGCTACATGTATAACAAGTTACAAACACTTCTTCTCACGAGACCTGTAGCAACAACTTTGAGGCATTTACACAAGGGATCTATTCTACTATTGTCCACAACAACTACCTCTTGCTCACTACCACTACACACAGCAACTATCACTCTCATTTGTACATCATTCTCATCACCTCTACACACATCCACTCCTATTGGACACCATTTCCATGCAACACATAATGTCATTAAAAATCAATTCCATGCATGCCACAAATTTCTTCGTCTGTATATATCCTTTTTCAGGACACATGCCATCATTTCGATAGTTTCTTTATATGGCAATTTGCATGCAATATCTCCATTTACTCTCATTATTACATTTCTCTCAACAAGTTGCTACTTGGTGGCATTCAAATCACATCATACACATCACCTTTCCCATCACTACAACCATTCTAGGTATTTTTCACATTATAAAATATGACTACCATTAATTCTATTAATTTTACATGAAATTCACATTCACACAACATTAATTTATATTATATCTATATTTGTAATACTTTAAAAATTATCCCATGTGTAATTCTCGTACCTTTCCATTTGAGAATAAATTGCAAATTTAAGTTGGAGGGAGGACTCATTCGATTGTCATTGTCAAATTTGAAAAGAGTTGCATACACCATCTTAGAATTTAGCATTCAGAGAAGAAAAATTTATTTGAAAATCAAAGAAATAGGGATTAAGGTATAAACAACAAACAAATTGAGGAAAAATTTGTTTGACGAAGGTTACAAAACTTCATAATGGGAGGAGACATCATTGGACGAGAACCATTATCCCATGTTACTATTATAAGACCAACTATATTTGCATGTTTTTCAACAAGATGGACGGTTGGATTATTTTCTTCATTTTACAGAGTTCAATGAGGTAATGACACAAAAATTTGGTTGCACATTACAAAATGATGAAGCCATAGTCAAAGGCTTAAGAGTGGATGCCTCAGAGGCAGTAGTTGCAAAGTTCTCTAGATTACCCATAGTTGGAGAGGAATTTCTTGTATAAGCATATGCAATTTCAGCTCGAAATGAATTCATATGGCTAAGAGATGAATTAGATTCCTCGACTCAAGGTACTAAATTACTTTCCCTACCATGGTTATGGGAATTCATTGTTGTATACATAATTAAATATTTAACTTGTGATGGTAGACATTCTCTTTTATACACAATACATTTTAAACTCTTAAGTCACCTTCATCATCAAAGGTTGGTGAATGCCCCAAATTTCTTGTATAACTTATTGAAACAAATTTTTGCCAAGTATAGAAGAAAGAGAAATAAGTTTTCCTTATCTCATTACTGTTTGGTCATTTTATTGGTAAAAAGAAGCCTTGAAACCCAATTCCCTAATATTTCTTGGGAAAATTTTCTTGTGCACAACAATATAAATGGAATACCTTTAAGGCCAAGGTTAGATGTAGTAAATAGGGCTCAAGAGGTGAATGAGTAATCAAAAAAAAGGGAAGAGGAAAACATACCCTCTTCCCCACATGTTGCATCACCTACTTGCAATGAAAGTTAGAAACCCTTGTTGCCACAAAAACTCTACTATGTCCAACAAGCATAAAGGAAAAAATACACCTTACTCTTTTACACCTAAAAAGAAGCAAAAAAGGTGCTCACACTGCCTTAAGGAAAAGGGCATTGCAGGAGGGAAGGCCCATTCTACACAAGAGAAGGTCATGATTATAGTCTAAAACAAACTCAGAAAAAGAAAATGTACTTGATGAGCAAGAACACTCCAAAAGTCTAGAATTTATGTATTTAAGCACTGGTTCATATTATAAATTTGAAGAAGATTTATTTACAACAAAGAAGAAAACCATACCTCATAACAACCCAACAACCAAAGAGGAATTTACTTCACCATTTGAGATTGATGAAGAATTATTTTTGGAGGATGAGAAGGAATTACTTTTGATGGGAAGAGATGAAGTTAATGAGTTGTAGGAAGCTCTGCAAAAAATTAAAGAATTAGAAGAATAAATACAGGGTTACTGACAAAAAGAGATCGAGTTGGATAATAAAGTTAAAGAATTGGAAAATGAACTACATGTTTATGAGCAACAAGGAGCAGGTTTGGTTAGTGTTGACGACGATGTTACTCATAGCAACAGTGCAGATAAATTCCTCACAGGAAAACCATGAAGATCCTATCTTTCTTGAAAGATCTAGAACAAAGACAACCTCTAAAAGAGGAGGAATCCGTTTAAAAGGAAAAGGTTGGCTCAGTTCAATCCCAAGTCTTCGTTAGTCAGGTCTTGACTATACTAGGTTCACTTCAGGGTATGATGTGATATTGCTAGTAATCTCAAGGGGAAGAAAATTGTTTGGAATCATATGTATTAGATATCGAGTTTTATTTCAATCATAGAATAACATCATGAAATCGAAAGATTTGCAATAATATTTCATGAAAATCCACAAATTTTTCTATCACTTAAGTAGATTTAGCTTTAAGCATTCAACAATTTCATAGAAATTAAAGATTTTCAATAATTTCCATCCATTCATTTATTTTTTGGAACATTTTCAAGAATTTAAACATCTATTCTAAAATAAAGCATAAAAAATACTAAAAATTAAAAAATTTCTCGGTTATTCTCCATGCATGCCTCAAAGAGTTAATCAAATCAAAGAAAACCACTTTATACTTCACCCGATTGCTTCACTACTACATATAAAATGGTGCGAGCTTTTAAAGAGAGGGGTTTTAGTTTGAACACCAAGTAGGTTTTGCATGCACCCTTAAATAGCACAACACATAATCTTCTTCGGCTAAACTAACAAAACCAACTACAAAGATTCATGATATAGGTAGCTATCAAATTGGCTCTGATATTGATTAAATTCTATGTGCATACAAGTTTTTAGACTGGAATGATTCAAAAAACAGGAAAAAAGAACAAAACTTAAAGAAGTTTTGGCTCTTCCGACATCCACAAATTATGAACTTAACTTAAAATAAGATATCCTATGGCGTTTTATAGAAATAAGACACATATAGGATAAGACAAATACATGAGAGGAAATCCAAGGGATGAATCACATCAAGGCACGTGGAATATAGTGACTGGTAAGAGAATTGTAACCGAAGTCAACGAAGGTCAACTTCAATTTGCACATTGAAGCACTTCGGGTTTTTCGTCCTTTTATTATCACGGTTCCTTCTTTGATCCAAACAAATCCGCTCAAAAAAAATGTAGGAACTTCCCACACATTTAGAATGATCAAGTGGAATTTTCGTTCTTGCATTTAGGTTCATCCTCGGTTTGAACATTCCAAGAATGAGTAATCCTCAGAATGGCTATACTTCTTTGTTGCATGCTTAAACTCCAAAGTCCTGGTTTCCTAGTATCCGGTGTATCTTCGCAATGAACTCTATCCCAACATGAGCTTCTGAAGCATATCATTGAACCTTGTAACATCATCGGATTTGTTTGCAACTTTTATTTTCCTGACCATCCATACCTGAACTTTGCATTGCAATCTGCATCTCCTGCAATCACAAATTCCACTCATTAGATCCCTTTTAAAAAAAAACATTTTAGAACAAAATCTCATGTAAATAAAACCATCATTAAATTGATTATCATTTAAATTTTCCATAAATAACACGCTTCTCAACATATCACAAATCCTTGCATAGTTATCTTTTATATACTGGGTTACCGAACTATCAAACTCATTAGATAACCTTAAGATTTTAAACTTCATTTCACATCTTTATCCGGTACCCGGTATTTAGCTTTTCCCATGAATTTTCCCCAGACTTCGATTTTACCAGAATTTCCATCTTACCAAACCTTGACTATCAGACCAAAACACTTTGCTCAACGCTTGCATTACCTTTTGCATTTTCAACATTATCGGTTCCTGATATCTAGTACCTGAAACACTACATTACTAAGTATTCTTTTACTAAAGATTTCTTTTTTTCTTTTTCTCCATTTCCAGTGGTCTTTCCAACTAGCCAACATCTGCCATAAGTGTTAGTTTTCACTTGGGTCCCCAAGTCTTACAGTCTTGGGGTGTGTTGTGAGACCACACAACAACTAACAACCAATAAAACCAAATTTAAACCAAAACTTGAAATTAAATCACCCGTTGTAAATTATAATTTATGCATATTTTAAAACAATAAATCTTTACCTTTACCTAGATTCTGACATAAAATAGTAAAATTCTTCCCAAAATATCCATATGTGCTCTGATTAATTATAGTTTATGGAACTTAGTGAAATAAATCAGTTCATTGACATTGGACTACATAATATGGTAATCCTCCAAAGATAACCGGGGGTAGAGCCTTGTTGCTAGTCAAACGTCCATAGCCCCGACAAGGTTATCTCTGTAATTCCCCCCAAACATAGCTCTACTGCCAACTAGCGTCCATAGCCCCAATAGAGATATTTGGATAGCCTAAAGAGTTGATTTTTTTTTATGATATTTCATTGATAGCTCATTTTTCTCTTTTGATATTTCATTGATAGCTCATTTCAACTTGCAGGCAATGAAGCCCGCTATTAGGTTGGCAATTATAGTGGTAGCGAAGGTTACCTTTTGATTTTTCATTCAATGCAAATCCCTTCATCATTTCACTATTTCCCAAAAACTCATTTAATAATTCCTTGTTGGTGTGTATTTCTGGCTAAACTTTACCACTTTTATGCCAAATCCTAGCTAACTACAACTCACTATATGTTAGAAGATATGCATAAATTAAAATTTAGCATCAAATGATTTAATCACCAAATTAAAATCTAAATTTAGAACCATTAGTTACCACCCTTTTCTGATAAAATTTTATGGAAACTGCTAAATACTCGGCTAACACTTCCGATTTGATGGCACTGCACCACATTAACGGATCAAAAATGTCATGATGACAGTTAAGCATGATCACATTATTCTGCATTAAATTTGCATGCCTCAATACACACATATTACTCCTTTCAAATTTCCCAGGTGATGACATGCGTTGCCTTACCAACTTCATTTTCCTTTCTGCTTCGCACACATAAGCACCTTCATAATTAATACGGCTTAATAAAATATGATGAAATGACCACAATTAATTGTGAAATCTTCAATTTGCTTGATCTGCAATCTTCGTACTAGGTGAATTTTGAAGCGAACTATCACCAACTGTGTGTGAAAAATAATTTGATTTAACATTTTGTTTTGAAAGTTCTTCTGGTTGCCACCTTGCTTACGATTTCCAAGACTTCACTTGAGGAAACCATGTACCACAACTTCTTCACAACTTTCTATAAATTCCACACTTTCTCAAATTCTTCACACTTTTTACTTAGCTTTCTTGTTATTTTGCATTTCTTGCTTTGTTTGTTCTTGCTTGCTTCTAGGTCATGGATACTCCAATTTGCCTGACCTTCTCTCGCCACCAGAATGTTTTCTTAGGTAGTATCACACTACAAAGGCTTGAAAATGTTTTCTTCATTAGGATTTCTAGTTTTACTATGCCAAACTTATGCTTAGTCCTTGGGGGAAAAGTATGTAGAATCCAGTCGCTACTTTTGGTTCTATTCCGACGTGGCTTCTCATTTTGTAGCATCACTTCTGGATATTGGGCTTTCTGTTGAAGACGTTCACTCGGCTGTGAGACAGATAGTACAGCCTGAATATTTAAAGAATCTAGATACTATTCTCTATGTTGCACACCCGACCATCAGAATCCCTTCCATGGATGATATTCCTCGATTCCTAGAACACGGGGAAGTGGTTCCACTTCGACCTTTCCTTATTGACCTCTATATTAATGACTTTGAAGTTCACCGGGAACTCACCTACATAGGGTATTTAGCCCTGATGGATGAGGTGTCCCACATCGACTAAATGGCTACTCATATCTACAGCTCAACAACCTCTTTTTTTGCTTTTTGATCTTTTGCTCTTTTACAACAAGAATTTTGATACTTGATGTATATACGTGACACACACACATATAGCTTTTTCGTACATCTTAAATCACGTATTTATTGTGCATGGATTTATCATTTTACATTTCATAGCACAATTTTACAAATATTTGAATTAACTCTCATGTGTATGATAAGTTAAGCAAAATTTGCTAATGCAAAGGGCCAAACAGAAAAAGAAAGAAAGAAAACAAAACCTACAAAAATAAAACTAACCCTAACTAACCAAAATTTCTAATCTAACAAATTACTAACCCTAACGAAACAATTTATTTTAATTTCTATGACTATTTCCATTGTTGTTTTGGTACAAATTACAACAAGTTTATCTTTAAATTCATTCAAAGAAAGTTTAAACATCCTATGTAACAATGAATTCTTATGAATTTTTTGTGTTTAATAAACGTAATTTCAAAGGTGCACTTACCAATGACTCGACTTATATGTATGAAAATGACCTCATTAAAGGTCGATTGCACACACTTCATCTGATGTGACCATACTCTACCTTCTTTCAACCCTGGTTCATGATTTGTTTTCTACTTTGTTCATTTTCATGAATGACTACGTCCATTTTTTGGCTCCCCTCTCCTCCGAAATTTTTTTGTGTCTTTGGTCATGTCTTCACTTTGCACTTTGTTAGACCAAACAATATCACAAATTATATTGCTATCAGAGAGAGAAAAAGTAAAAACTTGATACTTTGTATCTTGCATGAAATTAGAAAAATTTCTTTTTTTTAGCTTGTGAATTTTCAACTTGGAGCAAAAGACACACGTTTCCCACTCAATTTTCCCACTCCTTCTCTTCATTTACGTTTTCCACATATACAAAGAATGATGACTCATCAATGTCATTTCCTTGTTTTTGATGCGATGTCTTTGAATCTCGACATTCTTGCTTATTTTCCTACAAAACGTTAGGATTTTCTTTATAACAATTGCAATTATCAAACCATTTTGAGTTATCGGTTGAGTTTTTAGTACTTTTAATTCCACTACCTGGTTATACTCTTTTCTTGTTAATAGTCCCTTTCTTCTAGCAGTTAAAACTTCTTCAGTTAATGAAATCACCTTACACGTAGCCAAACTTACCCTAGTTAAAAAAAATCACAATCAAGTTCACCATGATCAGTTGTATCACGAATTGTACACTCGGTGACTATACCAAAGGTGAATAAACTCAGAGGATGTAATCTTTGGTTAAAATTTTTCCGAAGTTTCTCAACTTTCATATTGAAGAATCAGCTTACATAAGACTTTCGCCTTACAAGATACTTTTAAAACTCGGGAATAACGCCAATTCTGGAGTTTCCCTCCTAGCGCCAGTTCTTGTTGACGATGTTACTCACAACAATAGTGCAAATAAATCCCTCATAGGAAAACCGCGAAGATCCTATCTTTCTTGAAAGATCTAGAACAAAGACAACCTCTAAAAGAGGAGGAATCCGTTTAAAAGGAAAAGGTTGGTTCAATTCAATCCCAAGTCTCCGGTAGTCAAGTCTTGACTGTACTAGGTTCACTTTAGGGTATGATGTGATATTTCTATTAATCTCAAGGGGAATAAATTTCTTTGGAATCATATGTATTAGATACCGAGTTTTAGTTCAATCATATAATAACATCATGAAATTGAAAGATTTGAAATAATATTTCATGAACATCCACAAATTTTGCTCACTTAAGTAGATTTAGCTTTAAGCATTCAACAATTTCATAGAAACGAAACATTTTCAATAAATTTCCATCCATTCATCTATTTTTTGGAACATTTTCAAGAATTTAAACATCTATTCTAAAATAAAGCATAAAAAATACTAAAAATTAAAATTTCTCCCGGTTATTCTCCACACATGCCCCAAAGAGTTAATCAAATCAAAGCAAATTGCTTTATACTTCACTAGATTGCTTCATAGCTACATATAAAATTGTGCGAGCTTTTAAAGAGAGGGGTTTTAGTTTGGACATCGAGTAGGTTCTACATGTACCCTTAAACAGTGCAACACATAGTCTTGTTCGACTGAACTAACAAAACCATCTACAAAGATTCATGAGATAGGTAGCTATCAAATTGGCTCTAATATTGATTAAATTCTACGTGCATACAAGTTTTTAGACTAGAATGATTCAAAAAACAAGAAAAAAGAACAAAACTTAAATAAGTTTTGGCTCTTCCGACATCCACAAATTATGAACTTAACTTAAAAAAAGATATCCTATGGCCTTTTTATAGAAATAAGACACAGATAGGATGAGACAAATACGTGAGAGGAAATCTAAGGGACGAATCACATCAAGGCACATGGAATATAGTGACTGGTAAGAGAATTGAAACCAAAGTCAACGAAGGTCAACTTCAATCTGCACATTGAAGCACTTTAGGTTTTTCATCCTTTTATTATCAGGGTTCCTTCTTGGAACCAAATAAATTCGCTCAAACAAAATGTAGGAACTTCCCACACATTCAAAATGATTAGGTGGAATTTTCATTCCTGCATTCAAGTTCATCCTCGGTTTGAACATTCCAGGAATGAGTAATCCCCAAAATGGCTATACTTATTTGCTGCATGCTTAAACTCCAGAGTCTCGGTATCTGATATATCTTCACAGTGAACTCTATACCAACATGAGCTTCTGAAGCATATCATTGAACCTTGTAGCATCATTGGATCTGTCTGCAACTTTGATTTTCCTTACCGTCCATACTCAAAATTTACATCGCAATCTGTATCTCTTGCAATCACAAATTCCACTCATTAGATCCCTTTAAAAAACATTTTAGAACAAAATCTCATGTAAATAAAACCATCATTAAATTGATTATCATTTAAATTTTCCATAAACAACACGCTTTTCAGCATATCACAAATCCTTGCATAGTTATCTTTTATACATCGGGTTACCAAACTATCAGACTCATTAGATAACCTTAAGATTTTAAACTTCATTTCACATCTTTACCCGGTACACGATATTTAGCTTTTCCCATGAATTTTCTGTGGACTTCGATTTTACTGAAATTTCCATCTTACTGGACGTTAACTATTAGACTAGAACACTTTGCTCAACGCTTGCACTACCTTTTTCCTTTTCAACATTCTCAGTTCCCGGTATCTAGTACCCGAAACGCTACATTACAAAGTATTCTTTTACTAAAGATTTCTTTTTTTTCTTTTTCTCCATTTTCGGTGATCTTTTCAACTAGCCAACATCTGCCATAAGTGTTAGTTTTCACTCAAGTCCCCAAGTCTTACAGTCTTGGGGTGTGTTGTGAGACCACACAACAGTTAGGTTGGACCAGTTGGCCATCATTGAAATAAATAAGAAAACTCCAAAACCTAAGAGTAGAATAATGCCTCAATAACACCAAAAACTTTGGTTACCCTTGGGATAAAATTATGGAACAAAATGGAAGAGTTTTCTCAATCACAAAGAGAATGGAATAACTTGAAAGGTTATAATTGGAAGTGAACCACAATAGATAAATTGAAAATAGGTCAAGGTTAAAAGGTTAAAGGTGAAAATTGATGAAATGGTAGATAAGACAATTCAACTCCTAAAATGCAGACCACCTGCTAGGGTCTATACCTTATCTTTATAGGATTTTTTTTTGAGTTTCTAATTTAACCAATTAATCAATGATCTCCAAGTTTCATTATCATCTCCAAATTTGTTTTTAAAATCTTATTAGGAGGCCACACAAAATATGCAAGATGAATTGTGTGAATTTTACCTACATGATCTATCTATTCCATATGATACTACTCAAAACCCACTAATTTCAAATAAAGGCAGTAGCCTCATTCATTAGGAATGAACATCAAAGAGATCAACTGCGACAAGATTATCATGAGAGGGAGAAGTCACTTGCCCTCCATATCAAAGTTGAGGCAAAGGATCCTAGTGAGGTAATTGAGGAATGGATTGAATTGGTGGATAAAATTGAAGTGGAAAAAAAAATTGGAATGTAGAGAAAGAGATTACAAAAGATTTCAAGAACTAGTAGCTGGAATAAGAAGAGAGGCACTCACTTTTTCCCAAGATAGATGGAAGGAACTGACATTGGAATTGAAAAATAAGGAACCCAATTTTGTTTTTAATTGCATGACAACAATTATAAGGGCACATAAGTATATTAAAGCTTCCCTAAAACATCAATTTACTTGGTTCCCTTTAACATTTCATCCTCCCCTTCTCTTGTACCCAATTTCATATTGGACAAGAAGAAGGAAAGAATAAGGGGCAACAAAGCAAGCTAGATAGGAAATAATATATGAACATAAAGGATTATACCTAAAGTAGGGGGAAGGAGTCATTGGCACAATTGACTAGAAAGAAGTTGCATTACAATATAAACGGAGGCCCTAAACTGCTCAAGAACAAGCAAAGAGCCAAGCTGGGGGGAGTGACGAGTCCTAGAATTATCCTATTTTCCTTGTTTTAGTATCATACTTTTCATCATATTTTTTATAAGTTTCAAAGACATTCCCAAATCTTTTCACATATTTTAAGTATTTAAAGCATTGAATATGATATATTATATTGATAAATGATTGTATGAATCTTTGAATGTCCATGGAATTTAATGGAGTTTTATGTTGATTATGGTTATTAATGATAAAATATGCCTTTGGAATAAACTAACCCTTGCAACGAAGGATTGTCAACCCGCAACAAAATGATGTTTTTCTACCATAGTCAAGGACAGTGATCGCCTACAACACGTGTAATTTTCCAAAGCCGATGCAAACAATGGTCGAAGAGTGTGAACATGATTTATTCATGGATCACTCCATGTTTTTACTTTATGCTATTATTAGGTTGTGGAGGAAATAAGAAAATTGTACTAACAATGGTTATGGCTTGCAATAAGTTTTTCCCTATTAGGCACCTCTTCAGTTATAACCATCTTCTTTAAAGATGCAGAATCCTGATATGATTCTGACACTCTTATCTCTAGTAAGCTCTTCATTATTGTTTAAAATAATACTTAGTCCTTTTCTTATGTTTTTGGGAGAGTCAATAGTTGCTTACAATTTATTTTTAGTTTAATAATAATCAAACTCTCAAAGATCTTGTATATATGTCTAATATTGTGAGAGATCGAAAGATAGCTAGATATTTTGTATTAAGTAGATTTGAATACAAGAACTCTTCTTTTTGATTAGATACTATGTTCTCAGTTTTGTATGTTCAAATTGTAATAGGAAGGATACAACCTTTTCCATGAATCTCCAAGTTAATATTTGAAGAAGGATATTGTGAGATTACGACAACTCAAGCAAGGGCCACTCGAGGTATTGAAATACTCCTTGTAGTTTAGGTTATTAATTACAGTAGAACTAATTGCCAAATTGTATTTCTTAGTTATAGTTAATTTGAATTGTTATTACACAAAGTTGTAGCATAATTGAGTCATTAAGTTACTATATTCATAAGAGTAGTTACCTGCACCAGTTATTATAGTTACCCACATCAACTTGTTATTCATTTGAATCCATTCCAGATAGATTTATTTCATTCAAGTTGCTTTCAATTATATTTTCTTTTGTTACTCTTCTACACACAATTGACTATGATGATTTAGGATTCTCAACTACACATATAGTTCCAACATCATCTCAAGATTATGATTCCCTAGTTGAAAAATTAAATGAAGCACCTCTAGGACAATGAATTTCTTAATTAAGGGATCTGTGATCCATTAAGTTATATGTATGCATTGTATACATCAATTGATTGAACATAGCAGGAGCTCTACACTCTTCATGTAATTCATCTTCAATCACCAAATTTGCATTGCAACTATTCATTACTTTCCTTATAACATCCTTAAAAATAAAATACTCGCCTTCAACCACTTGATCCACCTTAAATCATCTTTTCCTCACTCTAATATATTATGCAATTACATATAGTGCTTTCTAATAATTCTTCAACTTAGCAACATTCATTTGTCTTATTACACACTTCTTCATTGATAATTTATTTTGATTCTTCAACTTCCCTTTCTCCAAATTATATACTCATTTTTCCACTTGAATCTTTTGGTTCTCCATCACCTTTCTCTATTTTAATATTATTCCACCACATTGTTTCATTCTCATTAACCACTACGATTTTCTTTAATTTTAACATCCCTTCAAAAAATGCATCTACTCTAAATTTGTAAATTATTTCATCCTTTGTGCCTATCACATTGTATTCGAGATCATAAATCTCTTTTCCTCTAATAGTCTTATTAGTCTTAGAATAATTTCCAATGTACTTTTTCATTTTCCACAGATTATGTCCTATCTTTACAATTTTTTCAAACACACAATATTCGACCTACCAAAAGATTGAAATATACCTTTCAACTAATATATCATGACATTAATATTTTTAGTTCTTCTTTGAGTCTTCTTTAAACATTACTTCACTTGGATCTTTCCCATCACTTTGATTTTTAACTAATACCGTCCTATATTGGAATCTTCACAATATTCCCATCTCTCACCCACAATCTTTTGATTCTAAGCTCTCTTGATTTATTCTTTTGAAATTGGTTATATTAGGTCCATAATCCATCTTCACATATTCTTCCACCAAAAAAAATACACTTACTTTTATCTTTTCTTGCTTCACCACATCTTGATCTTACACTCGATTTTGACTTCATTTGTCTTATCTTCAACATATTGATCTTTGACACTTGGTTTTGAATTTTCCTATCTTCAACATCTTAATCTATGCTTTCTTTGATATTGCCACTATCTTTAGCCTCATTGATTACCATTCATTTTCCTTTTTAATGACTTTCATAATTACAATCTTCTTGGTTCTATACTTGATCCATATCTAGCTCTTCAAATCTTACTTATACCACAATATTGTTGTCTAGTTCACATCAAATGAATGCTTACTATTCCATTATTATTTTGTCATTCCTCTTAATCTCTTCTTTTATCATAAATTCTCCTTCCATGAAAATATTTTAAAAATTATAATCACTTATTCATTCACCTTCTTTTGTCATGCTCACAATAACATTCATTTCTTCCTCTTATTTATCTTCTTCGTCCATCTCAATTGGACATGATTTTTTCCTTTATCCTTTCCAACACTTACTAATACATGCATAACATTTCTTCCCATACTTAACAATTCTTTCATTTTATAAGAAATTTCATCAAATTTTTAACATTACTTTGTTCTTCTTTATGTTCTGCATTCTTTTGAATAATCATTTACTACATGCATAGAAGCTTGTCTTCAACTCTCCTCGATGTTGTTTCCTTTTTAAATATATCTAATTTGCTTGCACTACCACACTTTTCAGGTCCTTATCTTACAACCTTAATTGTAGGTTTCATATTCATTCCTCTAATCTTCATTTGGATGATTTAAATCATAAAATACTTGCAATTTACTTCAACTTTATTTCTTGATCTAATCACCTTTCACAATAATTATTATTCAATTAATTCTTTCACTTGTAACAAATAACCTTATAGATTGAAGATATATCCATTTTCCTTTAATATTTTTAGATCACTCTCTTTACTACTTCATTAAATGCAACTAATAAATTGCCTCCTATCAATGCTTCTATATTTAAGGTGACCTATTTGATTAGTACTTCTTTCCTCTTGTAAATTGCATCTTTCTTGTCAATGTATTTGCTCAAGCCTTCCTATTTTTTTCATTGATGTGATGTTAGTTGTCTCTCCTTTAACACTCTTTTAACAACCTCAATGAACTTGGTTATCATGTACCCCACACCATAGTGTTGGAAGACATCTTTAGCTCATCTTTTTACCAAACACTTAGATACCTTCTATCCAACAACTCAATATTGAAATATGTCATCACACTTATTCTCTCATAATACTTTCCAATAATTGTGTCTTATTTGATTCCACTTGATGTAGTAATGGATTAAGGGTCTAATGAAAGACTATCTAACCATACAACCTTAACACACACACTCCTTAAACATGCACAATTGAATCAAACATCATGACAAAAAAATGATAATAACAAACTTGATATATTACCATTCCATAATTGGAATCTCCAAAAATCCACTGATACTGCTAACCCTAATGTGGAATCCTCTGTGAACAAAACCCCTCATATAGCTAAGCCTTCTAATCCCCCCCGCTATGGCTTCCAACTCCCCGTCCATCCCTGCTACCCTTTCCCCTACATTAATCTCGACTAACTCCTTGTCCTTTGAGAACGAGACTCAAAATGACGGGTTCCAAACCGTGGCCAAAAATTCCAATAAGCGTAGACGAAGGACCAATAAGCCGGTTAACACCTCTATTGCGGGCTCCCTGTCCTTAAATCCTCCTTTTGATGGACAAGCTAGTTTTTTCGGCTGGTTGTAGTTTCCTCAAAAAGTGGCGAAATACGGTGACAGGCAATTGTCTTTCCCCGGTGACGGCGCGTTGACAGATGTGCTCGCTCCTTTTTCTTTTAATGCATTTAATATGAGTGAAACCTCTCCCTCTTCCCTTTGCCGCTCGACAGAGGCCGTACCCCTTATTTCCCCTTCGGCTGCACCTAGGGCATCAATGGAATCTGACATACCAAACATAATTAATCCCACCAACAATTCATTGCTTGCAAGACCCAAATCATTCTCCGAGGCGGTTGCTAACTCTGGTATTGCCATTGACGCGAGTGCAAGGTTTAACTTGTCAAGTGTTCATGGAGCCTGTGAATCTGGTAAGAACAATGGGGCTGTTGCTTTACCTTTCTCTGTTTCTCCAAATCCGGAAATGCTTGTTGAAATTGTGAAGGAAAAAAATAGATTAAGGAATTCTGCTATTTTTTTCTCTGCTATTGAAGTGGATAAATGCCCTCCCAGAAATTTTTTAGATGATTGGTTCCATAACTATTGGAACTTGAAACTTGGTTTCCATATTTTGTTTTGCAGGCAAATTCAGAAAGGTTTATATGTGATTTTCTTTGCTAATCATGAATCCTAGGCCGAAGTTCTTAAAAAACAATATTGGACCGTGGGTTCTACCTCCTTTCGCGCCCTGGCTTGGTCTCCCGAGGCCATTCATGAGGAGGTTCTTGCCCTCTTAGCCCCTCGATGGATCTTGGTTAAACAAATCCCGCCATTTCTATGGCGTTTCCTTCCCCAATTGCTTGAACCACTTGGTAAAGTCATTCGAATGGATGACACTGTGAGATTGGTTCCTCATATGGATGCTAGGATACTTATTTCGTTGAATCCTGGTAAAGAGATTCCAACTAATATTAACATTAACATCTCTGAGGACAATTACTCTTGTCCTATTGAAATTCTCGGGGGTCTGAACGCTTGTTTCTTGTGTAGAAGAGAAGGGCATCTGCGGAAGGACTGCCCCATCCTTAAGAAAAAACCTATGCTGGCTAAGCCCTCACCTCTCCAAAAATCCACTGATACTGCTAACCCTGATGTGGAATCCTCTGTGAACAAAACCCCTCATATAGCTGAGCCTTTTAATCCCCCCCTCGCTATGGCTTCCAACTCCCCGTCCATCCCTGTTGCCCTTTCCCCTACATTAATCTTGGCTAACTCCTTGTCCTTTGAGAACGAGACTCAAAATGACGGGTTCCAAACCGTGGCCAAAAATTCCAATAAGCGTAGACGAAGGACCAATAAGCCGGTTAACACCTCTATTGCGGGCTCCCTGTCCTTAAATCCTCTGCTAGCCTCCAGCACGGACAACCCCGTCCTGCCCATCTCACAGGAAACCCAAATCTGTTCCCTCCCAACAAGTTTGATCCTCAAGGACCCCTCTGACAATTGCATTAACTCGGCCCCTCCCCAAAACTTCCCTCATAAGATCTTCAGAGAGCTTAGTGACGACTGTTTGCTTGAGGTCATCCTTGCCTGTAAGCACTCCTCTGTTTCCGCTAATCTCCACCCAAAGCAGACCATGGATGTGGATATCCTGTCCCCTGCTGGTTCAGATAATGATGATGAATTCAAGGGAGATTTCCCCACATCTAAACGATGGGGGAGGCATTTGGGCTCCAAAAATAAGAACTCCTCTAGTAAAAAGCTTGGGGATATCCCTTATGTAGATATGGCCCCGATTGTGGGGTCCGCAGACCATTGTTCCCCCCCCCCGCATGTTTCCTCATGAATTGCATTTCATGGAACATAAGGGGGCTTGAATCCCCTGACAGGAAGTTTGTTATTAAGCGTTATTTAGATACCTGTAATTCCATGGACTTCTTGATGTTGCAAGAGATTAAAGCTATTGGATTCATACTTGAATCCAATCTTAATTTCCTTTGGAAAGATGTTATCAAATACTGTACTAACCACCCTAGGGGCAGGGGTGGAGTTGCGCTTCTGGTTAACGCGAGATGGGAGAATTATATCACTGGCAATGGGCTCTCCCCTTGTAACAGAGTAGTGTGGATTACTATTAATTACAATAACAATGTCTTTGGCATATGCTCTATTTATGCCTCGAATGATTTTAGGGAGAGAGCAAGCCTCTGGGACTAGCTGGCTACTCTCCCTAATATCCTGTGGCTTGTGGGAGGGGATTTCAATATGGTTGAATCCCATGAGGACAAAGTTGGTGGTCTTTCGTTTGCTTGGAAAGACCTGGAAAAAATTCATTGGAATAGAATGAAAAATTCTAAACATTTCTTTGACCCCTTGGCTGGAAATAAAGACTCAAATCCTGGCTTATGGCATACTTGGTGTAATTTCCAACAGGTTTCCTCTAGAATATATTCTAGACTTGACAATTTCTATGCTAATAAAAATTTCTTCTTTGTTTTGCCTGATAACCTGGGCAACTCTATCCTCGTCACCTCCACTTCCCTCTCTGATCACCATCCTATCTCCACCTGTATTAGAATTAATAATTCCCCTGTGCGCAACAAAGGCTCCAATCCCAAGTTTATCCTAAATACTAGTCTTCTGAAAGATGAGGACACTCTTGTTGCCATTCATATCATTAGACTCATTAACAGGAATAACTTTCCCACCAGCTCTCACACGGATAGATGGAACATGAACATTCTTGCTTGGCATAATCTGTTAAAGACCATTGGCCAAAAAAGGGCCAAAGATTATAGGTTTACCCAAAAAAAAAATTCCTCTGACCTTCAGAAAGCTGAAACTAACATCCAAACCAATCCCTCGGACTATGATCTCATCTCTCATGTGATTAATGCTAAGGAAGCCCTTAGACAACACTAGTAGGTTAAAACTAGAGGCGCCAAAATTAGATCCCGTGCTCACTGGCTTTAGTTTGGTGATCGTGGCTCTAAATTTTTCTTTAACCTCATCAAGCATAAACAGTCCAATGAAACTATAGAGAGAATTATAGTTGATAATCAAGAAATAACTGACCTTGACAACATCAAAGAGGCCTTTGCTAAATTTTACCAAAATCTTTTTGCCTTTGAGGATTCGGAGGAGGCTACTTCCCTTAGAAATCAGTGTAGATCTCTTATCCCTAATAGGATCTCCACTATAGATGCTAACCTGCTGTCTAAAGATATCTCCTTGGAGGAAATTGAAAAAGCCATTAACTCCCTTAATAATGACAAGGCCCCTGGGCCCAATGGCCTCCCTGTGGAGTTTTACAAGGCTAATATTAGCTGGATATGCAAAGATCTTCAAGATATCTACTCGGAAGCCCTAGCTAGGGGTTCCCTGGGTAGCTCCATCAACAGGGGTATTATTAAGTTGATTCCTAAGGATGGGGACAAAGCTCTCATTAAAAATTGGAGACCTATCACTCTCCTTAATGTTTCCTATAAAATTTTTGCCAAGATCCTAGCTCTGAGACTTGAGAATATCCTGCCCAATTTTGTTTGTTCTACCCAAACTGGTTTCATTAAAGGAAGGTATATTCTTAAGAATCTAATCACCAGTTGGGAAGCCATGAATTGGGCCAATTACTCTCAGCAAAATTCTGTTATGTTTCTTCTGGATTTCAAAAAAGCCCATGACAGGGTGGAATGGAGCTTTATCTCCATGATGCTTGAGGCTTTTGGATTTCCTGGTGTTTTCTGCAATTCTGTTAATATGTTGCTCAATGATGCTTTTGCCCAGGTTGATGTTAATGGCTCCCTTTCAGACCCCTTCCCCCTTGGTAGATCCATCAGGAAAGGTTGCCCCTTGGCCCTTGCCCTCTTTGTTATTGCCTCTGATTCCCTGTATTACATTCTTAGAGATAACTCAATCTCCCCTGTTGTCAGGGGCATATCTCTCCCTAATAATGAAGAGCTTATAAACTACCAATTTGCTGATGATATTGCTATTTTCTTTGATGCCATTGCTGACAACTTTGAAGCTCTGAAAAACAAACTCAATTTTTTTTGCACTATTTATGGTGCTCATTTATCCCACTCCAAATCTATATGTCTTGGATGGGATGAGCAGCCCCCTGACTGGTTTAAAAACTATGATTTTCAATGGGGGGTCCGCATAAAATTGTGAGATATCTGGGCATACCTTTTTCTATTGAACCCTCCCTTAAGGATATGTGGTCTTGGGTTAAAGATAAAATCACTAAGAACCTGGATAAGTGGCACAACAGATCTTTATCCTTGGTTGGCAGAGTTCAAGACTGCCAAAAAATCTTTCTTCCTACAATATCTACTATTCCTCAGCTTGGATGTTCAGTAATTACCAAATCTTGGAAATACAAAAGGTTGTCAGAAACTTTCTCTGGTCTGATGGTAAAGGAAATAGAAAGATGCATGTTGTTAAATGGGATTGGTGCCATACTGATAATCTCCTTGGGGGCTTGGGCTTGAAGGATCTTAAACTCCAAGGGATTTCCCTTGCCGCCAAGTGGATTTTTCACTCTATG
This sequence comes from Sequoia sempervirens, assembly GCA_007258455.2. NCBI lineage: Eukaryota > Viridiplantae > Streptophyta > Pinopsida > Cupressales > Cupressaceae > Sequoia > Sequoia sempervirens. Next base: position 1,146,245,406 of record VDFB02271358.1, read on the forward strand.
GATGGTAATGATCCATGGAAGATCCTTGTTAGGAACAATATAGAAAGGGGATTCCCCAAAAATGCAAAATCTTGGAAGAATCTGCCTTTTAATGATCTGATTATTGGCAACTTTCCTATTGTTGTTCAAGGATCTGTTGTCTTTAGATCCATATGGAAAGCTTGGGATCATGTCAGGAAATATATTACTAACAAGGCCTTCCATGATGATAATCAACTATATGGTGTAAGGTCCATCTGGTGGAACCTTCACTCATCTGGAAAACCCCTCGCCCTCTCCCAAGGCTGCTCTACTAGATACTGGTCTAATATGGGCATTTCTCAATTGGCTGACCTCTTTGAGCATGACAGGATAATCAGTTGGGATGATCTTAGAAGTAAGTTTGATATCCCGGCCTCCCAGAAGAAAACTTATAATATGATTCTTAAAGCTACCAAGGACTTACCTATTACTTGTCATATGGACTCTCATAGATATTTAAATTGTAAATGGCCGGATGGGACCATTATATCCAAAATCAAAGCTAAAAACATCTACAATGTGATTGGATATAATGATGCCATCATTGACCATGTCAATTCCACTTGGTACTCCACCCTTGACATCTGCTCTTGGAAGAAATATTTTGATATATTGTGGAAAGGCCCTATTGAGCCTAAGATAAAATGTTTTAAATGGCTGTTGATTCTTGACAGACTCCCAATTAGAAAAGACAACTTTGCAGCTGATTACTGTAACTTGTGCAGATTACCTGAGTCTGGTAGACACATTCTCTTTGACTGTATTTTTGCTAAGGAAATTTGGCATATGTTTGGTATCACTTATCCTATGAATATTAATATTCTTGAAATTATTACTGGGCATATTGATGGGCTAAAAAAAGATACTAATATGTTTTGGAACATTATCTCTTCTAATATTTTATGGCAGATTTGGAAATGTAGAAACGAGGAAAGGTATCAAAACAACCCCAGAGTTCTTACTGAGTCTTTTCGAAAACTCACATATTTTAAAATCTTCTTGTAGGTTCATACTACTATGCTGATTGATAAGGAAAAGCTCAAAAGGTTCCTGAAGACGGGATATGCCACTTTCTTCATCTTTGAGATGAAGGATGGATATGTTTGGAGGGAGAATATAGATAACCTGTAGATGTTCGAGAAGACTTGCAAAATGCTTAACCAGGAGGTTAAGGAAAATAATAACTCCAAAAAGGACCAAATCCTTATGCTTGCACAAATCCAAGAGAAGAAAAACATTGTGTGGATGGAGGGATCTATGGGGTGGACTGCCTGGGTTGACACCCATGATGATATCTTACACTAGTCTTTTGGTTTCCTTCTTGTATCTTTGTATAGGACTTTCTGATATGTAGGTTTCATGATACTCCTGTTGTGAGGCCTGGCCTCTTTTGTTCGTACATTTCGATGTAACTGGTTATTATTTTTGTGACCCCCTTATATATAATACAAAAAATCACATCAATAGTTCCTATTACTAGGCTGTATAATTTGATGCAAGCATCAACCTTTATTCACAACACAAACCATGCATTCAACAAACACGAGACTCCTCAAAACCCCTCAAAATGATACAATCTTTGATATTCATAACTCTTGTTCCCACTAAACTCAATTGCCCTCCCTTTTGATTTTGCCACCTTTTTATAGTGAAAGTTGATGTTGCAAGCTTGCACCAACAAAAATGTACAATTCCTTATGCGCTCGTGATAAGCATTATGGGGCCAATATTAAATAATTTATCTGTGAAGTTCACATTGAAATTAGACAAAATGCTATGAAACATGCAAATGCTTTTCTTTTCTTACATGCCAAGAAATACATCTCCAAACTTAATGTAAATCTAAAATTGAACCACCTTGGGACCAATAAAGCCACTAATAACATTAGTCATTGGTGCATTTCCAAAAAATATCGCACACACCTTGTAGACCTCCTTAAGTTGATATAACAAGCCTCTTCTTACAATAAAACATGAAATACAAAATGAATGTTATGATGCATATGCATTACCCCACATATAATTTATCTTCAAATTGAGCATAAAAACTAATGCTTGCATGTAAAAAATCTAACTAAGAACTATAAAACAAAAACAAATAGAAAGGATATCTTTTTTTGATTGATGTAAGGTTGCTTGTAGGCCAAAGGAGTAATCTTCACAAGGGTATATTATCCACAAATGTGTACCAAAAAAAAACAAAAGAAACCTTATATACAAGCATTCCCAATAAGTTAGACTAAAGCTAGACAAAAATACAAAACTATTACAAACACTATTTGAATCATACAAATGTAATCATTTCACTATTCCACAATTTTACTCATATACTTGAAAATATTTCTTGAACCTTAGAATCTTATATAAAACTATTCATCTTTTTTATCATAATGCTGGTAATTTTTTGTAGACACTTGAAAGTTGACTATACCTTGACCACACTTGACTTTACCCTATCCTAGCCATTAATTAAATACATATTTATTATTTATTTAATTATTTTATCCTTCAATTTTATCCCCCAATTTAATTAAATAAATATCTATTATTTATTTAATTAATTTATCCTTCACCTTTTAACATAAAGGAGGGGTAATTTTTTTATTAAAATAAGAAGTACAAAGCAAGGGAATTACATGGCCCTATCAAGCTCCACCGAGTGATCCAACTGATGAGACAAATCTGGGGGTAACTGACCCCCGTCAACCAGATTCCAATCGTGAATATGATTAGAAGCCCATTTAGCCAAACAATCAACAACAACATTCCATTCTCTAGGAATATGAGTGAAAGTAACAAACTCCAAAGAAGCATAAAGTTTAAGAATCTGTTCAACAATTAAAGCCAGATGCCAGCTAACATCCTCTAAATGCCACCTATTCAACAGGTTCACCACAATCGGGGAATCAGACTCACATATGATCTTGCGCCACCCCAATTGACTTCCACGCTCCACAACTGATAAAATGGCCTGAGCCTCCATTAAATTATTAATATGAAGACCCTTATAAACTGAGAAGATAAACTGAACATCTCCAAAACTGTCCTAACCAACACCACCAATCCCTGCATGACCTAGGTTTCCTCGAGAAGATCCATCTGTGTTATTTTTAAGACTCCCTGAGGTGGACGAGACCACCTCCCCTCCCTATTCACCTTTGGGGTAGGATTTCTACATCTATTACGCATGAGCTGTCATTGCGGAGGAGGAAGATGAAGATGATTACAACAACCAACATCATAGGGATCCACTGATGCAGTTAGATCACACTTAGCCACAACAGTCTCTCACACAAAATGCAAAATTTTCCACCACAAACGAGGGGCTACCAACATCACATCCTAAAAAATCTGATGATTCCTCTCCAACCAAAGGTTCCAGATAATAAAACATGGGCCAAGAGCCCAAGAAACTTGAAGGAAGGAAGTAGAAACAGGGGCCCTGCCCCACCGATCCACAAACTCAGCCAATGAGGAAACATGCCAACAGGGCGTATTCCACACCCCCCACCAAAAATGCCAAATCTCCCTAGCATAGGAACATTGGAAAAAGAGATGGGAGACACTCTCCTCACAGTTACGACACAAAACACACATGGAAGGGCCTTGGAAACCTCACTTACATAAATTATCCCAAGTAAGACACTGGTTTTGAGCAACTAATCACATGAAAAAATTGCACTTGGGCCACAAAAACTTGTGCCAAACTTGCTTCCACCAAGGGACCTCAATATCCCCAAACACCTGCCTACCAAGCTGCTTATAAATAGCAAACACAAAGTACTTCCTAGACAAATCAGAACCATCCCAAGCTAGGACATCAGGTCCCCTCAAAGAATTACAAGCACGGGAATCCAGAAGTTGAGCTAGCTCACGCCTATCCTCCTCAGACCCCCTAGGTGGCCACTTAGAAGGATGCTTCCAACGAAAGCTTACAACTGAACCACAATGTTGAGCAACCTCATAATGCTCAATGGTATCCCAGCTAGTCGCAGTAAAAACATCATAAAGGGACTGGAGGTGAGGAAAAGTAGAGAGAATAGATGGGTGACCATCCCAAGAATATAACCAAAAAAGAGCATGTGACCTTGAATGACAAATCCAAAAAGTGCCCGCTTAATCAAATTTGGCCCCACTTTCAAAGTCTACCAAATCATAAAACCACTCCCCTCCAGAGGATAGCGAGGAACCTCAAAAGAATCAACACCCCTAAGATATTTATGATTGAGAATGCAGGCCCATAACTGGTGTTGATTGGTGCACCAACGCCAATAAAGCTTAGCAGCAAGAACTTGCCCGTTCAAAATAGCATAACATAAACCAAGACCACCTTCTTGCTTTGGTCTACACATAGATTCCCACTTAACAAGGCTCCACTTAGTAGACAACAAGTTACCACTCCAAAGAAATTTACGTGAGAGAGCATCAAATTCCCTAAGGAAATACAAAGGGGCCGCTTGAACAAAGCATCTGTAGATGGGTAGGGCCTGGATAACTGACTTGAGAAGAGTCACTTTAGCAGCTGTAGACAACCACCGATGAGTCCAATGAGTTACCTTTAGCCGCAGCTTATCAAGCAACATCTGCCAGGAGGACCTAGGTTGATGACCAACAACAAGAGGAATACCCAAATAGACAAAGGGAAGAGACCCAATTTGAAACCAAAAAATAGCTACAATTCATCGCTAAATAGCCTGAGGAGTATTAAAAAAGAAAATAGAAGACTTATGTTCATTAACTTTTTGACCCGAAGCAGCAAGGTAGATATCCAAAGATTGCCTAAAGGATTCAACTTCCCGAATGCGAGCCAACCCCATGAGAGAGGTGTCATCCACAAACTGCAGATGAGAAAGCGTTGGCAGACCCAAACCTCACTACCAACCTTGAATCAAGCCTTGAGAAACCTGAAATTTAAGAAACCGACCCAACCCCTCTGCCATTATAATGAACAGATAAGGAGAGAGCGGATCCCCCTGACGAAGCCCCCTGGAAGCACCAAAAAGCTCTGAAGGTTCACCATTCACAATTACTGAAAATGAGGAAGAAGTCACACAACTCATACTCCAACTCACCCAATCAGAAGAAAACCCAAAGGCCAACAAAATCCAAAATTTGATGAACATAGACCTATCCTTAGAGGTCACCATACAATGAATAACCTCAGAGGCTACCACCACCCCATCTAGAATTTGACGACCCGCCACAAATCCTCCTTGCTCCTCAGAAATAACAATCGACAGAGCCTCCCAACAATCAATTTCGTAATAATCTTATACACCACATTACAGAGCGCAATAGGTCTAAAGAATTCAAGCCTATCAACACCTTCCTTCTTAGGGATGAGAACCAGAAAAGTAGCATTCAGGGCTCGAAGCATTTGCTTACTATGAAGAGAATCCCAGACAACCTCCAACAAATCTAGCTTCACAATATCCCAAAACTCTTGGAAAAATTAATTTGGGAAGCCATCAGGGCTAGGAGCTTTCACCTTATTCATCCCAAACACAACCTCTTCCACTTCAGACAGAGTAATCAGATGAGTAAGAGAAACATTCAAATCATTAGAGATCAAAGAAGGAATGCAAGCAAGGACCATATTCTCATCAGCCTCAGTAGGAAGTGAATCCTTAGTAAACAAAGCAGAGTAAAACTGACGAGCCTCTCTAGACAAATCTTGTTGCGAAGAAATCGAAAGACCCTCATAATTAACAAGAGAAGAGATATAACACTTATTCCGATGAGCTTGCATCGAATGATGGAAGAAAGTAGTATTCCTGTCACCCTCTTGAAGCCAGTCAATTCTAGCCTTTTGTTTCCAGAAAATATCCTCACGAAGCTCCCACTCCTCCATCAATTTCAGAGCCTGGGACTCAACATGACCAAGAGCCTCCGAAAATCCCAAATCCCAAATTTGGCGAGTAATAACAGCCAGACGATCCTACGCTTCCTTTTTCTTGGCCCGAAGATTCCCAAAAGATGACCTATTCCATCGCTTAAGATGATATTTGACATTTTGTAGCTTCTTAACCAAAGAATACAAAGCAGTACCATACGCAGGGGCTCCATCCCGCCACCACTGAGCAACAAGATCATGCAATGAAGAATATCGAAGCCACATAAGCTGAAATTTGAAAGGAGGATTCTCAGGGATAGTAATTTATCCTTCACATTTACCCCTCACTTTAATTAAATAATTATTTATTTAATTAATTTATCCTTTATCTTTATCCTCCACTTTATTTAATTAATTTATCATTCACTGTCGTAGTCACTTTAATTAAATAAATATTATTTATTTATTTAATCTATCCTTCCACATCACCCTTCTCCAATAATTAATTGAATAATTTTATTATTTAATTAAATATGGAGAGTCACATGACTAACTAATACCTTATCTAGATTCATTGAACCTAAACACTTTTAAAAAAGTCAAACTAACTTTTCATCTCATCCTTCCATTTCATATCACATCTCTTAATCCTAACCATTCACATAAGGATGTTTCTTTAATCCATTCCTAAACCTAGCTCTTATCCTTCCCATGAAACTTGTCACATGACTACAATTTTAACCCAAGCCCTAATCCTCATTCAATCCTAGCCATCCATTAACCAATCCATCTTGTCCCTTGGTTTCTCTCATGAAATTCTATAAATGAGAGGTCTCTCATCCCATTTGGACAATCTTCTCTCATGCCATTATTATGCCGCTTCATTTTCTATCTACTTCTTTCATAGCCTAGCTTATCTTCATCATATCCTCATTCTATCCATTTAATCATTCATCATATCAATCCTATCATCATGCTACTAGTTTTATAAGCAACTACATTCCTCCATCAACACATCAAAAGAGCAAATCAAGTGGAGCTAGGGTGCACTCTACTTCAACTCTATTTGACCACAAATAAGAGGTTTAGGTGAAAGTAGTGTGTGTGTGTGTGTGTGTTACATTATCTTCTATGTTATTTACCTTTAATCTTTTTCTTTTCTTCATTCTTATCATGCCTCATTCTACTAGGTGTTACCCACATAATTCAAAATCAGTGTTTGATTTAAAACTTTAGTAATGTTACATTATCTTCTATGTTATTTACCTTTAAGATTTTGCTTCTTTAACTTGTAGATCTACAAATGAATTATAGAAGGATGACAAAGAGTTAAAAATGATAAATTTCTCTCTAAAACTTATTAAAAATCTATTAGTAGATTCTAAAGATTTAAATAACTTGCAATGAGGTCATATGAATCTAAACCACTAAATTGATGGAAGAAATTTTGAGCCTCACCCTACAAATAACCAATCAAAACCTCAAAGACAAAATATTGAACATTTAAAAAATAAAATTCCAATTAATCAAACAACATTTTTTCCTCGTAACATAAAAACTTCTTTTCTAAAATTAAAGCTAAAATCCCGCCCCACCACCTCCTCTGCCCTCTCCCCCCTCCCTTTGTTTTCTTTAAGAAAAAACAGCTAAAATCCTTAACATGAGACCGCATGCTAATTTCATGAGACCTTAAGATATCGCGATAAAGAAAGAGAGCAAAATGCATATAAAACCCGAAGGACCTTGGATTAAAACCCAAAAGAGCGGGAACATTAAAAACTGTTGCAGAACCTCTGAATTTTATCTTGCAGGGGAATATGGCTCCAGTTCACACTGGTTCTCAGCAGTGGGTGGAGAAATAGTAAGTACATTCGTTGCCTATATTCTACAGTACAGTGGGGGAAGTTGTATTATAATAGTTTCCTTTATTTTGATGGGATTTTGTTTCTTGCAGTCGGCCGAGGCAGGTAAAAGATGTTGCTCACCAGGAAGAAGTTGTCAGGGCGCTCTCCAATACGCTCGAGACTGGCTGCGTAAGTATACCAGATTTTTCAAATTTCCGCATTGTAAACATTTTTGGATTTTGATTTTCCAGAATCACTAAATTAGTTTCTTTCTTTTCTTTTTTATGTGTCGAATTGTCACTTGAGTTTTGTCTCCACAATTAAGGCATATCCTTTTCGTGAAATCCATTTGGGAATTGTTTCCTTCCTCATCCAATACGTGTTACATTCAGCAAGTTGAATATGGTATTTTACCCAATTTTAATATTTTATCCTTTCCCTGGGATTTTGTTATTGTAGCCTCAATGCTTTTGCTGGTTGAGTTTATTCCATTTGATCCGTGTCCTTTTTATTTCCAATGTTTTGGGTCTACTTTTTATATCCTCCTTCAGGTACAGTATACTGCAATGTTAGATTTGTACTTCCACCTTATAACGTCTGTATGCATGCCAATTTCTGCGATGGCGCTAGTACAAGGTTGGAAAATTCACCTCACTACAGACCAGGAAAACAAAATAATACAGGGTAATTGGTACACGCCGGCTCAGTTTGACCTGTTTTCCGCAATTGACATGCGATTTATATAATTAAATGGACCTTAAACACGAAAACAAAAACACAGCCATGGGAAATAGGGGCAACTTTCTTTTTTGATTTGGCATATTCCCACTTTGTGGTAGCCTCCAGCTTTATCGCCAAGACCGAGGGATTTCTCAGTCGTCAAATTCACTCCAAAATTCTGCCTCCATCATCTGTTGTGGTAACTGAGGTATTTCTCTTTGGTTGAATTCACTCTGGACTTCTGCCTCTCACCTCTGTTGAGGTTCAATGCATCTCACATGTGGCAATTGGAAACTTACTCTAACACTGTATCATGTCTCTTGGGGTTGCACTTGGGCCTCCACATTTAGAACCGACTTGCTTTTTGGTCGGCTGACAGAGGGCCAACTTTCTTAAACGCTGCTGCAGTCCTCTCTGAGCTCGTTACATTTAACAGTAAATAGGGGCAATTGTAACCTTGATTTTGACCAAATAAATCAACCGATGTAAAATGATCCATCATATAGATCTGCATCATGTATTATTGAATAATATGTTTTTACAGGCGTTTATACACACTCTTCAATTCCTTGCCTCAATATCCTTCCTAGAATTTTCAAGTCATTTTTAGCTGCCCCCTTTCGCATTGCTGCAGTTCCCCACGCCTTTCAAAAAGAGACTCATTGAAACATGGGCCTCACGAATTACTCTAATCTTATATTCAGGCAATCTTTTAATTGTAGAAAAGGTGAGCCAAGGAAAACCGAGAAATACAATTTTTATTATTTAGTCAATTTTTTCGACTTGTAAATTATGAGTTGACAGTTATTTTGCTTACAAATTGGGTTTTGGTATCTGTCAAAAAATGCTTACTTGCCATTCTCAAAACTATGCATATCAAGCTAATCAAATCCAACTTTTTCCTGACCCATTCATCTGTTGAGTTTTTTTCACCAAGGTTTAATCAATACGGACAGAATAAATATATAATGAAACCTGCACAATTTTGAAGTAACCTTACCTATGTGGAAATGCATCAATTAACCAGCACGGTCTTTAGGAGGTCACAAAAATTACAGAATTATTATATTATATAAATTTCAGTCAAATTAATGTGTTTTGTATCTACAGTAGAATATGGTAATCCTTCTTGCTTATGTGGGAAGGGAAAGTCCTACAATGCTCGTTCTTGATATAAAATTGGTTTTCTCTTCCAATGTAAGATGTTTATTTCCCCAAAATTATCTGTAGCAAAATGCTTAAGAGGTTTGTTTGAGAACTTAAACCAGAGCATTGAATGGATCATCTTAACCTAAGAGGAAAATTGGTCATGATCTCTATGCTTTGGAATGATTCTTAATGTTTCTTGCCAGTCTATGCTTTGGAATGATTCATAAAGTTTCTTACCAGTCAGTCACATAACCTTTCTTGTTGTAAGTATGGTTCAATTTGCATGATTAAATCTCATAACATTCTAAACGTAGCAGGTGTAATCTAACTGAGTTATTATACTTGCTGTTTTTTTTATAAAAAAATTTCAGTTACCTCATTTGCTCTTCTATGGTCCACCGGGAACTGGGAAGACAACAACAGCTCTTGCAATTGCACACCAGCTTTTTGGGTAAGAGTCCTTGTGGATCAATTATAGTTTTAATACTCAACTCACATGAACAAGTGCTTTCAGTCAAGAAGATTGTTTTTTAAATTTATGATCTGCTCCAGTGCACACCTTTTTACATCACACATCTGTCACCATTGATATTCATATATGGGCATGTTAGTATTCTATATCAATTTGTGAAAGCTTCCTCTTTGCCTTTGGGAATAAGAGTTTTCATTTTTCTTTAAAGAAACGTCTCTTACATTACACCAAAAGCATTATGGTTTTATGAGCTAAACATCAGAGTGACATGGAAAACCTCTCCCTATGGAAACGAGAAATGTCAACTTCTGAGCCTCGGTCCAAGGGCAAATTTGGCTTTTGCATGCATAGCTATATTTCCTCTAAATGACTCCAATTTTCATAAGTGAAGAGATTTATCTTCTTGGATGTTTCCCTGCTTTTTATCTTTTAAAGAAATCTGTAGTTGACATATCAGACTTTATGTTTACACCAGAGAAGGCTCAAAATTATATATTTTAGCAGTTGATAATAAAATTTCATTGCAATTTGCATGATTGGATTTCTATTTCCTACCAAATATTGCTTGAGTTGATCAATCTGATTGCTAGTAAAATAGTCAGATGTTTTAATATTAAGAACATAAGGTCTTTACAGTCCATGGAATTAAGAAGAAGGCTTTTGGAAATTATCTTGTATCACAAATTTGTAATATTCATGGTAAGCTAAACATAAAGGGATTATATTATGGCATATAATGACTGCAAAAGGGTCGACATATTAAAAGTTAAAGCATTATTTTAAAGTCATGATAATTCTGACTTATGCCATGTAAATGGAATAATATGAAATCCATAGAAAAGTTATCAGGAATAGATACTTATAGCCTCCCAAATTGTAGGCATTTCCACTTTAAAAATTGGTGATGAAATCCCCTAGTTTAATATTTCCAATCACTTGCAAATTTGTCTCTGAAAGAGACTCACAAATTAGAAAACCAAATCTTTGAATGTACTGTGAAATACTTGATTGATATCTGCAACAAACATTAGCCAGGGTGGATTTTTCACCATCAAAGCCAATCTTCTCCAAGAGGGTTTTCGTCCTCAGGAAGGTTGAGATGAACCAAGTCCAATCTCCAGAACCATAAGGCTTTTCAGACAAAGAGATAATAAACTTCCACCCCCCAAATGAGTTCTCAATTCCCCTTTTTTATAAGCTTTTTAGGGCTTTCCAAAAACTCCATTTTAAAAACACTTTATTAATTTATTAAACGTTTTAACTCCAAAAAGTGATTTAATTTACTTTTAAAACATTTCCGGCACTTAAAGTCACTTTTAAGCGTTCCATCGTTTAAAACCTTCCATCCTCTTTCCAACGAGCTATAACACTAAGGTGCTCGATAAATGTATTTAATTAAAAAGGCAGCCTTAATGAAAATAATTAAATATAGCTCAATATTACATCCAATTAGTTGAAGTGGCCGAAAAGCATCAAAATTGAAATTTGACTGTGTAAGAGTGATCCCAATGATAAAAGATGATAAATTGACCTAACTGGGTGACTTAATAAAAATAGATGCTCCCTCCAAGAATCTTGGAGCCCAAACCAGAAGTCGGAGATAACATCTGAAAGTGTCATATGACTCCTTAAAACCATCCGAGCTCATTGGTAATATCAAATTACCCCTTTGAACATGTTGACACAAACTCAAAAAGTCAGCAACAACTACTCTATTAGATAACCTGAAAATGGGGACATCACAAAATATAATTAAAAAAAAGTTATTATATAAATTAAAAAACAAAGATTATTTAAAATTTTAGTTGCCTTCTACATCATCAACTTTGAGAAAGACATGAAGGTTATTAATCACAAATTTTTGGATGTCGTTGGCCTTTATGTAAATTTTGTTTTATCCACTTGATCTTGTTAAATTTAAGTGATCAGATTGACATGCACAGAAATTAATTCAAAACACAACACAATACACAGCAGATTTGGGAAAACCCTCCTCTTGAGGGAGAAAAACCCAGCCAATAATATCTCTTATATTATTGAATCAATAAAGAAGTCTCCTTTTACAATTTAGGCCAATATAAGAGCCTAATGCATGCACAACAGTCTGATGCAACAGACTGAAACAAACTGATGAAGAGCACAGCAATTTACTAATGAGCTCTCAGCCTTCAACAGCCTTCAACAATGCTGAACTGATCTTGCAGATCTGCCTTGTACATCTTTGCTTCTCAAACTCGCACAGCTCTTGAAAGAATCCTTGTGATTGAAACTCTACAAGTATATATACATGTATGTAGAAGAGACGTGTCTCTTCAAGTAGCAAGTCGGCCTTCAAAAGTAATATCACAAATTATTGTTAAGGAGTCGGCCACCAATAAAATGAAGTCCTTTCATAAATAATTCAAGAGAATTGAGGTCGACCTCATTCAATTTGAATCTCTCTATAAAATCGTGCCTTTAGGAGTTTATAAATTAAATAGCCTCATGTGCTATTATTTAATTTATCAAGTAAAGGATAGATCCGCTGGAAGAGACAACCGAAGCTGCAATAATCATCAACAGATCTGTCTATCAAACTTTCACATCATTAGGTTGAGTCAATGAAGGATACATGGAGTCTAAAATATATAGGCACATCTTGCCTCAATCAACAACCTTGTGATTGTAGTTTCTAGCATTGTTCATTATATCTTGGACAACTTCTTGAGGCTCCATTGACTCATTGGATTCAATGAGCAATGAATTTTCCATCTTTCACCTTCCCTTGTGATCAATCGCCTTAGAAACCATTGCCTTCATAGGACACACTGCAATGGTATTAATCAAGGGTTCTCTCATGCAATCTTTCCATCCATCAGATATGATGGACACCCTTATTTTGACCTAGTCTAGCAACCAAACTACTTAACAATTAAACAAAACTTCAAGCAAAAAATTTCTTTTAAAATTTATCATTCATGTCTAGGTGTAGCACTACTGCAGCAATCCCTTAATTTGGTTGCCTCGTTGGCTCCATTCGGTGTTGTCCTCATGGCATATTGTGTTTTTCAACTTGCAAAAACCAGTGGTCAACATGCTATTGACAAACACCTCTAATATTGGGGATTGTGTCTGCATGTCACAATCTCATTGGTTGCAATCCTCTTGATCCAACTGCATTAAAACTACTTAAGATGAGTCCTTTGTGGCACAAACAATCTTTTGATCTCTTGCAATTCCACATACTTACTACCATGGCCTACTAATATGTGGCCCATGCTCAATGGCTACCCTTGCTCGCACCTTGCCTAGTCATTATGCTCCCTAAGCATTTGACATTGGACATGTGGCAACTTCTCTCACAATTGACAAGTTAAATCGACAATTTTGGGAAATCTTAAGATGGTATCATGGCCCGGTGGTAATCTTCAAATATATTGGAACACTTAGTAGTTAAGGTTTATTTGACCATCGAAGTTGGTTAATGGGTTGCGGAATTATGCCCATTTCAGGAAGTGTGTCAAGAGGCAATATTACAATATATGATTTTGGGAAAATTATGCTGTAGATGTGTTAGAGAGTTCTCAGAGTGCTTTCATTGGTTTTAAATCATCAATTTGTTTCCTTTTGAAGGCTTTGTGTACAAATATGGTTTCAGTAGAGCACATATGAATCAGAGAAACAATCGAAGATAACAAATAAAGAATTTATAGGAGGTAGGCACAAAGAAAGGAACGAAAGAATGTAAATCTCTTGATAATAAGAATAGTCTAGTAACTAGTTTGCCATGGTAGATTTGGATTGTGGAGTGCAAGGACAAAAGCAGAAAAATTCAAAGAAAAGAAGATGAACTTGTTAAAATTTGAACATGAGGCAGAGTTTTTAACTTTTGGAAAGAAGTGATCTCCATCTTTTTGATTTGTAAAGTTCCCTGTTGGGTGACTTAACCTTCAATGCCATGGATGGTGGGGGAATCTTTTAAGTCAAACTCACCTGGGACTTGCACCCAGCCTCATACATTTGGAGTTTGCCACTCCCGTTGAACTGGATGTGCTATTTTACCTAATTTCAACACTTTATCATGTCTCCAGAAGGTTTGGACTTGGGGCTCTCCTTTTGAAGCCTGAATTTCTTACCTCTTTCTCATCCCATTTGGCAATAGAAGTGATCTTTTTTAATGTACATGATATTGGAATAAAATTAATTGGTGGTAAAACCTAGTGTGATTCTTTATTTAGTTGAGTGTATGCCTCTTAATCTGTCGGTAAATGTAGCAATGTTGTTTCTATGATAATTATGATACTTCTTTAATATTGGAGCAGTGACAAAACAAGTACACCTGTGCAGGCCAGAGCTATATAAATCAAGAGTTTTAGAGCTTAATGCTAGTGATGATCGTGGTATTAATGTTGTTCGCACAAAAATTAAGGACTTCGCTGCAGTGGCAGTAGGTTCTGGTAGTACCAACAGGTAGAATTTACTTTGATCTGGTGTGGGTTGTTTATTTTTAGTTTTTGTTAGAGCTTGAAAAAGTCTGATAAAGTATTTCAAATTTCAGCTTCATTGATTTTGCTTATTCCTTTATTTGGCTACTTTTAGTGGTTATCTTTGTCCACCCTTTAAAATCATCATACTGGATGAGGCAGATTCAATGACAGAAGATGCTCAGGTATACAATTTTCTTATATCTGTGCTATGAATGAAATTTATTAGTTTTATATTTTGTTTACTTTTATTGTGTGAAATATGTTTGCATAAAAAGTACCCACAATAAGTAGCATTTTGCTTACCATTGATAGAATGCCTTGCGACGTACCATGGAGACACACTCTAAAGTTACAAGATTCTGTTTCATTTGCAACTATGTTAGCAGGTATTATATCTGTACTTTTTCCTTTTTGTTGTCTATATAGTGAAGAGAAAATCTGAAACTTAAGAATTATAACAGTTATATCTAATTCTGATACATTCACTATATCTAGTGCCTAAGTTTAGGGTGCCATAGTTGGAAAAGGAAAAGAAAATGTTTGAATTTTATCCTCTGTATTATTTGACTTTTCTGAGTTTTTGATGTGCAAATTACATAGGATTATTGAGCCACTTGCTTCTAGATGTGCCAAGTTTCGATTCAAACCACTTGTTGAAGATATCATGACTAATCGAATACTACACATTTGCAAAGAGGAGGGCCTTCACCTTGATTTAGATGTAAGGATTTGATAAAGTGAAAAGTAATGTTGGAAAATTCTGTGGAAATTGAAAATTCTTATAGCTGTCTTTTGTCTTTACTTTTGAAATATAAACATAATCATCTTTTTCTATAGGCCTTGAAAACTTTGGGGTCTGTTTCTGAAGGTGATCTTCGTCGAGCTATAACTTGCTTGCAGGTATGAAAGATTATAGATCATGCACATTTTTGTATTCTTGTTCAAAACTTTTTTGTTTGAGCATTTGCATGTATCGAAATTTAGATGGTTTGCTTGATTTATGTCATCTTTATATTTCAAATGCCAAAATTGTTGAGTTTTACATAGTTTTCTTGCATACTTATATTATTGATTTGTTGATTTGCTCTCTATTTGTCATTATATGTGTACCTTGTTTTACAAGAATTCTAGTTGACATGAACATTTTGAATGTTGCTTTGTATTTTTTTTGTTAATGATACCTAGTTACCCTAGGCCTAGAATTTGTTTGGCAAAGTTTCAACACCAGACAGATATTTTACTTCATCACCTCAAAACAAGAATAGAAAAATGAAAGTAAATTATGGGGAGGCCATAACCTCTTTATCAAACCATTGACGAAGGCCATTTTGACAAAGCTAGACTGCCTCAATATAATCCATATTCAAGAATAGGATGGCATAGTGCCTAGTAGATAACTTGTCAAGCAAAAAATTGTTGGGATTAGGTATCATACACCTTGCAATTCCTAATGTTGGTATTTGTCAATTATTTTGTAATATTAAATGTGCCCACATGGAAAAGGGTGTCCCACTTGAGGTGACATTTATGCCACATGTAGTTTGTAATATGATGTGTTGTAAGAAGCATCTAATGTCATGTGAGACATTCTAAGTTCAACTATGGAATTGTAAGATGCGTAAGAGATTCTATAATGTGCATAAGATCATGCAAGAGGGGCTTACAAAGTGGGCTACAAAGGTCATAGGTGGCTTTTGACTTTTTGACTTGCATTCAATTGGCTACTTTTGGTTCTAATAAGGGACCATGTAGTCCAGTATCATAAGAGAACGTGTTCACATAAAAATACTTATAGTCCCATTAAAAAACTTTTTTCTTATTTCAAAACAGTTTATGCTCTCTTCAGATTTGTATTCAACCTGGCTACTTTTGGTTCTAGTATCCCTGTATTTTGAAGATAGTTATATTTATGAAATTATCAAAATTTTCCCATTGCATTGAAGAAATTTCCCCTCAGGCTCTTGATTATTTGCCTCAGTATTTCTTTTTTCCCATCATTTACTGATTGTTAGAAAAGTTGGAATTTTTTAGATTTGCTCATTTTATGCTAACTATGACTATTATAAAAGGTAACATGTGTATCGTCTCTCACAGAGTGCTGCTCGATTGTATGGATCATCTATTTCCAGCAACAACATCATTAGTGTCTCAGGGGTAATTGACCTACCCTGTGCTTTTATGGTTTTTTCTAGTGTCTACTGCTTGCGATATTGGATATTTGTTTCTGATATACATTGTACAATAAATCCTTGATTTCTGGAATGTGGATTGTTGATTTTCACTAAGTAATGGTTAAGGAAGAACAAATATATCTTGTTGCACATCAACCGTTTTTTACATTTTTCCTCATTGATTTTTGAATTATTGTGGAAATATTTATTTTATTAACTAGGAATGAAAGATACATTAGGTAAGGGAACAGAAAATGCAAAAAAAGAAATAGCTTCTTGTTTAGATTTGGTTGAAAGAAAATGAACTGAAAATATTGAGAGGGCTATGAAAAGGAAGTTCAAAGATAGGCAGGAGGAGAAAGTAAGTGAACCACACTTTAAAAATATTGAATAGACAAGGAAAGCCCTAGGATTTCCAGAAGAATGACTGCTAGAGACAATAGTAGGTTATTCTGAATAAAAAAAGAGAGAAATATCAAGGAATGGGAGATTCACAGGGAAACTGATGGAGAGAAGGTGCTGGGGAGGGAAGATGGGGGCTAGGGTGTCTGAGGGGAATGAAAAGGGGTAGAGAAAAGCAAAGAAAAGGAATAGAAACTAAAGGGGGTGGAGAAAAACAAAGAAAAGGAGTAGAAACTAAAGGGGGTGGAGAAAAGCAAAGAAAAGGAGTAGAAACTATCACATCAGGGCAAGAATTCTAAAGAATTTAAAATTGCCAAAGAAACCCCAGGGTTAGTGATTGATAATGAACTGATAGAACCATATGTAATATATCTAACTAGCCATGCACTGATTGAAAGTTCATAGGTTATTGTTCTACAGTGGAATGTTTACAGTAGAATGATATACTACTAAATCACAAAATATGAATGCAATTGTAGATTATAGAGAAAATGGTTTAATTCATTCAACAAGGTAGTGTAAAATATAATTCAGCACTGAGGTACATGGAGGACATGTCACATCAGCCCCCTTATGTGATCTTCTAATAAACTGTTAATTGGGTGGTCGACAAAATGGTTGTCGGTTAAGACACAATTGTAGGATCCAACTGTACATAACCATAAAGTTAGTTATACACTGCTTAAGGCCTTAATACAGTGATTAATAAGAACCAAATCGGAAACAAAACACGTGTTTTATTTATTAGGTTGATGATTGATTACTTTTTTTGAATGACAACATTGATAACTACACTATGCTGCACTTTAAGACAAAATCAGAGTCCCTACTGACATAATCTAAATACAAAATTATGAAGGATGATGGGGAGAGGGGGTTGGGACGGGAGGAAGATGTCTGTAGGGGGTTGTTACTGTTACTGAAGAAGTGGTTGCTGCCACTGTAACAGAATCAGATCGACCTGTTGCTGCTGCTCTGGTTGATCTCGATCTTGAAAAGGCTGCTTCACTAGCCTTCAGCTTTTGGCTTCAGGGTGGAATGCATATACTTCCTGAGAGCATTTCTTCAAGTGGTGTTCAACTATGATCTCATGCTCTTGTTTGCACTTGATCATTTGAACTACATGCTTCATCTTTTGTTTCAGCTGATCCTTTCCCCTGTCAGAAGTACTGAACTTCGGCTCTCTGTGGAACTAATTCTTGCTCATGCTTGGTGACTTTATCCTTGTTTAGTTTACTGATGAAGGAGTCCCTGAAATCTTTCACCCTATTCCTCCATCGGATTGTGCAAGTCCTTTCTTTGTATTGATATTTCCTTTGAATGGACATTCTGAAAATCAAAAGAGGTTATTTAGAGTGATGAGAACTGTGGCATAATACCCCCTTTTAGACTCTTACCCATGCCTTGGAAAGGGGATTACTCTTTCATTTATGTTTTGACAAGTTTGTTTTGGGAAGGACAAAAAAATTGGGGTTAGTTGTTTTTGGTGAATGCTTGCGTGTTTTTGGAAAGGAAGAGTTTTGGTTGCACAAATTCTGCATTGTGATCCTTACACTCCATACAAGTTACTCCATTGGTATTGCTACCTCTTGACCATATGACGACTAGAATAGCTTATGGCTAGTAGTTACCATCATAGTTGTAAAACTCAGACTCAGCAATAACTCGGAAGGCCTAAAATTTTAAAGACTCGAGACTTGGCAAAATCTCAACAATTTTATCGAACATTTTAAAATACATAAATTTTTAAAAATATGCTTAAAATACACATATTACTAAATTTGTAGAACATAGTATTGATTTTCATCATATATAAATACAAATTAGAGTTTACTACATAGCATAGACCCCAATGAGGTTGAGGGGCAGTGCCCCTCATGGGGGTCTGGTGGCGATGCCCCTAGCGGGGTTGAGAGGCAACACCTCTCATGGGGGTTTAGAGGCAATGCTCCCAACGAGGTTGAGGGATAGTGCCCCTTATGGGGGTTTGGGGGCAATGCTCCCATCAGGGTCGAGGGACAATGCCCCTCGCAGGGCTTGCGAGTAGTGCCCAAATTAAGGCCTTTGAAACCTCGCAAACCTTCATGGTGCATGTCATTTTCATAATTCTATCACTAAGAGAGAAACTAGGTGTTTGCCTCTTTTTTGTTTAGAAAAATGCTTTAAAAATCATATAAAATTTTAACATGAGATGAAAAGAACAAAATTATACTCATTTAGGCAAGTTTTTTATGAAAATCACAAGTTTTTAGTGAGTTTTTATCAAAATCTCAGTGAGTTTTCCAAAAAATTTCCAGCAAGTTTTTAGGTGAGTAACTTGCCAGGGCTTTTGGCTTGTGACTTTTGTGAGTACTTTGTAAGTATTTTAGTCATGTTATACCTACATAGAAATGACATGACAAACTAAAAGTATAAATGGAATTCAATTACTTGAGTTTACAATGGGAAAAACATGGCAAACTAAAAGATGCTAAAATACTTTTTTTTTTTTTAAACTTATTGCTTGAAAGTGAAAAAATGACCAAAAATAAGCTGCGGGGTTTATATACAAAACCCCATGGCTTATTTGGAAAAAATGGCATTTTTTTGAAATATATGCACATAGAACACATTTTTTTTTTCATTTACCCACATTTTTTCCCCTTATTGACTTGATTTTAATGGGTTTTTTGAATTACTTGGGTATGGTGGGTTGGAACAACATGGTTTTGGTCTTGGGTATATTTAAAACACTAGCACCCAAATTTTTTTCCTGTTTTTTGTTACCATAGTAGATACCTTACAGGCCATATGCTAGAATTGTAGAATTGGAAGTAGGAACCCTTGCCAATCCACTCCCTCAATGCCACAATAATTTTGAATTCCAAAAATGAATACTCTATTAATGGTCTCATCTTGGCGGTTCTCTTGAGGGTAGTATGGACTTGAGAGAATGAAAATCGTGAAGTTTGATGTCATCAACAAAATATCATGGTTGACAAAACACCTACCTTTTTTGCTTGTGTTTTGTGTTAGAATGCCAGATTTGGTGATTATGTCTACTTGTAGATGAATTGGGCCATTGTTGCATGGTAACACCCTAGCCTTTATCGACTTGGTCAAGTACTCTCTAGCCACTATTATGTACTTGCACCAATGCATTGTGTTGACTAATTGGATAAATAATATCAAGTATGCATTTATGCATTGTGTTAAGTAATTGGATAAATAATATCAAGTTTGCATTTATGCATTGTGTTGAGTAATTGGTTAAATAATATCAAGTGTGCATTTATGCATTGTGTTGATTGATTGGATAAATAATATCAAATTTGTATTTCTCAAAAGGTTCTCAAGGTTAACGTGTCTAGATGGGCATAAAATCCCTTTTTAATGTTTTCCCAATTCTTTGACAAGTTTCACACCTTGACATCCATTCGTTTATGCCTTGATATAGTGTCAAACACTACAACCCCACCATAATGTCTTTTGTTGTAGCATTGGGTCCTACAATTAGACACCTACTCACCTCTTTATGTACATCTTGCACTTATCTTATTACACATGTTGCAACACTTGATTAGGGCTAATTTGTACACTAGCTTGTTCACCAACTAGAATGTTCTAACCTTCAATGCCACTCTTCTACTTTTGGCTGGTTGCATGCCCTTTAGAGAGGTTGTTGTAGACAATTTCTTTCCAGTATTCTCATACAATTATGGCACGACAACAATTTGGAACAAGTGAACATCAGTAAAGTCAGCATTCAAACCTTTGGGAAGTTTTTGTCTTGATCCTAGAAAGTTGATCCATTGTCACAATTCTTGCTTGAATTTACAATGATTTTGAAGGTGAACTCTTGTAGTTACATCAACCATTTGCTTACCCAACCTTGGATAATGGGCTTGTTCACTTGGTACAACAAGTTTGATGATCCACAAAGTATGAATGGGGTTCCCAACAAGTGAAACTTGTATTTTTGAACTGTGCTCACCATATGAAGAGCCTTTTGTTTTATGGTGCTATAGTTCTTTTTCGTGTTTGACAATAGTTGGTTGACAAAGAACATAAGGTGGTTCAACCTATGAGCTCATATGTGCCAAAGTAGTATTGATCAAATAGTTGGACATGTACATTTATATGGACTTCTTTGCCCTAGTTTGTACATACAAGGATAGGTGAACTGATATGGCATACGTTAGTTCTTTGAATGTTGGATTTTTCTTTTTAGAGTTTGAGTTTGATGAGTTAGATGAAGCTACTTCCTTGCTTATTGCTTTATTTTTGAGATCTCTCATATATTTGTGGCCTTTATTTTAATGGAGAGTAGATTTATCTTCCAGTTATGATCGTCTTTGGCTGTTGTCAATCAACCATGATTTAGTAATGCCTCATAGGTGTTCTTGTGTAATGAGATGATTTTAAAGTTCAACAATAAGGCTCAGTTTTAGATAAATATATGTTCTTCCATCAACACACCCAACATGTTTATGCTGTAGAAGTCAACTCCAACCAATGAAAATGTTAAAGGCCAATTAGTTGGGATTGGAAGACTTTTCTACCTAGAAGAACATATGCACTAGAGCTGCCATCTATGATGGTATTGATTAGATTTCTCCCAAGCAGCTTTTTATGCACCATTGTAGGCTTTCGGGATAGATTAATCATCATGATCATAGCATCGATCACTTCATTGTGTGACATTGGGGGCCCAAATATAGAGTCAATCTTTTGGCTCTTATTCTCCCCATTCTAGGTGTGTTGTCTCTTCTTCCATCTTGGGGCTGTTGTTACGGTGCTGATATAGCCTTCGGTATGGCATTCTTAAGATCTGGAATGCTTTTTGACAAATCTGCTGCATTAATGGGTTCTTTAGTTTGTAAAACTTGTCTTGAAATCGCTTTATCTAACTGAAGTCAATTGATCACTATATGTGCCGAACCACTTAACTATGTTCATTCTTTGACCATGGTCTTCTTGTCTTCCACTCTTGCTTCAATGAGTCTTTCCTTCTCTGTTCATTTATCAAGATATAACTTTCCCTTTGCTTGGGCTCTAGAGAGTTCTATTACTTCTTTGTCCTTGGCTACACCAATCATGTTGATGTTCACTCTAGATGCTTCTTTGAATGGTTCAGATCATTATGCTTCCCAAGCTTGCACCAGCTACAAAGAAGTGCACTATTTATTCTGATTTGTGAGACAATCTCTTGTGCAATGTCCACCTTCCTTGGATTGAAAAAAGGGTGCCATAAGCACAGGAAAACCCTAGAGCTTCCCAAAATCCTAAAAATTCAAGGTCCATTGGACCAAACATAATCTCTATCCACATGTGATTGAAACTTGATTGCAAATAATCCTTTGGAGAGAACAAAGATCTAATGATCAAAGATTGAGGGCCAGGATTCCTCAATCCACTTGTAAATCTCCATTAGGGATAGCTTCTTGCCTATAAATCAGCATTAAATTGAAAAGCTTTTCAAATTTTCAACAACTGAATCCAATTGGTTATTAGAAAAACAATGTACTAAAGAGGAAGGAGAGAGTGATACTTGGATATCCCTAAAGAGGAAAGAGTTGACAAACTCCATAGGCAATTCCAAACATTGTCAAGTTGCCTCAGAAGGGTGATCTTGTGAGGAGAGAACATTCTCAATATCCAGTCCTTTGCAAGTAAACATGGGAGGAGGAGACATCTTTGCAATAGGAATATGGATAGGGGAAGGAACCAAAGAAGCGTCATCCTACAGCAAGACAGTTTTGTTAAAAACCTCTAGGACTGATACAAATTTGAGGAATTCTGGCATTCTTAGAAAATTTCCTGAAACTGCAGCAAAATCTCCATTGTGGCAATAGGAAATAATACACCATTGATTGATTTACCACTAGTGCTTTGTCTAACTTTGGAGGCTGAGGAATGGGTGTGAAAAAGACCTTGTGTATGACAATCTTCTTATGCACTGCCTCTCCACCATTCTCCTCTGCTTTTGAAACTTACTGAGGACTCCTTTTTTTGTTTTAACTTGCATTGCATTTTTTTACAAGTATCAAGATATTATTATTCATAATTTAGAAGGGGTTTTATACAAACATGATGTATAATTTAGTATGTATTCCTTATCATCTCCACTTATCTCTCCAACAAAACCTATTCTATGTGATTGTTATACTTATAACAATCAGTCAACAAACCAATAACATATTAAGTTTATCTTAGAGTAGATTTAGATAATACTTTTATTTAAACATATTCAATATTGGCCTCCTAACAAGTATATCTAATTTAGATTTAAATAAAATATTTATTTAAACTTGCTTACTATGTTCCGACTTAGTAACTTTTATCACACTTCTAGACTATGATGTAGTACATATTCCTAATGTCACCCCTATTATTACATCATAGTCTTGAGACTTGGAGAGAAGATATTTCATGTGGACTTAGAAATATGCAGGGTACTGTATACTTACAATTAGTAGTGGGAATGACGCTACCTCAACAGGATACAACTTTGTTGAACTCTTGACCAAGGATAGGGAAACACCGAGTTCTCCTCCTTCAAAGTTATGAACTAAGGCACACAAGTGTTTAAATCAAGCAATAATGGGAATGGCCTCACTAGACACATGAACAGCGACACACTCAACTGTTCATCTTTCAAAGTTGTGAGCAAGGACACTCATAACTGCTCAACATTTTGTGACTAGGGACACACACAACTAAGCAGATATGATCAGTCAGACTAAGTCTTATAGATCTTTACTATATTTTGTGAATATGGGCAAAATGAGCTACTCACAACAAGTGTGGCATGGTTCTCCACCTGACATATATCTTGGTCTTTAGTCGATCTGGGTTTTACTGAATAATCTTCTCGTCTAGCATAAGTATGGTCTGTATCATCATTGTCTTCAGCTTTGTAAATCTTCTTCATGTTGGGTTGTTACTAAAACAATGAGCTAGCCTCTGAACTATTAGAAAATTTGAGAATGAGAATTACCCCCAATCTCTTGTGATCCTTCAGTCTTCAACAAACTTCATGTTAATCATGCAGGTCCATCTAAATGGTCTAGTGGAAATGGTGCCATATTTCTCTTTGATAGCACCACTATCAAGTTCCTAAATGGTACTGGTCTTCTCCATGGGAATGAACTTCTCAACCTCAATTGAAAATAGTGTTAGGTACTATTGATAGTGCATTCTTTGACAAAAAGCAATTATTTCTCATGGCCCATGGTAGTTGAAGCAAAATTTCTTTTGAGGGATGGTTATACAATACACTATTACACATATTGATGAAGTTTCATTAAAATCTACCTACTAGATAAAAAGGTATGTGAGCAAAACCAATCTTGTAGGCAAGCTGAAAAATATTTGCACCATCCATATCATGTAAAAAATATATAAAGGTCCCCCTTTTTTTGTTTTTTGATATTTTAATATTTTAAACTATATGAAAAAAATGAAGCTCTAAATTTTTACAAGCTCTTGCTGTTGGCCTCCTCTAATGGTTCAATAACTAAGCCCTTAGAGCTGTGACTTAGAGATTGGACATCTGCACTAAGTAGCTATCTTACTCATCATGAAGGTGCATTTCATTGTCAACCCAGGGACGTAAACTTGAAATGGGTCAGCACTGTATGTGCACTAGGACTCCATTGTAGTCACCCATAAACTAGAAAAGAAACAATACTGGAAATAAAATACTGGAAAGAAATCAACTTAAACATTGAGCATGAATCAACAACTACACTAAGCATCAACAACTGGACTGGAAATGGATGATAGAAATGAAAATCTCAGCAAATAGACAGGAAACTACTCTGTCTGCCTTGGTTGTAGAAACAGTCATAGAACAAAATTCCAATGGCTGCAGGAATAGACAACTGCTGAAATTGAAACTAATTACTGAACAAAAAATAACTTTTTAAACTAAATGGGTGGAATTCTCACCAAGTGGGCCCCCTTGAGTGAGTCTTCCTCAAGCTAACTCAGTTGCAACAAATCAGAATATCATATTATTTCTTGAAAACATGATTACAACATTTCAACAATATGACTGTATTACTAAAACTGGAAAATGCAAGTACAATCTTAGAACATCCAACCTTATGAAAAGGGGCATCTGACCATTATTTATAGAGAGAAAAATTTCTAATTAACCCTAACTACTTGGGCAGTCGACTCCATCAAAATAGGAGGATGCCATTTATTGAAAGCATAGAAAAGAGAGGGAGGAAGTTATGCATGCGCCAAATTTGGTCAAAGCATACTTGCCCCAACGAGAATCTAGCACAACACACTCCCTAGATTTGCTCAACAAACAAACATGACGATTAAAAGGTAGTTACAATCTTTCATTCGAATTAGGAATTTCCCTCCATTGTAAGTTTCCCTCCATTGAGAGTTCTCCCTCCTTTGACCTCTTAATGGCCATCTTCTTGACTTTCTTGGCAACCGACCAGCTGCCAGGAGGTTCTTCCACTTTGCAAGCTTTGTTGACATCATCATCTTAGTGTGAACCTGCATAATGACATTAGCATGCACAAACAATTGCATATCCATAATTACCTTAAAGTAACATCCATTCAACCGCATGTAAAATTAACATAGATAATTCACATAGCATGTTAATGTCATTAAAAGTTACAAGGATAAACTTATGCCCAAGGTTTATGGTTTTAAGGAAATAACATGGAAAATGTCAACAACCAAGTGCCAAAGTCTATGGTAACAACAACAAATATATAATAAACCCTTTCAAAATTGAGCCATTAATTGGACTCATCACCTGCCACGCCTGTGGTCAAGTATCCTAAAGTGCTACTGCTTTTTTAGAAACCATTTTTTCGCAGTTTAGTTCTTTTGTGCTATTATTTGCATAGTCATGCCTCTGTGAATGATTCAATGAATCTCCATATAAAAGTGATACACTCCTATATCAATCCCTTGCCTGGACAAAATGGGTTTGATCTGCTGTTGAGCTTCTTCTATTTGCTGTGCCTGGTGCTTTTCTTCAGTAAGTGTCTATTTGCTGTTTGTTGGAATGCATTGCATTGAAGCGAAAATAAATTCTATGGCTGCTCCTTCTTGTCTTCTACTAATTCCTTTGTGGATTTGCATGCATCTTTCTTCAAAAATGCCTAATGCACAAGCAACATCAAAAGAGACAATCTGTGATTTTTTACTCACACTGTAATGCCTTGCAAGGGCTGCACCCTTTTACACAGGCTGCACTAGATCTTATTTTTGACGCTCCATGCTATCTAGGTACCTTAGTGCTGAATGTTGTGTATTTCCTCGTCTATCAGATTTACACATCCTATCTACTACGACCTCCTATGGCTTTATTTCACATGCAACATTGGCCTCTAGTTTAAAAGCTTCACAAGTTTCCTTTTCCACAACACAATCTCAGATTAAAATCATGATGAAACAAAAATAGATGGCACTGTGATCGTATGGAAGTATGTTGTCATTGGTCTCTCATGGTTGCTCTGGTACCAAATGATAGAAAAAATTATGTGCAAGTATTAGGATATTATTGTTCACAGTTCATAAGAGATTTTATACAAAAATGATGCCCTTAATTTAGGACATATTCTCTATTATCTCCACTTTTGTCTTCAACAAAACCTATTCTACATGATTTTTGTAACAATCACTCGACAATCCAATAACATATTCCTTTTAACTTATAATAGGTTTAAAGATTACTATCAGTTAAACCTACAGGAGCAGAAATTGCAAAAAACATGTGATTAATTGGCAAAATTGCAAAATGCCACTACTTGCAATTTTCCTCCCTAGAAAATTGTGTTATTTAAAAAAATCATGGTCAACATTTGTTGACCAATTTATTCTTGTCTACACGTGTTAATATTGCGTTAAAATCATGCTTAAATCACGTGCTGCATTTTTTAGCAATTTTCAACATTTTTTTAATCAGTTTTGCAATTTTTTTTGGTCATCAGGGACCTATCTTGACTTGATGGCTGGCTGTTGGCATTGATCCATCACCCTTTGTGTGTGCAGTGAATGGGCAAACAATGAGAGATGCCCTTCACGTTTTGGCATGCATAGGACTACTATCAACCCCATAGGGGAGAGTGGTGGGGTATGTGGTGCCCTTGATTTTTAGAGAACGGAATTGACTACTGCCCTTAACTGAGGAGAGGTACTGACAAAGAAGCATGAGCTGGCCTCCTGGCCCATCTTCCAATATTGTTTCAAAAAAATCCAATTTTTTTATATATTTTGTAAGTTATAAATATTTATATATTTTTAATATATATTTGAAAATTTCAAATATTTTTATTATATATTTACAAATTATGAATTTTTTTTATTATATATATATTCGTACTTATAGTTGAGGCCTCGAACCATACCCATTCCTATAATAGGACTGGGAACTTATTTTTTGTTATTTGTTTAAAGTCTAAGTTACCGGGTACTGCACTTTAGCCCCCCCGTACCCTGCAAATGTTGGTTCTGGTCCTGATCCTTTACAGGTTCTTCTCCGGGTTTGGCCAAGGTCCTGCTCAGGTCCTCTGTTGGTCCTTTTCACAGAAGGACCCATAGAGGACCCAGGGGCCCGGGCAGGACCCTGGCCGGACCCAGGCCGTACCTGGCAAGGACCCACATAGGATGAGCCGAATAAAGCACAAAATACATTAAAAAAACACAATTTTAAACCTAATAAAGTGCAAATAAAATGTCATTTTTGATCTTCCAAATTTTTTTTATATGTTGTACCAATTTGTATCCATATAAAACCTCAGATAATAGCAATTATATCCAGCTTCACATTACAGTGGAATATTGTCATAAACATATATTTAACTTCAGGATCTGTAACTACTGTTTATTAATTATTTCTTTAGTTCTTCGACTACTAGCTTACAACATGCTGGAATTTTCTCCAACTATTGGCTTAAAAGGAAATGCCAGCTTTTTGGAGACATTGGGTATGGTTTGCTGTTAAATGCATATGCATATGTATGTGCTTATGTATGTAAATGTGTATGTATATAT
Organism: Sequoia sempervirens; assembly: GCA_007258455.2. Taxonomy (NCBI): domain Eukaryota; kingdom Viridiplantae; phylum Streptophyta; class Pinopsida; order Cupressales; family Cupressaceae; genus Sequoia; species Sequoia sempervirens. Next base: position 1,146,273,500 of record VDFB02271358.1, read on the forward strand.
GTGTGTATGTATATATGTATATATGTTATATGTGTATACATACATACATACATACATATATTCCCGTACCTTTACCCAAGGGAAAAAAATTGCTGTATTGTCATACCTGTACTCGAACCGGTAACTTAGTTTAAAGTCATTTTACTTTGTTTGGAAATCTCTATTGGCCTTCGTTGCTATTCATTTTTTAGGTTAATTGTTGGCTACATGGAGGTTAGGCTCATTGCCATTGAAGAAATTTAGTGTGGAACATAATTGTTGGATTTAAATTTATTTACGGTTTCATCGACTTTGAATGTTCTGTTTGTAGGTTAAGTGATTAGGTTTTAGGATCTTATTAAGTCGTAATGGTTTTATTATGCTAATATTATATAATTATTAATTAAAAAAAGGAATAAAAAATTGATAATAGTCAAATGTAAAAGTGTGAAAGTCCAATGTTTTTGGAAAGGTTTGGAGTCTTGAAGCTTGGTTAAAAGCAATAAAATTATGAAAAATAGCACGCCCCATGAATGTTTGTGTGGTTTCAAAGGCTTTGATTTGGGCTTGGTGGCAAGGGCTCCGCCCCTCGACCCCACCTTGTATCATAACAGGGAGCGTGTAAGGTGCGTTTCCCTTAGACTTCACAGGGATTACTGCCCTTCAACCCCATTGGGGGCACTGCCCCTAGACCTCGTGAGGAGCATTGCCCCTCGACCATGCTAGGGTTTGCCACCCCAGATCCCTGCTCTCATTTTTATTTTCTCTCTATATCTCTATGCTATTAAAATGCCTATAAATTAGAAAATAGTAGATCTTTTTTGATAATCTGATTTTTTTTCTCAAATTTTCCCCCCATTTTTTATGTTTTTTGAAAAAATCTTATACTTTTGGTTTGCCAATTTTTTCCCCAGAAGATTTTTGCTGCTATGTTTAAAGCTATTCAATACTGACCTCCTAACAATAAGATAACTAATATAGGTTAACTGAAATACTTATTTAAATCTATTTACCATGACCCTACTTAATAACTTTTATTTACCACACCACTAGAGTATGGTGTAATATGTATTCCTAACAGGTCCCAGGACAAAGCATGAATATTTTTGTTTGTCAGATTAGAATTATGGTCTCTTAATTGTTTTTTCTTGGATCTCCCGTTTTGAATAATCAGGAGAATACTCTGCATGCCATATCATTTTCTGTTATACAACCAGTTTTTGGTATCAGTTTCTGTGCTCAAGATGAAAAAGTAAGCAAATACTGGATTAAATTTGCCCTTATGCATTGTTTCGTAAGGTAACTATGACTGACTTTGTGAGAAAGCAAACTATATCAAACAAGCATTACTGTTGAAATTTTGTTAATGTCTTAGTTAAATGTTTTGTTTTTCAAAATATATTAATCAGAATTATGAGAAGTTTTTTAATTACACACATTGCATTTTTACTTTTTTCAGATGGTACCAAATCAGGTGGTCCAGTCACTGTTTCAAGCATGTAAAACTGGGCAGTTTGATGTAGCACAAAAGGAAGTCGTAGACATTACAGCTGAGGGGCATCCAACATCCCAAATCTTTTCCCAGGTTCTATCTGATCTTGGAATTTGAAATTATGTATAATTTGTATGGGATATGGATTGTTTGTTTCAAAAATAAATATACCCTTCTATTATGGTTCTTGCACAAAAGTAATTTGATGATTGATAAATTGACATCCAAAATGGTAAAATATGATGCACAGATCATATCTATAAGAGTATTTTGATTGTTAGCCCTGTCAGTGTTCAGCTTTTACGGTGCACAGTGTCATTATAGTTTTATAACAGGTTCAATCAATATAAATTTTTTCTGAGAGGGATAGATTAGCATGTAGTGCTCCTCAATTTATTGTTTTTTCATGTTTATGAAGTTTAATGTAAAATTTCAGAAATTGGAGAGGCTCTCAGTTTGACTTTGGATGGGAAGAATCTTTTATTTTTATATATATTAACATGAATGAATGAGCATTTGATCATTCTAAGTTATTTTAATTTACAGTGTTTGGCATATCATCATGGTCAAGGGTTTTAGAGTGTTTTCAAAGTATCCACCATGATCAAAATGGGGGAAAATCTCCATCAAAATCATTGAAAGCTGCCTATCTAGAAGTCTATTTTTGGCCTGCACTAAAATATTATTTTTGCTATCAACTTTTTTTTAGAGAGGAGTATATTTTCAAATTTCTTAATTTAGCTGAAGTTATTTATAGCTCACACTATTTTTAGCAGCCCCTAATTTTAACATGATGAGCTTTTTGAGGAATTAACTATTGTTAGATCATATATTTTAAGAGTTAACTTGTCAAGCGAAAGATGTGAATTTTAAGTGAGTTTGTAAGAATTTCAATTGATAACTTGATTGGAGATTGTTGGAGTTCATATTTAGTTTTAGTAGATAGGATTTTATAATAAAAACTTGCATTGGATGCAAGAAATTAGTAGCTATAGTGGAATTGTCGTTAGTTTCTTTAAATAATTTTCATGCATCGTTTTGTAAACTTTATAAATAATTACCATTTGCACTTAGATTTTTCTCTCCCTTGAAGAAAACATAAAATCTTTGCTACAATTGTCTTGTTGGGAAACAACATTGAGCTTCCTTTCTTGCAGCAGAGAAATGAGTTGTTAATCCTTTGTATTTGGTGCATACCAATTTGTGTAGACCAATGATACCTGGTCATTATCATGCCTGGTACTTTCAACTATTTGTGGATGGTCACATACATAAAATGTGGGTGTATTGCTTGACAAGCAAAATATCAAGTATTTGAAAAGTTCAAAGAGTTTCAAACCTTTTTTGAATGGTCATCTGGTTGTCCTCTCAAAGTGATCCACTCAAATCAAAGGGGGAATTCACTAGCAATGAGTTTTTTGCATATTTAAAGTAACATTGGAATCAAATGACAATTGGCTATTTTATATGTGCCTCAACAAAATGGTGTTGCAAAGAAGTGTAATCATACCATAATGGAGATGGTGCGATGTATGTCGAATGTTGCAAATGTGATTCCTACATTCTAGGAAGAAGTGGCTCGTGTAGTAGTGTATTTATTTGAACAAGGCACCCACACAGGTGCTAGATGACATCACTCTTGAAGAAGTTTGCACTAGGAAAAAGCTCTCCATCTCACATTTAAAGGTGTTTGGGTGTACAACTTTCATACACATCTTCAAGGTGCAAAGGAAAAAGTTGGATGACAAGTCCTTGAAATGTATCTTTCTTAGATATAAATAAGTGTCAAAAGGATATCAAATCCAAGAAAGAAGTTGAATGTGAGTAGAGATGTTTCCTTTGACGAGGAGAGTGTTTGCGACACACCCACATTTCCATCCGCTACTTCAAAACAATCGCCAAAGGTATTTGAGAGTGAAACAAATGAAGTTGAGGATGTCTAACATGAAGGTGGCGAATACTTGTTCCAAACATAAAACCTCCATCCTTGTTCTCATTTGTTGTACACAAAATACACAAATGGTACTACATCATGAAGAGTACAAAGTTAAATGTAGTTTCTAACGTGATTGCTTTAGGGCCTAAGATTCACAACTAGACTTGTGAGGAAGTAAATTTGTCTTTCATGTGCATAGTGATACAAAACACAAAACCAAAAACAATTAAGTAGACTTGAGTCATAATTTTGGAAAGATGGTATGGATGTAGAATACCAAGCATTGATGAAAAACAATAATTGGGAATCAGTTGGGATTTGTTGATCTTCCACCAAAGAAGAAAGCTATTGGATGCAAATGGGTGTTTAAGGTTAAATGTAAAAAAATGTTAGTGTTGACAAGTAAAAGGCCCCACTTGTGGCTAAGGGCTAGCACATAAGGAAGGCATCAACTATGAAGAAACCTTTGTTTCCATTGCAAAGGTCAAGACCATGATGATAGTTATTGCAATGGTAGCTTAGTTAGGGTGAAAAGTTCATTAGATGGATATGAAAAGTGCTTTCTTGAGTAGAGATCTCAAGGATGAAGTATATATGACTCAACTAGTGGGATATATTGCACTTGGTTAGGAGTAGAAGTGTGTAGACTTGTGAAATCCCTCTATGGTCCAAAATAGGCTCCTAGAGCTTAGTACATCAAGATTGATGAGCATCTCCTAGTTCATGGATTCACTAGGAATCCATATGATCCCAATCTCTACTTCAAAGACCTACTAGAGCTTTGGTGTGCTAGTCACCTGTGAAGAGTTGTTGGCATTGTCTTTGGTGGTGCAAGTTGATGAACTTTATCCTAAGATCATGTTAATGGTTATTTGGTCATAGATTGGTAAACAATTGTAGTGAGTTGTAGAAGTTCACAGTGAGTTTCAAGTGTTGCAATTTAGCATGGGGGTTTATCTTAATCTAATGTTGCTATGTTTCCAACTACAAGCCATTTGGAGAACTCATAACCACATAATTGTAAGTATGCACCTAGTACTTTTGGTGATGCCTAAAGGCATGATGATGTTCTAAGCGATGCACAAAAGTACTGCAAGAAGATAGGATCAATTAGGTATTTGTCTACTATTATGAGCCATGGATAGTGTTTGGTTGTAGTGTAGGAAGACATGTATGTGGTTTGGGATAAGCGGGTCAACAACCCTTGACTAGTAGTGAGTGGTAGTGGTTTATTATGTGCGATGACCATTTATTTAGAGAGGTTATGTTGCATATTATGTATGACATGATGATGTCATGGTACAATCATGAGATGGTTGTGATTGTTGTATTCTACATGATAGTTAGGTAGTTAGGTGGTTGGAATTCACCAGGACGATTATATTTATTTGCTCATTCAGATGCACCATGGTTGGACAAAGTGGGATTGATTTGATGTGTTGCATCCTAAAGGTGTGAACTCATAGTTGGAAGCTATGTATTGTTAGCACATAGATTGAGACTATGTGGAAGTGACCTTTTGTATTAGATGTATCTTTCTGAATAATACAATTGTTAATTCCCTTTTGTTGGTGGGTTTATCCCCCAAGGATTTCCCACATAAATCTCTATTTTATATGTATGTGTGACTTGTGTAGTATTCCATATGCTTCCTTTAATGTTAATTGAATTGTGTAACAAGCATAACTGTCTTTGGTCATATAATCTTAAGGTGTTCCAATATCCCATTTTGTTGATTGACTGTTTCGGGGATTGAATTCCCAATAGCACTAGGGGGAAGATTGTGATTTAGATATGTCTATTGACAATTTGGTCATGACTGGGAGTTCTTAAAAGCTGATTGAAGCAATGAAGATTGATCTCAAGCAATTGTTCGACATGATAGCTGTTGGGCCATTGCATTATTGTTTTGGACTAAAAATATGGAAAATGAAAAATCATAAATTTGTAACACAAATGATATATGCCAAGACATTTCTTGAGAAATTTCAAAAGGAAAATATCAAACCAATCTAATGGAGATAGATTTGTAGCTTTCATAGAGTGATCCATCACCGCAAATATATGTTACTCTTTATTGGTTGTTGATTGGAGTCTCATTTACCTGATCTACACTATTCCAAATAGTAGCTATGCTAGTAACTATCTTTCTAGATTCATGTCGGAACCAAAGGTATGTCACACAACAGAGTGAGTGTTGAGATGTGCCCATTGTATAGTAAAACATGTCTAGGAATATAAGTAGAATGATAAATTTGTCTTGATTGGATGCATGGAAATAGATTGTGCAAGATACTTCGATGACAAGAAATCCACTTATAGACTTTTATTCTTTTTGGGATTTGGCCTCATATCATGAGGGACTAAAAAGAAAACTATTGTTGCTTGCTCTTCTACAAAAGCAAAATATAGTGCTAGAAGTGGAGTGCTAGAAGTGGAGCCATTTGTGAAGTATTATGGCTATTTCACATTTTGATAGAAATTGGCATATTTGAGACAGAACCTACAATTCTGCTATACAACAATTAAGTTTTGTTGAAACTTGTTTGAATATAGCTTTTCAAGAATGCACAAAATACATTGAATTTCGATGCCACTCTATTTGAGAACATGTTTAACAATTCAGCTTGAAATTTGTTCAATGCAAGAGCAATATCTTGACATTTTTACCAAATCACTTGTAGCAATGAAATTTAAAGCTTTTTGATACTTCTTGATACGTCTTCTTGAGACAATGATATAATAGGGGTGTATTTTAGAATAATAGTTAACATAAGTAGTTGGTTGCGTGATGATTGAACAATTATTGTCAACCAACTATTTGTAATTATATATTGCTTCTCATGAATAATGTGAATGCTTTTTATCTCTCAATGAATTGTATTTTTTTCATAATTCCAAAGAATGCTTTTCAAAGTTTAAACTTGAAGATAGGGAAAGTGATGAGAAGAGTGTTGTCTTCTACCATACCTTTCTATAGGAACCTGCCAAGAATTTGTGATAATGTATTCTAGATCTAGGTGTTTGAGCCACATTTTTTTGAATCTGAAAGGGACCAATTAGGGAAAGTGGTCTTCTTCAATTCCAAGTTAATTGGGCTAGAAATTTGGCCTAGAATCCAAAAGAATTTTTGAGTTAAAAATGAGAGTATTTTCAGTCCATTTGGTTGAGGTGAAAAATCTATCAATGCTTGTTGCAATAAGCGAATGCCCTTTTCTTTTGCTTGCCCAAGTAAACCATCCACATTGGGGTTTGACATTCTAGAAAAAGGGCCATAGATGATGTTGTTGCATGGAAGGGGAAAAGTAGAATGAAAGTCCTTGCTACCACCCTTTTCATAGGAATGTAGTGTAGAATGAAAGTCTCTTGCTACAATCCATTTCATTTTAATATGATTACAGACCAAGAGTCAGATTTGAGTCCAACATCTTTATTTGTTAAAATTTCTTTGTTGGCCATAAACATTGATAATGGAAAAATTAAGGTTGGAGTTGGTATAATGAACCTAACATGCCAACTAGTGATTCAAAGATTGAAGTTCAAATATATCCAATTCAATAGTTGTGAGTTTCAAAGGGTAGCTAAACCACCTAAGGTTCCTTTGGCACTTTTGGATATCATCTTTACCCTCCCACAAAGGAAGGAATGGTATCTATTTGTTTTTGATCCTCTTTAGTCTCTTGCAAAAGAACAATATTTGGTTGATATTTGTCCACGAGTCTCTTTGAGTAGTTTTCTCTTAGTAGAGGCATTTAGGCCTCTAATGTTCCAAGAGATGAGCTTCATTGGGAGGGGTTGGCTCCCTTGGTGCTTGCCAATATATCTTTTAAATGGGATTGATTTCTTGCCACAACATCTACCATGGTTGCATCTTGAAGAAAGTCACGTTTATTCGGTCTTCTTTCCTTGACATCACCAAATCACCTTTTCCTTTATCATTTCGCTTGCATCTTGAGGAAAAGCTCCATTCCTCCCTGCGTTGAACTTGAGTCCTAAGTTCTCTTGATCTCCTTTTTTGTCCTCTTCCACGGATTGGTGCTTTGTTGTCATCTTGTTTTGCTGGTCTCTATTCTTCTTATCCACTTTAAGTTTGAGTTGGAATATCCTAGAAGTTTCTCTATAGCTACTTTAAAACCATATTGCTCTAAGTCAATCTCATTCTTTTTTGCTAAAATATTCATAGGGAATTGGGTCTTCAAAACAAATTCCACTTCCTCATTAGCCTTCATTACTTTTCCTTTTCTGATCTTACTTTCTTTATTTTCTCGTGGGTTCCCATTTTTCCCACCTTTGCTTCTAATTGTACTTCCTTTTAGATTTGAGGAGGCCATCATTGTTCTTTTGTACTTTTGGGTGGTCTTTGGATTGCATGTTTGTTCTTTACAAAGAAGGGCATTCTTTGATTAGATGGCCATACTTGTGACATCCCTTGCATTTGAAGGGGATGCTTTCATAATCCAATGTTTGATCTTGTTCAATTTCTCCTACTTTTAGGGTGGTGCTTTTAGGAAGCGGTTTTATTAAATCCAATTTTACACAAATTCTTAAATACATCCTTCTAATATTTAAAAGATGTTGAGAGATATCAATATTGACACACCTATATTGAAATTGTTGCCAAGGATTTTTTTAGTGGCAAAATCGCTTGGATTTTGCGAATTATCGATCTAATGCATTTCAATTTGTCATCAATTTATTTTATGAGACATATGTGATTAATAATTTCGTCATAACGAACTATGCCTTTCCAATGGTCTAATTAATATTTTTTTTTGGAATTTTAGATGCATGTATTAATTCACCCATATATTTGCCAATGCCATTAAAAGTTCATTGTGTATGAGGACCCATTTCGCCAATAACATTAAAAGTTCATTGCATGTGGGGACCCATTTCACAAATAACACTAAAAATTAATTGCTTATGAGGACCCATTTCACCAATACTATTACAACTCCATGCCAATCCTAGGTCCATAATTGCCTTGAAAATTACAACGTATGTGTTTTGTCGAGGTTTGATTCGCCCTACATTTACATGTATCATTTTAAAATCATGTGGAATTTGTCGAATTATTGCTATACATTTAAAAATCCTACAAAATTCGCCAAATATGGATTGATATAAATACAATCAAAACTTTGATTTATTTTTACACATTTTGTTGGTTCTGAGCTCTTGATTTGGATCATAGGCAAGTTAGAACTATAGGCATTGCTGCATTAGTGAGTCAATGAAAACCTAAAAGTAAGTGTTCATTTTTTTATATTGTTATAAGTTTATTTATCTCTTCCATTCTTACTTCATTCTTCTAGATAATATTGAATAGGGAGACATCTAGGGCCTAAGGATCTATATTCTATGATTCCTTATTGAACAAGAAGACATTTTCTTGCATCTTTTATTTCGTGAGAGATGTCAAACAGGAACAAGAGTAAGACTTTTGAAAGTGGTGAAGGGAGGTCACCAAAACATAGAACTATAATGTCGTACTTTCACAATGTTTGCGGTCCATCAGATGGAGCTACAACATCAACACTTGCACCAAATATTAACAAAGAAGGAATACTTGAGAGGAAGATCTAAATGAGTTAATTGAATTGGATGACAATGCCACAAAAGATGTTCTAGGGGATACCCAAGCTAGTTGGAATGAGTTAATTGACTTGGATTACTATTCACAAATGATGTTGTTGCATGGAAGGGGAAAAGAAAATTCAAATACATAACGAGGCGTGAGTAGGATATGACAAGAAATTTTTAGATTGAGTGTCAAAGTACCCATTCATTGAACTAGTGGAGAATGCAAACAAAGATGAACCTTCAACAAAATGCAAGTGTAAGATTTGTAGTTGAAAATATAAAAAGGACAAGAAGTTGCAGTTAAAACTTGACACTATAGAAAAGCATATTGATAAAGTTTATGAAAAAAATCATAGACGGAAAAGAAAAATCAGTGATAAGATGGAAACAAATGAAGAATGCATTCATGTCAAGCATGCCCTCGAATTTGATGCGCATATGCAAAGAAAGGAAAAGCTTGTTGAATATGGAGGTTTAATTCAAGCTCTATTTGGAAAGATAATGGTAGAATCACAAATGGCAAAAAATGTTTAGTTGAGTGTTGTTTTTCACATTTTGACCAAAGGACGTCCTATGATAGGCTACCCAAAATATAATAGTTTATTATCTTTTTTGAGCATTCTTAACTTTCCTAACACACATTGGTGAATAAATAGTCGATGAGAATGGGCAAGTTATCTTGTTGATGTGAAAAAACAAGATTAACAAGAAAAAACAAAAGAGTCAACCTTTATCACATTATCTTTTGATGAAGTTACAATGGTAGATAATACTCCTTGGGTATGTATGCATGTGTATACTGTACACAAACATGTCCGCCAACCTCATCTACTCTGTGTTTATAAATGAAGAATAATTCGACATCACAAAACCTATTTAAACTAGTTAAGAAAGCTTTGAATGAAATTGGAGGTATGGATGATTACACAATTGGCAAAAAGTTGGTGTGTGTAGGGGTTGATGGAGCTTCAGTAATGCAAGGTAATAGGAATGGTCTTTGTGTAAATCTACAAACTACTTTTTCACCATGCATAATTGTCATTCACTGCATGGCCCATAGAGTGAATTTAGAATTTAAAATTGTGAGCATGTTTTCTACAGTATCAAAAGTTGAAGATCTAGTTTGCAAGGACTACTCATAACTTTGTCGAAGTCCCAAACAGGTTTGGGAATTTCAAGATTTTGCTAATGGAATAAGTGTAGGAATCAAGCTTCTTAAGGATGTTGATATTAGATGGATCTCCTTGCATGGACTAGCACAACAAGTTTTATTAGAATATCAATCCTTGATTGGTGTAATGTATGAACATCGCCACACGATAGATAGAGATCTTGATCTCTTACATAAGTTAAGTGACATAGAGACACTCTTAACTTTATTGGGTATTCTTCCATGTTGGAAGAAATGAACATTCTTGTGAAGAAAAGCCCAAGAAAGAACTATGTATATTTCAAAATATGGTAAACTATGTAAAATGACATACATTACTCTCGATAATCTATATCTATCAAATTCCTCATTTATAAGTCTAAAATTTAATAACTGGCAGTTGATGATAGAGGTGAACAATCTTGCTATTTTTTTGTAGTTTAATGCAAGCGGGAGTTATGTGTCTATACGTGGATTTGAGATACCAATGCACTATTTTTCCAGGGTCATACGCTCTACCAGGAAAATAACTATTACAAGGGAAGCTTTTAACAACATTGTTAATTTTGAAGTACTACTTTAAAGAGCATTGTGAAATCTCTATCCTTAGAGATTATAGAATGATTCCCTCGAGGTGAATTATTTTGAAGCCATGTTTATTGTGTATCCTCAAGAAATTGATTATCATAGGAGGATAAAGACCTTTGTTGATCATTTTTCCAAAAGTTTAGAATTCAAATGACAACAAATAAAAGGAATTATAAATCAATTTAAACTTGCAAAGCAATCAAGTTGTTTTGCAACAACTATGAGGGAACAATTTGATCTCTTGGAGAGTCGCTTCCAAAAAGGATCAATAACAAAGCTTTGGGCAACCTTAAGTCAGAGTGAAACATTGCATGATTCAATATTGAAAATATTGCTTAAGGTTGCCCAAAGCGTTGTCATTGATCCCTTTTGGAAGGGATTTTCCATGAGATAAAATTGTTTCTTCATTGTTGTTGCAAAATGCCTTGATTACTTTGAAGGTTTAGATTGATTTGTAATTCCTTCTATTTGCTGTCCATTGAAATCTGAAATTTTGGAAAAATGATTGACCAAGGTCTTTATCCTCTTGTCATAATCGATTGCTTGATGGTTGACCCAATATGGAGGATACACAATAGACATGGCTTCAAGCAGTTCATCTTGAGGGAATTGTTCTATAATCTCTAAGGAAGGAGATCTCACAATACTCTTTAAAGAAGTACTTACAAAATTAATGTCGTTAAAAGCTTCTCTTATAACAATTACTTCTCTGGTAGAGTGTCTAATCGTAGTAAAATAGTGCATTGATCTCTCAAATCCTCATACAAAGACACATAACTCCTTGCTTGCATTAAACCTTAAAAACTATAAGGATTGTTCACATCTGTCATCAACTACCAGCTACTAAATTTTGGAATTATAAATGGGGAATCTAATAGATATAGATTATCGAGGGTGATGCATGTCATTTTACATAGTTTACTATATTTTGAAATATACATAGTTCTTTCTTGGGCACTTTTCACAAGATTGTTCATTTCCTCCAATATGGGGAGAAGACCAGATAAAGTTAAGAGTGTCTCTATATCACTAAACCTATTTAAGAGATTAGGAGTTTTGTCTACCATGTGGCGATGTTCGTACATTGCTCCAATCAAGGATTGACATTATGAAAATACTTGTTGTACTGGTCCATGCAAGGAGATCTGTCTTGTATCAACATCCTTAAGAATCTTGTTTCTTGCAATTATTCCCTCAACAAAATTTTGAAATTTTGCAAACTGTTTGGGACTTCGGTAGAAGCGTGAGTAGAGCTTGCAGAGTAGATTTTCAACTTTTGGTACTGAAGGAAACTTGCTTACAATTTTAAATGCTAAATTCATTCTGAGGGCCATGCAGTGAATGAAAATCATGTATGGTAAACAAGTAGTTTGTAATTTTATGCAAAGATTGTTCCTATGACCTTGCATTATTGAAGCTCCATCAACTCCTACACACACCAACTTTTTGGCAATTGTGAAGTCATCCATACCTCCAATTTCATTCAAATATTTTTTAACTAGTTCAAATAGATTTTGCGATGTCGAACTCTCTTTCATTTTATGAACACATAGTAGGTGAGGTTGGCAGACATGTTTGTGTACAGTATACACATGCATACATACTCAATAATTATTATCTATTGTAGTAATTGTTGTCACAAAGGATTGCACCATTTAGCTAAGTGTGAAACTCAACAATCCTGTGTAACATGGGATCAAACTCAGGTCCTACTATGAGGATGAACCTCCAGATTATGGGTTGGTTCTCCTTTGAATCTCTTAGAAAAACTAATGGATCTAATTGGAAAAGGGATAGAAAGATGCTTTGGAAATGTAAATTTGATTCTAGGAGGTGATACACCAATGATTTTGGAATGAAAAAACTAAAGCCTTGAATTATAACTTTGAATCAAAAGTTGTTGGTTATGATGTTCACAATTTAGATTTTGCATAAAATCATAAGTGTTTCACATGATGGTTTCAATTTTCAGTTTTGTTTTGAAGGTAAAACGAGTTTACACATCAAGTTTTGCTCAAAATTGGTTTGACACAACATATGACCTGATTTAATATGACAAACATTCAAAATACATTGCTTAGATGAGGAAGAAAACAAAGGATTCACATGAACCACAATGAAAATCTGCAAGAACATACATCCACAATGCAAAATGAAAGCTCCAAATAGAACCAATAACTCTTTTCTTTATTGATTTCAAAGAAAAGTTGCTGCTACATGAAAATAAACTGAAAATTACTCAGAAAATTGTGTTACAATAATATCTCTCAACTCAGAATGAGAAGAAGAATCCAGAACCAACCCATAGAATGATTGGAATTTGCATTATATGCTGAAAGGAAGCCTGGAATGATCTTCAGTTGATTGGAATGGATGCTTCAGTCATCTCCCTTGCATGACTTTGTTGAAGAAGATGATCTCCTTGATCTATGCATGTGAAAGATTCTTCTTTGGTCGTGCAAGCTTGAAAATCATGTAAAAGAGGCCTTGAAACTGGAGCAAACTGAGTGATTAAGTGTCCAAAACTCCCCTTGAGTGATGGTCAACCCATGTGGGACCTCAAAACTGATGTAGAACTGCCCTTTGTGCCTTAAAATCCTCCTTAAATGGTGGTTTGAACCAATTTGCATGAATTGGGAAGTTGCTGGGCGTATGCCTTAAGAATCTCTGATTTTGAGGGGGTGGAACACCTCCTTACTGAGTGTTATCTGCTTGAAAACAGTCCTTAGACCATACTTGATCAAAAGGTGATCAAAATCAGGCCTTAGAGTGAGTATTAGATCCCTAGAATGACCGAAAAAGGCCTATAAATTTGCTGTTCTCTCTTTCTGTGAGTTTGTTGCTCATTTATCTTTGAAAATTTCTGCACTTTAAATCAATAATTTGCTGCACTTTTAGACTCCTTGACTGTCATAAGATTGCTGCTCTTTGATTGCAATTGATTGCTGCACTTTATGTCATAATTGCTACATTTTTTGTCATCATTTTGCTGCACTTTCTCAGTGAGAATTGCTGCTCATAAAGACATCTTTATTGCTGCTCATGAATACATCTTTTGCTGCTCTTTTTCATTAATGAGTTTTGTGCACTTTTTAATGCATCATTTTTGCATTTTATGTCACCATTGCTGCAATTTTTCTGTCATTATTTGCAATACTTTTTATTCACTCATATTGCCGCACATTTATCGATGAATTTGCAGTCCTCTTGAAATACTCATGACTGTCCTTAGATTCATGAGGAATTGCCCTTATATGATGCATCCCACTGTCCTTTAATGACTCATACTTTGACATTCATGCATTTATGTGCTTGATCTATGATAATCCCTATGCAATGTTATTGTCATGTTTGTCACTTTTAATCTTTACACAATCTAATTAATGCATTTAATCTGCCCGTTTTATTGATGCTTTGACTATCCTCTTTTCCTTGCAAACTCTGCCCCGTAACCTTTTGCACAGTCCATACCAAAAACCCTTGACTGCTCATTGTATTAAAATACCCTGGCATTTACTTGCAAACTTTATCCTTTTTTTGTATTTTGGTTGTATAAGGAGGCTGATTCGTTGTAAGGACTGTCATCTCATGAGAAAATCTTGCTTTTGCTGTCCTCCTCTGACATTGTGCTCTTGTAGACTGTCCCATTTGTGGTATGATTTGATGGTTTCATTGAAGACTGCTCTCTAAACCATGTTGGCTATCCTCCATTGTAGTCCAAATTCTGCACTTTTGATTGCTTGGCTATTTTTTGAAGAAGGCTGCCCACTATATAGGTATAGGTATCTCAATTATTAGGCCCTTTTTGCACAATCAACACCACTACATTCACTCTTCTTGGCAGCAAAAAGGTCTGCAGACCTGTCACTTAGGGATCACTGTCTTGAATTTCATTGATAAGACTCTTTCTTGGAAAACTTATATTGACTGTCCTAAGTTACCTTTATGGCATAAATCACATTCATGATTCATAGTCAAAGTCAGACAGTCCATCCTCATAAGAATTTTGAACTGAATATCTTCATTTGCAACGTCCTAAAGGACTGCCATTCGAATGTACACATGACTGTGCTTAAGTGTTCAATCCTACTTAGAAGGTTGCCCTCCACACTATGTTTGCAAGGTGGTTATCTTTAGGATCTGCCTTCATTTGATAGGTCATTCACATGACCTGTGCATGTATTAATCCTTGACTGTCCAGTTTCCTTATGCCCTTCACAGTTATTATCACATAAATAGCTCTTGCTGATTTGAGCTTCTAAGGACTGTCACTTATGGTCTGAAACCTTGTTATTCTTGTTTGTTGACTGTCCTACCTGCAACTATCTTCATTTGCATTATAAAAAAAATGTCCCTTCATGATGCATGTTTACCTTACTATCACTCCATGCAAGATCGATGCAAAAAGTTAAAAATGTTGCAGCAAAGACTTCCTCTAGATCCCAAAGTAGAAATACTGTGAGATTGATGTCAATTACATGTTGATGGATTCACTTCATAGTAAAACAAACTCCAACCCCACTGTATTTTACTGAGATGGCTTCTCTTGACTCATTTACTCTTCCCACTGTCATTTGATTTGCTATGTGGCTGTCCTTATCTTGAATAAGACTGTCTTATTACTGATTTCCTTGGCTCAGACCCTTCCTTTCTTCCTCATTAACTTTGCACAGACTGAAAAGTGCTGCTCAAGACTGTCATTGCATCTTCATGGGTTTCTTTTCTCCTCTTTTTGTCTATGACAGTCCCATAGTTTTGCCTTCTGTCTTTGCATTTGGCACTTTACACCAAGGGTTTATAACTCTCTTTTGTTAATGTTGTAGCTACGGGAGATATTATTTTCTCCTAAATAAAAATAAAAATAAATGATCTCCAAGGCAGGTCGGCCTTTGATTTACAAATAATATTTATATTTTCTAGAGCCGACCTGGAGAAGAGGTCGCCTAGCTTTGTATTTAAGGGAGGTGAAGTCCGCTCATTTCAATATCATCTCATTCACTCTTCAATTCACATTTCCAAGCAGCAGTTCGCATATTTTAGCAGCAGATCTGATTCTTTGAAGAAGCATTATCATTCGCTCAAGGAGAAGTAGCATATATTATTGTATAAGAGTTGGTCTAATTCAAGGGCCTGATTTTGTATGCAGCATTCTGCATTTATTCCTTCAATTTATAAGAGAATATTATTTGCTGGGTTTTTCTCCCTCGAGTAGGAGGGTTTTCCCAGGGTAAAAATGCTATGTTCATTGATCTCTGTGTTGTATTTCTACTTATTTGCATTTCTGGTCTAAAACTAACATGGTATCAGAGCGGGTTTAAGCAAAAGATCCGATCAGATTTGTTTAAGCAGTCAAGACAACCCTTTATCTAGTGCAATCTCTCAAAGAAATGAAGATGGTGAATGGCGTCAAGGTTGAAGATAGGCTTGATGGAGCATCAAATTTCAACTCTTGGAAATTCAGAGTTCTCATTGCCCTAGAAGAGAATGATCTTCTAGATTTTGTGGAAAATGATGTGCACGAGCCATCCGATGATGCTGAGAAAATTCAATGGAAGAAAAATGGCATGAAGGCTAGAAAGATCATGATAGACTTCGTGAAAGATCACCTAGTTTCAATCATCTCCAAGATGAAGACAGCCAAAGAAATGTTCGAGGCTCTACAAGGATTGTATGAGATCAACAATACCAACAGAGCCCTTGCTTTGAGATAACAACTCCATCATATAAAAATGGCTAAAGGAAATTCAATCATCTCCTTCTTCATGAAGATTTCTGAATTGAGAGATCAGCTATGCACTATTGGAGACATAGTCGAAGATAGAGATTTGGTTATGTTGGCATTGAATGGTCTTCCTCAATCTTGGGAGCCTTTTATTCAAAGCATCAGTGGGAGATCTAAGTTGCCCAAGTTTGATTGTCTTCGAGCTGATTGTATTCAAGAAGAGTCTAGGTTGGCAGCAAGAGAAAATGGGCGAAATTCTCATAATGAAGAAAGTCATGTCCTTGCTCGAGATTGCATATCAAAGCCGAAGCAACATGCTTCTACCGCAGATATTGATGATGTGTCACCTCAAAAGGAATCTAGAGACAACTTAGAGGGATTTCTATTCATCTCCTCACTTTCAAGCAATGTTCCAACTGACAGTGACACTTGGTTGATAGATAGTGGTGCTTCACGTCACATTACAGGATACAGAGAACATCTTACAGACTTAGTACATAAAGACTAACTTGCAAGTGATAATTGGAGATGATGCTTGTTATTCCGTAAAGGGAGCTTGGGCCACTTCTTTCCAACTAGATTCAGGTATCCCTCTTCACTTGAGTGATGTTTTGTTTGTACTAGGGATCAAAAGAAATCTTGTCTCCATTTCAGCTTTGGAGGACAAAGGGTACAAGGTTGCATTTTTTGAAGGGAAAGTTCTTGCTTGGCCTAAGAACTCTAGTATAAAATCAGCTCGTGTAATTGGCGTTCGTCAGGAGAGCCTATACAGATTATCAATTCGTCCAGTTCAGGCATTATTGCACGACTCTATCAGTTTGAGTGAGCTATGGCACATGAGACTGGCTCACGTACACTTCAGAGCCCTTCCATCCATGGAGAAGATGGTTATTGGTCTTCCTAAGCTTGGTCTGGAGCACGATGGCATTTGTAGAGGATGTGCACTTGGTAAGGATATCAAGAGTCCCTTTCATAGTAGTGACAGTAGATCAAAGGGAATTTTAGATCTTGTTCATTCTGATTTATGTGGACCAATGTCTGTGGCATCTTTGAGTTGATTTTGGTACTATGTGATTTTCATTGATGATTATTCTCGAAAGACTTGGATTTACTTCTTGAAATCTAATTAGTCTGAAGAAGTACTTGATAGATTCAAATAATTGAAGGCTCAAGTTGAAAACATGTCCGGGAAAAGGATTAAAGTACCGAGATCAGACAATGGAGGAGAATACACTTCTGGAGGTTTTCGTAATTTTTGCATTGAGGCAGGGATCAAGAGGGAGTTCTGTGTTTCGTACAACCCTCAACAAAATGGAGTTGTTGAAAGAAAGAACAGATCCATAGTAGAGGCAGCCAAGGCTATGATTCATGATCAGGATTTACAGACTTTCCTATGGGCAAAAGCTTCCAGAACCGCCGTGTATGTTCAAAACAGAAGCCCTCATTGAATATTGGGAAACATGGCTCTTGAGGAGGCCTTCACAGGTGTGAAACCTGAGGTTAGTCATTTAAGAATTTTGGGTTGTCCTGTTTACATTCATATGCCCAAGGATAAAAGATCAAAGCTTGAACCTTCAGGCAAGAAAGGTATATTCGTGGGATACAATGAGTCTTCAAAAGTCTACAGAGTTTATATTCTAGGGCAGAAACAGATTGAGATCAACAGGGATGTCTCCTTCGAAGAGGAAGTAGCCTTCAAAAGATCTAAAGGATCTTACATGGAGATAGATAGTGAAGAGCAGGAGACTCCTCAGGATACAGACATATCTCCTGTTCATACTCTTGACATTTAGAGGGAGTCCAACGAACCGGCCGAGACTATTGATCCAGTTGATCCTATAGAACTAATTGATGGGCCTAGAGACATTGCCGAAGGTCAGAAGAGGCCTCTATGGGCTCGACAAACTATGCAAGAGGTAGAAAAGTATGCAGCTCCTTGAGGCACCTTTAGGGAAAGCAAGAGACCGCAAAAGTTTCCAGGTTATGTGGCATTGATGAGTCACATCATTGATTCTAAGCCTTCTATTTTTGAGGAGGCATCCAACCAGCAGGTATGGAGAGATGCAATGATAGAAGAGTATCAGTCCATCATTAAGAATGATGTATGGGATGTTGTTCCGAGACCTGAAGGGAAATCAATAGTGTCTTCCAAATGGCTCAACAAAATCAAGCATGCAGCTGATGGTAGCATTGAGAAACACAAGGCAAGATTTGTGGCAAGAGGCTTCTCTCAAAAGGAGGGAATAGATTATGAGGAGACATTTGCTCCTATTGCTCGATATACTTCTATCAGAACAATTATTGCTATTGCCTCCACTAAAGGCTGGAAGTTACATCAAATGGACGTAAAGATTGTATTTCTTAATGGTGTGATTGAAGAAGAAGTGTACATCGAGTAGCCAGATGGTTTTGTGATTCATGGGAAGGAGTCTCATGTATGTAGATTGAAGAAGGCATTGTACGATCTTGAGCAAGCACCTCGTGAATGGTATGAAAGGATTGATAGATATTTGATGAGCTTGGGATTCTCCAAGAATGATGCAGATAACAATCTTTACTTCAAGATAGTTGATGGTGAGGCTTTGATATTGGTTCTTTATGTTGATGATTTATTTCTCACTGGAGCAGAGAATCTCATTGTCAAATGCAAGAAAGAGTTAGCCTCCGAGTTTGAGATGAAGGATCTTGGTCTTATGCATTACTTCCTGGGACTGGAAGTGTGGCAAAGACTTGATGAGATTATTCTAAGTCAAGGAAAATACACTATAAATAGCTTGAGGAGATTTGGGATGATGGACTACAAGTCCATGGCTACACCTATGGAGACAAATTTGAAGAAGTTGAGTGATTCAACAACCGATTCAGATTTGGTAGATCCCACCATGTATAGACAATTGATTGGATCCTTGATTTATCTAGTCAACACCAGACCAAATATTTGTTATGCAGTAAGTGCTCTCAGTCAATTCATGTGTGAGCCAAGACAAATACATCTAGTTGCAGCAAAGCATATTTTGAGATACTTGCGTGGCATTGTGGGATATGGCTTGAGATATGCTTCTTGTGAAAAAATGAAGTTACAAGGCTATTCTGATTTTGATTGGGCCGGGAGTGTAACTGATAGGAAGAGCACCTCTGGATGTTGTTTCAGCTTGGGGTCTGCTATGATTTCTTGGTGTAGTAGGAAACAAACATCTGTAGCTTTAAGCACTGTAGAGGCTGAATATATTGCAATGTGTGTAGCAGCTCGTGAAGCAGTATGGCTTCGAAAGCTCCTTGCAGGATTGTTTGGTCAAGCATTGGAACCAACTGTGATTCATTGTGATAATCAAAGCTGTGTGAAGCTCTCGGTAAATCCTGTATTTCATGATAGAACAAAGCATGTGGAGATCAAGTATCATTACATCAGAGACATGGTGCTGAGGAAAGCAACTCAACTCAAGTACATTTGCATTGATAATCAGATGGCTAATATCCTTACCAAGCCTCTCTCCAGAGTGAAGTTTGCACATTTCTGAGACAAGCTTGGGGTGGTAGAGAATGTTACCCTTGTCGAGAGGGGGGCTCAACATCAGTGAGCTTTGCTATAATGCATATTTCTCTGAGATGGAGAAATATGAGGTGAAAGCCCTCATACATCGCTGAGACTGAGATGTGTTTCTTTCCACACATGTGAGTAGCCATTGTGGACCTCATGTTGGGAGACTCCACGACATCACGTTGAGAGACTCCGTGATGAACCCTTGTACATCTCTGAGACTAAGATGAGTTTCTTTCCACACATGGGAGTAGCCATTGTGGACGTCATACTCCATGACGACATCACGTTGAGAGACTCCGTGATGAACCTTTGTACATCTCTAAGACTGAAATGTGTTTTCCACAAATGGGTGTAGCCATTGTGGACATCATGTTGAGAGACTCCATGATGAACTCTTGGACATCTCTGAGACTGAGATGTGGTTTTCCACAAATGGGTGTAGCCATTGTGGGCGTCATGTTGAGAGACTCCATGACGAGGATATTTGGAAAGTACCTCCTTAGCTAAGAGGGAGTGTTAATGTTGTAGCTACGAGAGATATTTTTTTTCTCCTAAATAAAAATTAAAATAAATGATCTCCAAGGAAGGTCGGCTTTTGATTTACAAATAATATTTATATTTTCTAGAGCCGGCCTAGAGAAGAGGTCGCCTAGCTGTGTATTTAAGGGAGGTGAAGTCCTCTCATTTCAATATCATCTCATTCACTCTTCAATTCACATTTCCAAGCAGCAGTTCTCATATTTTAGCAACAGATTTGATTCTTTGAAGAAGCATTATCATTCGCTCAAGGAGAAGTAGCGTATATTATTGTATAAGACTTGGTCTAATTCAAGGGCCTGATTTTGTATGCAGCATTCTGCATTTATTCTTTCATTTTATAAGAGAATATTATTTGCTGGGTTTTTCTCCCTCAAGGAGGGTTTTCCTAGGGTAAAATTGCTCTGTTCATTGATCTGTGTGTTGTATTTCTACTTATTTGCATTTCTGGTCTAAAACTAACATCTTTGATTTGCTATCCTTCTACTAGGGTTTGATCAATTCAAAACCCTTGAACTCCTTTATTGCCCATTCCAAGAGTCTCTGTCCTTTATGGTTATGTTGCATCGTGCCATTTCATTGCTATAGCTACCTCTTCTTGTCACCACAGTGACCTAGGGTTTTAAAGCTTAAACCCTATTTATTTTATTGCATTTATCACTGCTTTTCCACAGTGGCTATGATCTTCCTTAAATGGCATTCAAACCCCACTTTAAACCAACACACACAAAACCCTGCTATCACTGCCTAATGCCTTTTCTCATTTTAATGGATTCCATGCATGTATTAAAACAATGACAACTCAAAAGCACAAAAAATAATATGAAAACAAGAAAGAAGGATCTTCACTCAAAACCCACGTTGAAAATATGCAACTCCTTGTTCAAAACAATGCAAGATTGAAAGATGAGGATGATCAGACCTGGAAAAAAGGAAGATGACTTGAGAAATAGCCTAGAAAGCTCCTTGTAATGCACCATTTGCTCCTTATCCACGCCCAAAACTCAAACTTACAGCTGTGCAAACCCTCTTGGTGCCATGAAATTGAAGTTGTCTTCTCCTCAACCTAAGTTTTCCTCCTCATAAAATGTGTTCTTCATTTTGGCGTGAGTTTTCCTCTTTGTTCCTATGAACACAATATCTATTTTGCCTTCCAAAAAACTTTATTAACATCTATTTTGCCTTCCAAAAAACTTTATTTCCTTTTACCTTCATTCCCCAACGTTGACATAGGAGAAATAAAGCTTTATCAAACTTAAGGAAATGAGAATTTTATCATTTCCGACTTAAGCATGTAAAACTTTTACATTTTACCACATTAAAAGTGGGAAATAAACATTTTTCTGACAAGATAAACTCTCCTTTTTCAATGTAGGAAATCAAAACAAAACTACCCCCTTAAATTTTTTTTTTTCACTAAAGATAATGCAATGAAGATTGACTTTTTTATCTTTTCTTGTAAATCTTGATTTTCCACCTCAACAAGACAACTTGTCCATTCCTATCCACAATTTATTGACCAATGTGTGCTAGGAAAGTTAAGAACGCCCAAAACAAATAACAAATTATTATATTTTGGGTAGTTTGTCATAGGACGCCCTCTGGACAAAATATGAAAAGCAACACTCAATTGAACAGTTTTTTCCAGTTGTGCTCTTGCCATTACCTTTCTAAATTGAGTTTCAATTGGACCTCCAGATTCAACAAGTTTCGCTTTTCTTTGCATATGCTCGTCATATTCCAGGGCATGCTTAACATGAAAACATTCTTCCTTTGTTTTCCATCTTATCATTGATTTTTCTTTTCTGTCTATGATTTGTTTATCATAAACTTTACCGATATGCTTTTCTATAGTGTCAAGTTTTAGCTGCAACTTCTTGTCCCTTTTATATTTTCAACTACAAATCTTACACTTGCATTCTGTTGAAGGTTCATCTTTGTTTGCTTTCTCCACTGGTTCAATGAATGGGTACTTTGACACCCAATCAACTTGAAAATTCCTTGTCATATCCCACTTGCGTTTCGTTTTTGATTTGGATTTTCTTTTCCCCTTCTGTGCAACATCATCTATGAATTGTCATTCAAAGATAAAAATAATTTGATTTCATTCAATGCTTTCTTAACTTAACTAGTTCAAATAGATTTTGCGATGTCGAACTTTCCTTCATTTTATGAACATAGAGTAGATGAGGTTGGCAGACATGTTTGTGTACAATATACACATGCATACATACCCAAGAAGTATTATCTACCGTAGTAACTTCATCTAAAGATAATAGGATAAAGGTTGACTTTTATTTTTTCTTGTAAATCTTGTTTTTTCACCTCAACAAGATAACTTGTCCATTCCCATCCACTGTTTATTGACGAATGTGTGTTAGGAAAGTTGGGAATGCCCAAAAAAGATAATAAACTATTATATTTTGGGTAGTCTATCATAGGACACCCTTTGATAAAAAATATGAAAAGCAACACTCAATTGAATAGTTTTTGCCATTTGTACTCCTGCCATTATCTTTCCAAATTGAGCTTGAATTGAACCCACAAATTCAACAAGATTCGCCCTTCTTTACATATGCTTATCATATTCGAGGGCATGCCTAACATGACATTCTTCTTTTGTTTTCCATCTTATCACCAATTTTTCTTTTCCGTCTATGATTTGTTTTTCATAAACTTTACTGATATGCTTTTCTATAATGTCAAGTTTTAGCTGCAACTTCTCGTCCTTTTTATATTTCCAACTACAAATCTTACACTTGCACTTTGTTGGAGGTTCATCTTTGTTTGCATTCTACACTGTTCAATGAATGGGTACTTTGACACCCAATCAATCTGAAAATTCCTTGTCATATCCCATTCATGCCACGTTTTTTTATTTGAATTTTCTTTTCCCCTTTTATGCAACACCATTTGCAACATTGTCATCCAATTCAATTAATTCATTCTGGCTATTTTGGGTATCCCTTGGAACATCTTTTGTGGCATTGTGATCCGAGTCAATTGACTCATTTCTATCTTCATTTGAGGTATTGCCTTCTTTGTTAATATTTGGTGCAAGTGTTGATGTTGTAGTTCCATCTGATGGACCACAAACATTGCCAAAGTACGACATTATGGTTTTGCGTTTTGATGACCTCCCTTCACCACTTTCAAGAGTCTTACTCTTGTTCTTGCTCAACATCTCTCACAAAATAAAAGCTGCAAAAAAATGTCTTCTTGTTAAAGAAGGAATCATATAATATAAACCTTGGGCCTTAGATGTCTCCCTACACAATATCATCTATAATAATGAAGTGAGAATGGCAAAAAAATAATTTTTTTTATAACATTATAAAGAAATGATCACTTACCTAAAAGGTCTTCATTGACTTGCTAAGGTAACAATGCATGTAGTTGTAACTTGCTTATGATCCGAATTGAGAGCTCAAAATTGAACAAAATGTGTAAAAATAAATCAGAATTTTGATTATATTTATATCAATCTATATTTGGCGAATTCTGTGGGATTTTTAAATGGTATGACAATAATTTGGCGAATCCCACGTGATTATAAAACAATACATATAAATGTTGGGCGAATCGAACCTCAACAAAACACATACGTTGTAATTTTCGAGGCAATTATGGACCTAGGATTAACATGAATTATAATAGTATTGGCTAAATGGGTCCTTATACGCAGTTAACTTTTAATGTTATTGGCAAAATGGGTTTTCACATAGTGAACTTTTAATGTTATTGGCCAAATGGGTCCTTATACACAATGAACTTTTAATGGTATTGGCAAATATGTGTGTGAATTAATACATGCATCCAAAATTTCAAGCGAAAATACTAATTAGACCATTGAAAACGCGTAGTTTGTTATGGAAAATTTATTAATTACATATGCCTCATAAACTAAATTGATGGCAAATTGAAATGCATTGTATCGATAATTCGTAAAATCTGGGTGATTTGGCCACACCGTTGGTTGCAATGTATTCGCCAATTTCAAATTGACCGATATGAACTATTTGCCAATTGGCAAAGATTCACCACTAAAAAAGTCCTTGGTCTTGATTTAGCATTAGAGTCACAAGAATGTGTTGTAGTCCTTTTGTTGTGTTGGGCTCTTGTTCTTGCATTGGTGTGCTAGATAATGAGCCAACCAAAGCTTGTTTTTGGACCTTGAGGTCTAAGACAATGCTCAGGAACCATAGGGAAGGAATTATGATACAAAATGAAGTTAAAAATGACGAAAACGATTGGAAGATCAAGGTGGTCCTAGACATTTGATCTTGAGTCACACTAGCACATGAAGGATAGAACTCCCAAGGATTGGAGAGTCATCAAGAGACTCCATAACACAACTAATGATTGAAGGGATGAAGGGAAAAGTGTCCTACACCTCCTAGTCACCCCATGGCCAGAAGGAGAACCCTAAATGACCCCTCAATGAGATGCATCCTCACACCCAAACACATTAGAGAGGAAAATGGGAATAAGTAATTAAATAAATAATAATTTATTTGATTATGGATAGAAAAAGGTAAATTAGTGACGTAACTTAAATAAAATTGATATTTATTTAAATTAATCAAAAGAGGAAAGGGGATAAAATGAATTAATTAAATAATTAAAAATTATTTAATTAATAGAAGAAAATGGCATTGGAAAATAATTAAATCATTAAAATAATTTAATTATACAAGGAAGAAGGCGAATCAGTGGTAAAATGTTGCTCGCAGATGTGGGACAGAGTCAACAGCAATTTAGATCGTTTGCCAATGATTGTATGATCAAATTTTTGATACTAATGCTGTTTGGTTTCAGGAATGGTACACCTCGTATAAGACCAATGACGAATTGAGCTTGGTTTCGGGATGCAATGACCTTTATAAGACAATTTGACAAGGATACATTTGATAAAGTTTGGTTTCAAGAATGAAGCATGTTGTATAAGACCAATGACGGATTGGATCTGGTTTCGACAATGCAACATCCTGTATAAGATTGTTTTATTGTTTGATAGGGATCGTTTGACTATTTTGACAAGTTGATTGTTTAGGCAATTGATCTATTTGGACTAAAGGCTAGTTGGATAGTTTGCTTGTTTCAAGATTTTTGGTAAGCTCAATTCTCTCGTTTGATTGTTGTTTGTGTCTGCTCAAAATGTCAACCTTAACAAGGGACAATTTATTGTGAGATTTGGATGATGACAGGTGAAGACCTTGTTATGACAAACCTTAAGGGACTAACCTAGTGCCTCGGGGGCTCATCAAAGATGGCATTGCCTATGTAAAGCGCAGAGACAACGTAGTTCGACTTGACTTTGACCATGAGTAGTTTATTATAACTGATGGATAAAGATTGACTCAACTCGACAAACCCTAAAGGACTTACATAATGTTTCAAGGGCTCATCGATGATGGCCTTGCCTATGTAAAGCGTAGAGACAACGTAGTTCGACTTGACTTTGACCATGAGTAGTTTATTATGACCAATAGATAAAGATTGACTCGATGATGGCCTTGCCTAAGTAACATGCGCAGAGACATAAGATTTTAACCCTATCCACATTTGGTGAACTCGACGCGAATTGAATTTTTGTAGGTTTTCATAACCTTATATTGTTATTTTATGCAAAAATTTGGAGACCAACATTTTGCAGCTAGGGTTGGAGACACAAGCCTAGAGTTTGGAAAGATTTGATCATATGTCACAAATGGTTGCAAATTTTTTCACAAATTTTTCTTTGTAGGTTTGGGATGGTATCAGGAGCTTTTAGTCAAAAACTTAGATTTTTTGGATCTATTTTGAGCGATTTATAATTTTTTGAAGATTTTTCATGAAAAATTAATTTTGGGAGCAAATTAGCGAATTTTTCGGATTTTCTTATATTTCTGGAAAGCTCTTAGAATTCTAATGTGGGTCCATTCTTTGTGTTTTTAATTTTGATGAAAAACAATTAGCAAAAAATTAGATCTTTGAAAATTAGGGTTTTATAAAGATTTGATCATATCTCACAAACCGTTGCAAATTTTCTCAATTTTTTTTTGCAGGTTTGGGATGGTATCAAGAGTTTTCAATCAAAAACTCATTTTTTGGATCTGTTTTGAGCGATTTATAAATTTTTTAAGATTTTTAATAAAAAATTAATTTTGGGAGCAAATCAGCAAATTTTTGGGATTTTCTTATATTTCTGGGAAGCTCTCAGAATTCTAATGGGGGTTTGTTCGTTATGTTTTAAATTTTTGATGAAAAATAATTCGTGAAAAATCAGATTTTTAAAAATTAGGGTTTTTCAATAAATCTGCTCTCTAGGGCTAAAACAAGAAAATTTTCGGTTTTTTTTTTACATTTTCAGAAAGCTCTCAGAATTTTAGCAAGGGTGTCTTCTTTGTATTTTAATTTTTGGAGTCAATCATTTCAAAAAAAAAACGAATCTAGTTGATTAGGTAAAACTACAAAAAAATAAAAAGAAAAAAAGAAAAAAAAGAAGGGGGCGTTAAATTTTGCAACTACTAATTTGTGGTTCTCGTAGGGGTATCTAGTTGAGTGTTTGTGCTTTCTTAGATTAGCTCACATTTTGTTTTGTTGCATTAAAAAGAACCCTTGTTTGAAGTGTCTTGTGCGCTTGCACGCTTTATGTTGTAGAACCCTAAGGTGTTGGTGAAAGTACCCTCTTCCCTCGCCTTGAAATCACTACACATCTCTTTTTTTTGGGTAAAAGGGCTTGCCTTTGGAGAAGTGATCACTCCAAGGGGTACGACCTAAAGTAGTTTTTTCCTCGGGTCGTTATATAAAGATTAAGGCGAAAGCCAAGGTCTAACTGGTGAGTACTTTGTCAATAGTGCCAATCTAAAAGGGGAAGCTACCCACATTTATGTGAGGTATTTGTGAGTACTCAACTAGGGTTGGTTAAAGCCTTATGTGGCTTGTTGGGTGCTAGCAAGGCATTAAGTCTCTGAGCAGTGACTAGAAACCTTATTTTAGAGGCCCACCCTGTTGATTGAATTGTTGGAGTCATTCTTAGTGCAAGGGATGCAGATCGCGCCTTGAAGTTACTCACCGTATGGCTCCCTTGAGATGAGACAAAAATCTCCGGTTTAGCATAAGCTACGCGTAGCTTTTCAGGGAGAGGGTGATTGTAATATACATGTATTAAACTTACGTCTTTTATTATTGATTTATTATTTATCTTCGCACATCTCTCATTGCACTATCTTTCAATCTGCTGTTTGTACTCAGATTTCTAATTGATCTTATTTTTCTGTTCATTCTCACCTCCTTCCGGAATATGATTCGATTCGGTTCTTATTTGCTGTTTATATTCCATTATGTTGCCTTTTTGAGTGCAGATCATTATTTATTTTCTGATTTCTATGATATACTCAAAGAATATTTATTCTTATTCCTGAAATCGGCTGCTATTATTCTAAATTCTGATTCCTTTTCCCTGAGGAATGATTTCCTCTTTATACCCCTTCTTGAGACAGTCACATCTCTTCATTAACACATTCCTTGCAAGAGTCACACTCCTTCACAAGGAAGCGCTGCCTTGATTCTTTATTTGTCTTAATATTTTCTTTAAAACCTGATTGGATCCCCTTTTGAGTTACTGTTTTATTTCTTATTGCATTCGTAAGAAACTAAGGCATTCTTCCGTGGTTATTGATTATTTAAATTATTCTGGGATCGTTGCAGTATACATATTAATTATGGCCCCTTATTGATCGCTGCTCTTAAATGAGACATAATCGATGCTTTTGTGAATCGCTGCCTTTTAACATTTTATCTGCTGACTTGATTTCCATCGATACTCTTAGTTATGGCTCATATGATTTCATTTAGTCTGCTGCCTATTATATGTTATTTTAACATATTAATTTTATATTAGTTTCATATGCATATTTTTATTATTATATTATAAATTATAATTATAATAATATCAAATTGTTTTATTTTGTATTGTTAACATTTATATTGTTATATAATTATAATATTATCTTATGATAATTATAATTATAATAATATTAAATTACTAATATTTCTTTTTATATTTTTAATATGTATTTTATTTATTTATTTGCATTTCAATGTTTTATATCTTAGTGTTACAACTTTGGGGGCATGACATCTTCCTCTTTCCTAGTCTAGTGAAAACTTGGGGAGGTTCTAATATTTGCACACTGTTGTAGTCTAGTGAAAACTCAAGGAGAAGTTCTAATCAATGATATTATGATAGTGATAAAGATAATTGTCTAAGTTGTCAATTCCAATCTCCACTCCCAAATCCCCTCATTGTAATCAAATTTCTTATATGAGAAGAGATCCCAATAACTAGTGGGGGTCTAGGAGTGGAGATCTCAATGGGGTTGAGGGGCGGTGCCCCTTGTGGGGGTTTGGGGGCAACTACTTAAAACTTCTTGTTGCACACCATTTCACAATTTTATCACTTAAGCGAGAAATTATGTATTTGGCACATTTTTATGAAGAATATTTGCTCTCCAAGTGCTATGTGATGAAGTGTGAGGGGTGTTCATGCATTTATAGGGAAAAATCGTGATTTTTTTGACTTTTTCTTTTTTTTTTGGTTTCTTCTTTTTTTATTCATGTTTCACATTTTTAATGTATCTAGCGAGTTTTTTTGTCAAACTCATTGAGTTTTTGGCAAGTACTCGCCAAAAAATCAGCGAATAAAACTCGGTGAGTTTCTTTGGCAAGTAAATGGCGCTAAAACTTGCCATTTGTTTGACTTAGCGAGTTTTCTACGAGTATGCCATCTATGGTGCACTACTATGCTATAAAATTCTATGAGCTATAATATATATAAAACATGTGTTTTAACGTTCTAAAATTGCAATGTACCACAACATTTTGGGGATGCAGATGGTGGGATGGGGACATGTTTTTGGGATGGCGAGATTGTAGGAAACATATTTTGGGGATGTTAGTGTTAGGGTAGTTTTTGGGGAGAGAGAGAGAGAGAGAGAGAGAGAGAGAGAGAGAGAGAGAGAGAGATAACAAACATGTTAAAACGATGTTTGATGATATCTGTAGAAGCTTGCATATCAACCACATTCCAATTTTTTTTTTAAAAGCTTGCACTTTTCAAACAATACTACATTGTACTAGACCATGACCAATGCACCTTTAGTACACTGACAATAATAACCAGTGTTCCATAGGGATGTGCTCCCCTTGAAATACTAGGCGTTTTTGAGATGCAGGGACACCTGGGGAACACCCCCTCGCCATCCCTTCGCCGCCTCCAAGTTTCCTTTGTCGTTTTTCAAACATTTCCTTAAAAGGGAGACATCTTTTGGCTGTTTCTTCTTGGGAAATGCCAAAAGGGGATTTTGGGAAGTCCTCGAGACTCCCAGTCATCCCTCAACACCTTTGGAAACTCGCAGAAGTTTTCTGTGGCCCAACGTTTATTTTGATGGTTTTTTTTAAAAGCAAAATGAAAAAGGTCACTTCAAAGGGTTAACCCTAACCCTAAGTCGACCCCAACCCTCAAGGCCTCTCAAAAAAGTTGTGAGAGAGACATATTGTCTCATTCTTATTCACAAATTCATTGCTACAGTTTGAACTTGAAGAGGAAGAGTTAAGTGAAAGTTTTTGATGATGATGCTACACAGACAAGGCTGGTTGGTATTGGTTTAGATGAGCTTGAGCATGTGGGGTCCAGCAGTTCCAGTGATGAGGAGATTGACATGGAGCTTGGGGATGATTAGAGGCATCAGGCCATTAGCCATTGACTCATTATTACTATTTTGTTTTTGAAGTTTGAAGTTTGAACATTGTTGATTGTAATTTTGAATCCTGATTATGAAATTTTGAAACTTCTAGTTCTCGTTCCAATGTCTATATTTTGATTTTCAATGTTCACTATTAAAATTTAAAAATTGTTACTAGTTCAATGCTATCATTGCAATATGTTTAAACTTTAATTATTCCTTAGTCTTCTACAATTATACATCTTTTTATAACTAATTTTTCAAGCACTATATATATTTCAGCACTGCTCCTCCACCGCCCCAACGACTCCACCGCCCCTCCCCCAAACTTAGGCCCCCCATCCCCCCCGCCTCCAAAACCCGTCTCCACGTCAAGAAACTCCATGGAACATAGATAATAACTGACTCTAATACCATCTCGAAAATTCTGAAGCTTGAGACATTGTGATAAAGTTTGAACAATGAAATCAGAAATTCAAATTATAGCTGTTAATGTTAACTGTTATATAACTTCAATCATTAGGTGTGAATCTGAATCATGATATATTTATCGATGCTATACTACTGTTGCTGCTGTCACTGCTGTCATGATTAATTTTGTTGCTGTTATACTGCTGTCATGGTATATATATTGCTGCTGTTATAATGTTGTCATGTTATACTGTTGTTATAATGCTGTCATGATATATTTAACTGTTTTTTTTTAATGTCATAAATGCTATTTTTTTTCACTAATATTATAAAAACTTGCATTGCTGTTGGGGATGTCTGGCCATCCTCAGGACAGTTGAGGGACATCTCAGATGTCCCCAGCCATCTTGGGGATGACCAATGTCCCTGCTGCATTTACTATTACTGCAACATGTTTAAGAAATGTTGCAAAGATTTGAAGATTTGGGGACAGCCAAGGGATGTCCCTTGCTGTACTGCTGTGCCCAAAATGCCAGTGGGGACAGGCACCTCAGTTTGAGGGCAAGGGGCATGTCCTTGTAGAACACAGTAAAATTATAATCCAAGTTGCCAGTTTGGGTTTTGGTATGCTGAAATGACAATTTTTTCCTCCAGGTTTGGTATGGCTGGATACAACCACAATATATATAATTAAAATATAGAAACATATTCATACTAACTATATAAATATAGTAAAAATTAATATAATTTTATAAATATATTAAAAATAAATAAATAATTTATACTTTTATAAATAATAGATTAATTAATACTAAATATAAAATAAATATATTCTTTTGTGGAGTGCCTCTACCTCTATACTAGTGTCTTGCTGTTCATCTGTGTTTGGGAAAGAATTTGTTTACAGGAAACAAGTTTCGTTGAGATCATGGTGCCCTCAAACTTCAGAAAGCCTTTATGAACACAACCTGTCACTATGTTCTTTGAGGTATTCTGGTTCTTCAATGCAATGTGACAATGGAAGCCTACAAGATTGACTTATCAACTGTTTTAGAAATTTTGGAATAGTTTGAATTATTTTATTTTATCATCTGTTTCAGAAATCTGGCCTTTTTTAGAACTGCTGAGTGGATTTGGGACATACCCACAGTGTACTCAGGTCAGTAGGGCTTTGCCCTAGTTGTCCCAGACTCCCAAAGCTGCTCCCACTCCTGCTCCTCTCTCAAACCCATTTTGTGCTATGGTGATAGACCTGATTTTTTAAGGACCCAGTAACATAGATTATATTTATAATGTATTTCAATAATCTTTAATTGTTCCCTGCCGTTTAACTGTATGGTGTGTTGGTTAAGTTGTGACATTGTTATGGTGGTCATTAGGGTTCAAATCTTCACTTTGTGAGTATATACCCAAGTTTGTCAATAAAATAAATAAATAAAATAATTTTTTAATTATTTCAATATTTATGCATATAAAAACAAATTTTGTACAAAATTAAATACAAAATAAAAAACACAAGTGATAATTAATAATTCAATGTCAATTGTCAAATCATAAATTTTACAATAAATCAAAATCATAGTTGCATGGAGACGCGTCTCCGACCCCTAGGACATGTCTCAAGTACCAGTACCCGTTTCCCCGTACCGGAATCTTGTCGGAGACATCCCTACTTCCAGGAGACAACTCACCAATATTTCCTTAATTTTTCATTTAAATAAACAAAAAAAACCCTACGTTTCAACAAGTTTCCATATGAAAAGAAAAATAATAAATTGACATTTATGAATTTCAATATGTAATATCAAATATGTAGTATGAACTCTTTGACAGTTGTGTATTTTAACTTTAAATTTAATATTAAACTTTACCAGTTTTCTTGTTTTGAAAGTTCAATGCCATGATATTTTCAGTTTTAATGTAGCAAATTTATAAATTTATAAATTATATTAAAAAAAATGGTGTCTCCAAGTACCTCCGTCTCCTAGTTTTCAAAAAGAGAAGTACCGGTACCGGTACTAGTCTCCCATACTAGTACCAGTACCGGTCTCTTGGCAACTATGATCAAAATGGTACATAGGAGCATTACTGGAAATGAGTTTGTCTTGGGAAACCAAACGCATAATTGAAATTCAATTATATGGTTAAAAGATGCTGTTTTTCCATCTGGCACATCCCAAAATAATTTTCCTTTTTTTCTTTTAAAAATTAGGGCAGGGGTTTGGGGCAGCACATGATTCAGGAAGGGCTTGAGGAGAAAGGACCTCAACACGAAAATTCAAATTAAAGCCTTTAAGGCCACGTGGACCTTCATGGTGCATGTCATTTTTAATATTTTTTATTTTTATTACATTTAAGCAAACTTCAATCCTTCAAAAAAAGTACTTTAGGGTTAATTTTTCTTTTAAATTCTTTTCTTATTGCAATTTATTTTGGAACATTGAGTTTTATCTGGGTTTGCCCAAGGCGTGGCCCTTGTATGTCTCATACATGCCTTGGATAAATGGATAGGCCAGGGATGATCCTGGACCCTGAACAAAACCTAGTCCAGATTGGTCCTGTTTCATTCAGTGTTCTTGGTGAACCTGATAACAAAATTATTTCTATCTTTATTTGTTGTTTCAATTTGTATTGAATTCTTCCTGTTTGTAATTACTAATTTTAGTTACCTATGGGCTGTTGATTTATAATATAGAAACAGAAATCGTGAAAAACTTTTGAGTAATCACGAACTATCACAAACTGTTTGTTTTGGTGATTTTTACCCTCAATAAAATTGTGGTTTTATCATTCAATTGTCTGGAATGGTTTTTTTCTGAATAAGTACAATTTAATCAGCGAAATCACAACTAATTGCAGGATTCAATGATTTTTTAATGGGTTTCTGAATTTTTTGTTTTTTCAAGCTAGTTTTCTAGCATAAAAACGTTTTTCATGGGTATTTTTTCTTTTTAATGGATTTGTCCTGAATTGCACCCATTTCTTGATCAAATGAGAGCGGAAGTGTATAGGACGACCAAGGCAAATCCCTGCTGACCTGGATACCATATGGGTACATTTGGGACATACCTGTAGGGTACCTGGGGTGGCAAGGGTGTGCCTTGGCCAAACTTGGGTTGTGCTCAGGGAGAACCCATAGCCAAAAAACTATATTATTTTTAAATTAAACAATGTTAATAAATGTCAAATCTGCATTTTTTGAAGAATAAAAAACATTCTCAACCCTAAAATATGATTGAAAACCTAAAATATTCCATCATTTTGATATAAACGTCTCCGTCATTTTGTGACAGTGCATGTACTTGTGCTTGTAGCAACTTTTGTATTCATAATTTCATAGTAAATGTTCGAGGTTTAACAATGATATGCTAAAAACAAAAGGGTTTGGAGGACTATTGGAGCTTGGTCAAAAGCAATAAAATTATGAAATATGGCATGCACCACGAAGGTCTGCGTGGTCTAAAAACAGTATATAAATACAAATATACAAATGTTTAATATATTGTATATTTTGCAATTATAAAACATGGGAACACTATTTATATTTGCAACTGGTTAAAGCTATTTTAAAGTGTGTGTGATATATATATATATAGCCTTCCTATATTTTATAGTTGCAAAATATACAATATATTAAGCATTTGTATATTTGTATTCATATACTGTTTTCATTTAAATAAAATTTATAGTTATTTGTATATACCATAGTTACAAAACTTAAACTTGGCAAATTGAAAATACTTGAAATATAGAGATCCTTTAAGGATTTAAAGCTTTTACTATGCACCCTTCAATAAATCAAATTTAAAGACAGTTAATTTTTGGAGCTTGGTCAAAAGTGATAAAATTATGAAAAATGGCATGCACCACGAAGGTCTGCATGGTCTAAAAACAGTATATAAATACAAATATACAAATGTTTATATATTGTATATTTTTCAATTATAAAACATGGGAACACTATTTATATTTGCAACTGGTTAAGCTATTTTATTATTTGTGTTTTCAGTTTTTTAAAGTGTAAGTGTGTGTGTGTGTGTGTATAGCCTTCCTATATTTTATAGTTGCAAAATATACAATATATTAAGCATTTGTATATTTGTATTTATATACTGTTTTCATATAAATAAAATTTATAATTTGTATATACCGTAGTTACAAAACTTAAACTTGGCAAATTGAAAATACTTGAAATATAGAGATCCTTTAAGGATTTAAAGCTTTTACTATGCACCCTTCAATAAATCAAATTTAAAGACAGTTAATTTAACAATTAAAAGCTAATTTAATGACACACATGCATCCATCAATCTAATGAGTACAATAGTATATTTGAGTTGAAGGAAACAACAATTTGAAATATAAATATTCGTAAGGGTTTTAGGTTTACCAAACTCATGGATTATGATATTTATGGCATCAAATATAAAAATCACACAAAATCATGACTATGGTAGAGAGGAGCTCGTATAACTTGATCCAACATCACTAGTTCTATGTAGAGTTGTCTTTGTATCTCAGACAAGTCTGCAACAGCTCCTAGAGCCATAGGAGCATTACTTAGGATAGGGTTTTACTCGGGAAACCAAAAGTATAAATATAATTCAATTACTTGGAATTTAAATGGGAAAACGCCAAAAAATAAAAAATGTTACTTTTACAGCTGGCTTGACACAAAATGATTTTTATTTTTTCATTTTAAAACTTGCATGGGGACTGAGAGGAATGCCATTTATATTTGCAAGTGGTTAAGCTATTGCAGTATTTATATTTTCAGTTTTGTAAAGCATATATATATAGTTGTACCTGTACCAGGAAAACAATTGCCATACTGGTGTACCCGAACCCGTGTCTGTTCCAGAATCGGCAATCTATGCTTTTTTTGGAAGTATGAGCAATGTTTGTTTGCATGATTGCTATTGGCATTTTCAAGCATGGTTTGATTATCACTTTCCAGCTTTGTATTAAGGAATTCATTTAATAAATCTGTGAGGATCACATCTGCGTCATAACTTGCTTCATAATGCTTTTGAAGGATGATATTCTAGAAAAGAGACTAGAGATAAGTGTTTTGAAGAGTGGACGACAGTTTATGTTTAGAAAACTTGAACTAGCAACCAGGTATTTCTCAGTTTTACTCTTCAATATTTCTAAAAGTTCTGGTTATGAGTATGGTGATATTTCTATCTGTGAGGGAAGATAACTAGCTGAACTTTCTATGTTGTCGAGTCCAAAAGATTCACAAAACATTAAGAGCCAAAGAATAGGTCCCTAGGCTCAGGACATCTTGAGGGTATCTTAGACTTAGACTATCTGTTGTGGGGTTGGTTGGACATCTCTATAGTTTAGTCCAAGACTAAGGGGGTGGATTTGGAATGGCCTCTGAGGCCTAGGCACAGTTTTGTGCTTCCCTGGAAAATACTTGACATTTTAAATATTTTTTCATGAGAACAACTTACAAACAAGCTTTAAATGATTCTGCTTGTTTAATTGTTGCTGATAAAATAGTAAAATACCGCCGTTATCTGTTGCTTCTGTTCCATGTAGTATTGGATGGTTATATTGCATGGTTCCATATATTTTAGGATATAAAATTGCAAGGAGGCAGACTATCATTTTTATTTGCTCTCTGTCTTTATCCTATTAAAATGCCTTTAAATTTAAAATGCAGCATGTTTTTTTATCCTTTTTTTTTTTGCATTTTTCTGTGTTTTTGGAAAATCTGGATTTTTCCCAATTATATCCCAATTTTTGAAAAAGCCTTTATTTTTTGGTTTGCCATTTTTTATTGCTTTATTTACAGATTTCTTAGTTTTCATACTTTGTTAATTTAAGAACTGGACCTTTAATGCCAATGGAATTTACACATTTTGTGTAATCTAAAAATCTGGCTTATGGATCTAGTAATAAATCTTTTGATTAACATTGTATGATTT
>VDFB02271358.1:1146310202-1146345880 GCA_007258455.2 Sequoia sempervirens
AGTTGTCTTCTCATCCATCATGATAGAAAACAACATATTCTTCAAGAAAAACGCACGGCTTTTGTCGGAAGTTTCATGCAAACCCTTCAAGTGATCCCAGATCTCCTTAGCTGATTTTCCAAGTGGAATCTGAGGGAGTTGATCATCAGTAACCGAAAGTTTAATAAGCATGACAACTTCACGATTCTGCTCATCAAACTTCTCCTGATCCTTACCCGCCGTTTCGGGACGAGTAGCTTTGCCGAGGATCATCTGATCAAGGCAGCGGTATTCAAAAATTGTTAACATCCGCTGCTTCCAGGTGTTGTAATTTTTGCCATTAAATCTCTGGCTGCCTCCAGCATTAAATTGCTTAAACGGCCATCTTCGCTTTTCGAGGCACGAAAAACGAGGTACTGAGAAGAGGTTGATGCACGAAACTCGAGGCACGGATTCCAATGCAAAAAACAGAGGCATATTCAGGTACAGACTGCAGAAAGTACAGTGTACGGATGTCACAAAATTTGAGGCACGGAAAACGATGCACCCAAAAAATTTGGAGACCAACCCAGTTGAGCTCTCGAAAAACCCACCAAGAATCTGTGATCAGAAAATTTTTTCGACTTGATATGAAAGGTAAAAACCCTAGTCGAATGTGCAGAGTGCCCTAGCCGCCATGAAAGCAAAAAATAAGCTCGAAATATTCAAAATTTGATCTCCGTCGGCGCAAGAAACATTAAGAAATCGCGCATCAAAGCAATCTACAGAAAGATTGCGTCCAGAAAGAAGAAAAATGCGGATTCTTCAAAAAAACGGGTTCTGCAGTTGCATCTAAGAAAAAAACGTGATCAGAAAACGCGCGGCCAGGAGCTTCTAAAACACGTGCATACAAGACATGTCCATAAACACCAGAAATGAGGATAAATCCGCGCCCAGAAGGAGAGAACGAACACGCTCTTGCCACGAAATCACGTCCACAAAGCAACGCAGGAATTTAATCGCACCAACAAGGTCTAATCGCGCCCAGAAAAAACAATTCTCAGCCACGAAAAAATTCAACAAAAAAAGAAAACCTTCACGAAAATTTTCCCAGACAGAAAAATTTTGGCGCCAAAATACTGCTTGCGATTTTCCTCTAGAGACCTTAGGGAATCAAAAATTATTTCGAAAAAATATTTTTAAACAAAATAATTTCAAAAAGAAATTATAATTTTTTCGAAAAAATTTATTTGCCTAAGTTCTGATACCATATTACACAGGTAATTGGTAAATAAATCGATGTATTAAACAATGAGCAAGACGCTCAATAAATAGTTTACAAGATTTACAAAAAACGGAAAGTTTCTAAAAAGAAACTCCAGATAAGATCGGAGACGATCTTATCACTAAATTACAATAAATTACAATATTGAGCATTAATAAATAAATAATAAACATTATTTTAATACCACTTGCGTTTCGTTTTTGATTTGGATTTTCTTTTCCCCTTCTGTGCAACATCATCTATGAATTGTCATTCAAAGATAAAAATAATTCGATTTCATTCAATGCTTTCTTAACTAGTTCAAATAGATTTTGCGATGTCGAACTTTCCTTCATTTTATGAACATAGAGTAGATGAGGTTGGCAGACATGTTTGTGTACAATATACACATGCATACATACCCAAGAAGTATTATCTACCGTAGTAACTTCATCTAAAGATAATAGGATAAAGGTTGACTTTTATTTTTTCTTGTAAATCTTGTTTTTTCACCTCAACAAGATAACTTGTCCATTCCCATCCACTGTTTATTGACGAATGTGTGTTAGGAAAGTTGGGAATGCCCAAAAAAGATAATAAACTATTATATTTTGGGTAGTCTATCATAGGACACCCTTTGATAAAAAATATGAAAAGCAACACTCAATTGAATAGTTTTTGCCATTTGTACTCCTGCCATTATCTTTCCAAATTGAGCTTGAATTGAACCCACAAATTCAACAAGATTCGCCCTTCTTTACATATGCTTATCATATTCGAGGGCATGCCTAACATGACATTCTTCTTTTGTTTTCCATCTTATCACCAATTTTTCTTTTCCGTCTATGATTTGTTTTTCATAAACTTTACTGATATGCTTTTCTATAATGTCAAGTTTTAGCTGCAACTTCTCGTCCTTTTTATATTTCCAACTACAAATCTTACACTTGCACTTTGTTGGAGGTTCATCTTTGTTTGCATTCTACACTGTTCAATGAATGGGTACTTTGACACCCAATCAATCTGAAAATTCCTTGTCATATCCCATTCATGCCACGTTTTTTTATTTGAATTTTCTTTTCCCCTTTTATGCAACACCATTTGCAACATTGTCATCCAATTCAATTAATTCATTCTGGCTATTTTGGGTATCCCTTGGAACATCTTTTGTGGCATTGTGATCCGAGTCAATTGACTCATTTCTATCTTCATTTGAGGTATTGCCTTCTTTGTTAATATTTGGTGCAAGTGTTGATGTTGTAGTTCCATCTGATGGACCACAAACATTGCCAAAGTACGACATTATGGTTTTGCGTTTTGATGACCTCCCTTCACCACTTTCAAGAGTCTTACTCTTGTTCTTGCTCAACATCTCTCACAAAATAAAAGCTGCAAAAAAATGTCTTCTTGTTAAAGAAGGAATCATATAATATAAACCTTGGGCCCTAGATGTCTCCCTACACAATATCATCTATAATAATGAAGTGAGAATGGCAAAAATTTTTTTTTTTTATAACATTATAAAGAAATGATCACTTACCTAAAAGGTCTTCATTGACTTGCTAAGGTAACAATGCATGTAGTTGTAACTTGCTTATGATCCGAATTGAGAGCTCAAAATTGAACAAAATGTGTAAAAATAAATTAGAATTTTGATTATATTTATATCAATCTATATTTGGCGAATTCTGTGGGATTTTTAAATGGTATGACAATAATTTGGCGAATCCCACGTGATTATAAAACAATACATATAAATGTTGGGTGAATCGAACCTCAACAAAACACATACGTTGTAATTTTCGAGGCAATTATGGACCTAGGATTAACATGAATTATAATAGTATTGGCTAAATGGGTCCTTATATGCAGTTAACTTTTAATGTTATTGGCAAAATGGGTTTTCACATAGTGAACTTTTAATGTTATTGGCCAAATGGGTCCTTCTACACAATGAACTTTTAATGGTATTGGCAAATATGTGTGTGAATTAATACATGCATCCAAAATTTCAAGCGAAAATACTAATTAGACCATTGAAAACGCGTAGTTTGTTATGGAAAATTTATTAATTACATATGCCTCATAAACTAAATTGATGGCAAATTGAAATGCATTGTATCGATAATTCGTAAAATCTGGGTGATTTGGCCACACCGTTGGTTGCAATGTATTCGCCAATTTCAAATTGACCGATATGAACTATTTGCCAATTGGCAAAGATTCACCACTAAAAAAGTCCTTGGTCTTGATTTAGCATTAGAGTCACAAGAATGTGTTGTAGTCCTTTTGTTGTGTTGGGCTCTTGTTCTTGCATTGGTGTGCTAGATAATGAGCCAACCAAAGCTTGTTTTTGGACCTTGAGGTCTAAGACAATGCTCAGGAACCATAGGGAAGGAATTATGATACAAAATGAAGTTAAAAATGACGAAAACGATTGGAAGATCAAGGTGGTCCTAGACATTTGATCTTGAGTCACACTAGCACATGAAGGATAGAACTCCCAAGGATTGGAGAGTCATCAAGAGACTCCATAACACAACTAATGATTGAAGGGATGAAGGGAAAAGTGTCCTACACCTCCTAGTCACCCCATGGCCAGAAGGAGAACCCTAAATGACCCCTCAATGAGATGCATCCTCACACCCAAACACATTAGAGAGGAAAATGGGAATAAGTAATTAAATAAATAATAATTTATTTGATTATGGATAGAAAAAGGTAAATTAGTGACGTAACTTAAATAAAATTGATATTTATTTAAATTAATCAAAAGAGGAAAGGGGATAAAATGAATTAATTAAATAATTAAAAATTATTTAATTAATAGAAGAAAATGGCATTGGAAAATAATTAAATCATTAAAATAATTTAATTATACAAGGAAGAAGGTGAATCAGTGGTAAAATGTTGCTCGCAGATGTGGGACAGAGTCAACAGCGATTTAGATCGTTTGCTAATGATTGTATGATCAAATTTTTGATACTAATGCTGTTTGGTTTCAGGAATGGTACACCTCGTATAAGACCAATGACGAATTGAGCTTGGTTTCGGGGATGCAATGACCTTTATAAGACAATTTGACAAGGATACATTTGATAAAGTTTGGTTTCAAGAATGAAGCATGTTGTATAAGACCAATGACGGATTGGATCTGGTTTCGACAATGCAACATCCTGTATAAGATTGTTTTATTGTTTGATAGGGATCGTTTGACTATTTTGACAAGTTGATTGTTTAGGCAATTGATCTATTTGGACTAAAGGCTAGTTGGATAGTTTGCTTGTTTCAAGATTTTTGGTAAGCTCAGTTCTCTCGTTTGATTGTTGTTTGTGTCTGCTCAAAATGTCAACCTTAACAAGGGACAATTTATTGTGAGATTTGGATGATGACAGGTGAAGACCTTGTTATGACAAACCTTAAGGGACTAATCTATTGCCTCGGGGGCTCATCAAAGATGGCATTGCCTATGTAAAGCGCAGAGACAATGTAGTTCGACTTGACTTTGACCATGAGTAGTTTATTATAACTGATGGATAAAGATTGACTCAACTCGACAAACCCTAAAGGACTTACCTAATGTTTCAAGGGCTCATCGATGATGGCCTTGCCTATGTAAAGTGTAGAGACAACGTAGTTCGACTTGACTTTGACCATGAGTAGTTTATTATGACCAATAGATAAAGATTGACTCGATGATGGCCTTGCCTAAGTAACATGCGCAGAGACATAAGATTTTAACCCTATCCACATTTGGTGAACTCGACGTGAATTGAATTTTTGTAGGTTTTCATAACCTTATATTGTTATTTTATGCAAAAATTTGGAGACCAACATTTTGCAGCTAGGGTAGGAGACACAAGCCTAGAGTTTGGAAAGATTTGATCATATGTCACAAATGGTTGCAAATTTTTTCACAAATTTTTCTTTGTAGGTTTGGGATGGTATCAAGAGCTTTTAGTCAAAAACTTAGATTTTTTGGATCTATTTTGAGCGATTTATAATTTTTTGAAGATTTTTCATGAAAAATTAATTTTGGGAGC
Source organism: Sequoia sempervirens (assembly GCA_007258455.2). Lineage (NCBI taxonomy): Eukaryota > Viridiplantae > Streptophyta > Pinopsida > Cupressales > Cupressaceae > Sequoia > Sequoia sempervirens. Next base: position 1,146,315,468 of record VDFB02271358.1, read on the forward strand.
AAATTAGCGAATTTTTCGGATTTTCTTATATTTCTGGAAAGCTCTTAGAATTCTAATGTGGGTCCATTCTTTGTGTTTTTAATTTTGATGAAAAACAATTAGCAAAAAATTAGATCTTTGAAAATTAGGGTTTTATAAAGATTTGATCATATCTCACAAACCGTTGCAAATTTTCTCAATTTTTTTTTGCAGGTTTGGGATGGTATCAAGAGTTTTCAATCAAAAACTCATTTTTTGGATCTGTTTTGAGCGATTTATAAATTTTTTAAGATTTTTAATAAAAAATTAATTTTGGGAGCAAATCAGCAAATTTTTGGGATTTTCTTATATTTCTGGGAAGCTCTCAGAATTCTAATGGGGGTTTGTTCGTTATGTTTTAAATTTTTGATGAAAAATAATTTGTGAAAAATCAGATTTTTAAAAATTAGGGTTTTTCAATAAATCTGCTCTCTAGGGCTAAAACAAAAAAAAATTCGGTTTTTTTTTTTACATTTTCAGAAAGCTCTCAGAATTTTAGCAAGGGTGTCTAATTTTGTATTTTAATTTTTGGAGTCAATCATTTCAAAAAATAAAAACGAATCTAGTTGATTAGGTAAAACTACAAAAAAATAAAAAGAAAAAAAGAAAAAAAAGAAGGGGGCATTCAATTTTGCAACTACTAATTTGTGGTTCTCGTAGGGGTATCTAGTTGAGTGTTTGTGCTTTCTTAGATTAGCTCACATTTTGTTTTGTTGCATTAAAAAGAACCCTTGTTTGAAGTGTCTTGTGCGCTTGCACGCTTTATGTTGTAGAACCCTAAGGTGTTGGTGAAAGTACCCTCTTCCCTCGCCTTGAAATCACTACACCTCTTTTTTTTTTGGGTAAAAGGGCTTGCCTTTGGAGAAGTGATCACTCCAAGGGGTACGACCTAAAGTAGTTTTTTCCTCGGGTCGTTATATAAAGATTAAGGCGAAAGCCAAGGTCTAATTGGTGAGTACTTTGTCAATAGTGCCAATCTAAAAGGGGAAGCTACCCACATTTATGTGAGGTATTTGTGAGTACTCAACTAGGGTTGGTTAAAGCCTTATGTGGCTTGTTGGGTGCTAGCAAGGCATTAAGTCTCTGAGCAGTGACTAGAAACCTTATTTTAGAGGCCCACCCTGTTGATTGAATTGTTGGAGTCATTCGTAGTGCAAGGGATGCAGATCGCACCTTGAAGTTACTCACCGTATGGCTCCCTTGAGATGAGACAAAAATCTCCGGTTTAGCATAAGCTACGCGTAGCTTTTCAGGGAGAGGGTGATTGTAATATACATGTATTAAACTTACGTCTTTTATTATTGATTTATTATTTATCTTCGCACATCTCTCATTGCACTATCTTTCAATCTGCTGTTTGTACTCAGATTTCTAATTGATCTTATTTTTCTGTTCATTCTCACCTCCTTCCGGAATATGATTCGATTCGGTTCTTATTCGCTGTTTATATTCCATTATGTTGCCTTTTTGAGTGCAGATCATTATTTATTTCTGATTTCTATGATATACTCAAAGAATATTTATTCTTATTCCTGAAATCGGCTGCTATTATTCTAAATTCTGATTCCTTTTCCCCGAGGAATGATTTCCTCTTTATACCCCTTCTTGAGACAGTCACATCTCTTCATTAACACATTCCTTGCAAGAGTCACACTCCTTCACAAGGAAGCGCTGCCTTGATTCTTTATTTGTCTTAATATTTTCTTTAAAACCTGATTGGATCCCCTTTTGAGTTACTGTTTTATTTCTTATTGCATTCGTAAGAAACTAAGGCATTCTTCCGTGGTTATTGATTATTTAAATTATTCTGGGATCGTTGCAGTATACATATTAATTATGGCCCCTTATTGATCGCTGCTCTTAAATGAGACATAATCGTTGCTTTTGTGAATCGCTGCCTTTTAACATTTTATCTGCTGACTTGATTTCCATCGATACTCTTAGTTATGGCTCATATGATTTCATTTAGTCTGCTGCCTATTATATGTTATTTTAACATATTAATTTTATATTAGTTTCATATGCATATTTTTATTATTATATTATAAATTATAATTATAATAATATCAAATTGTTTTATTTTGTATTGTTAACATTTATATTGTTATATAATTATAATATTATCTTATGATAATTATAATTATAATAATATTAAATTACTAATATTTCTTTTTATATTTTTAATATGTATTTTATTTATTTATTTGCATTTCAATGTTTTATATCTTAGTGTTACAACTTTGGGGGCATGACATCTTCCTCTTTCCTAGTCTAGTGAAAACTTGGGGAGGTTCTAATATTTGCACACTGTTGTAGTCTAGTGAAAACTCAAGGAGAAGTTCTAATCAATGATATTATGATAGTGATAAAGATAATTGTCTAAGTTGTCAATTCCAATCTCCACTCCCAAATCCCCTCATTGTAATCAAATTTCTTATATGAGAAGAGATCCCAATAACTAGTGGGGGTCTAGGAGTGGAGATCTCAATGGGGTTGAGGGGCGGTGCCCCTTGTGGGGGTTTGGGGGCAACTACTTAAAACTTCTTGTTGCACACCATTTCACAATTTTATCACTTAAGCGAGAAATTATGTATTTGGCACATTTTTATGAAGAATATTTGCTCTCCAAGTGCTATGTGATGAAGTGTGAGGGGTGTTCATGCATTTATAGGGAAAAATCGTGATTTTTTTGACTTTTTCTTTTTTTTTTTTGGTTTCTTCTTTTTTTATTCATGTTTCACATTTTTAATGTATCTAGCGAGTTTTTTTTTGTCAAACTCATTGAGTTTTTGGCAAGTACTCGCCAAAAAATCAGCGAATAAAACTCGGTGAGTTTCTTTGGCAAGTAAATGGCGCTAAAACTTGCCATTTGTTTGACTTAGCGAGTTTTCTACGAGTATGCCATCTATGGTGCACTACTATGCTATAAAATTCTATGAGCTATAATATATATAAAACATGTGTTTTAACGTTCTAAAATTGCAATGTACCACAACATTTTGGGGATGCAGATGGTGGGATGGGGACATGTTTTTGGGATGGCGAGATTGTAGGAAACATATTTTGGGGATGTTAGTGTTAGGGTAGTTTTTGGGGATGGAGAGAGAGAGAGAGAGAGAGAGATAACAAACATGTTAAAACGATGTTTGATGATATCTGTAGAAGCTTGCATATCAACCACATTCCAATTTTTTTTTTAAAAGCTTGCACTTTTCAAACAATACTACATTGTACTAGACCATGACCAATGCACCTTTAGTACACTGACAATAATAACCAGTGTTCCATAGGGATGTGCTCCCCTTGAAATACTAGGCGTTTTTGAGATGCAGGGACACCTGGGGAACACCCCCTCGCCATCCCTTCGCCGCCTCCAAGTTTCCTTTGTCGTTTTTCAAACATTTCCTTAAAAGGGAGACATCTTTTGGCTGTTTCTTCTTGGGAAATGCCAAAAGGGGATTTTGGGAAGTCCTCGAGACTCCCAGTCATCCCTCAACACCTTTGGAAACTCGCAGAAGTTTTCTGTGGCCCAACGTTTATTTTGATGGTTTTTTTTAAAAGCAAAATGAAAAAGGTCACTTCAAAGGGTTAACCCTAACCCTAAGTCGACCCCAACCCCCAAGGCCTCTCAAAAAAGTTGTGAGAGAGACATATTGTCTCATTCTTATTCACAAATTCATTGCTACAGTTTGAACTTGAAGAGGAAGAGTTAAGTGAAAGTTTTTGATGATGATGCTACACAGACAAGGCTGGTTGGTATTGGTTTAGATGAGCTTGAGCATGTGGGGTCCAGCAGTTCCAGTGATGAGGAGATTGACATGGAGCTTGGGGATGATTAGAGGCATCAGGCCATTAGCCATTGACTCATTATTACTATTTTGTTTTTGAAGTTTGAAGTTTGAACATTGTTGATTGTAATTTTGAATCCTGATTATGAAATTTTGAAACTTCTAGTTCTCGTTCCAATGTCTATATTTTGATTTTCAATGTTCACTATTAAAATTTAAAAATTGTTACTAGTTCAATGCTATCATTGCAATATGTTTAAACTTTAATTATTCCTTAGTCTTCTACAATTATACATCTTTTTATAACTAATTTTTCAAGCACTATATATATTTCAGCACTGCTCCTCCACCGCCCCAACGACTCCACCGCCCCTCCCCCAAACTTAGGCCCCCCATCCCCCCCGCCTCCAAAACCCGTCTCCACGTCAAGAAACTCCATGGAACATAGATAATAACTGACTCTAATACCATCTCGAAAATTCTGAAGCTTGAGACATTGTGATAAAGTTTGAACAATGAAATCAGAAATTCAAATTATAGCTGTTAATGTTAACTGTTATATAACTTCAATCATTAGGTGTGAATCTGAATCATGATATATTTATCGCTGCTATACTACTGTTGCTGCTGTCACTGCTGTCATGATTAATTTTGTTGCTGTTATACTGCTGTCATGGTATATATATTGCTGCTGTTATAATGTTGTCAAGTTATACTGTTGTTATAATGCTGTCATGATATATTTAACTGTTTTTTTTTAATGTCATAAATGCTATTTTTTTTCACTAATATTATAAAAACTTGCATTGCTGTTGGGGATGTCTGGCCATCCTCAGGACAGTTGAGGGACATCTCAGATGTCCCCAGCCATCTTGGGGATGACCAATGTCCCTGCTGCATTTACTATTACTGCAACATGTTTAAGAAATGTTGCAAAGATTTGAAGATTTGGGGACAGCCAAGGGATGTCCCTTGCTGTACTGCTGTGCCCAAAATGCCAGTGGGGACAGGCACCTCAGTTTGAGGGCAAGGGGCATGTCCTTGTAGAACACAGTAAAATTATAATCCAAGTTGCCAGTTTGGGTTTTGGTATGCTGAAATGACAATTTTTTCCTCCAGGTTTGGTATGGCTGGATACAACCACAATATATATAATTAAAATATAGAAACATATTCATACTAACTATATAAATATAGTAAAAATTAATATAATTTTATAAATATATTAAAAATAAATAAATAATTTATACTTTTATAAATAATAGATTAATTAATACTAAATATAAAATAAATATATTCTTTTGTGGAGTGCCTCTACCTCTATACTAGTGTCTTGCTGTTCATCTGTGTTTGGGAAAGAATTTGTTTACAGGAAACAAGTTTCGTTGAGATCATGGTGCCCTCAAACTTCAGAAAGCCTTTATGAACACAACCTGTCACTATGTTCTTTGAGGTATTCTGGTTCTTCAATGCAATGTGACAATGGAAGCCTACAAGATTGACTTATCAACTGTTTTAGAAATTTTGGAATAGTTTGAATTATTTTATTTTATCATCTGTTTCAGAAATCTGGCCTTTTTTAGAACTGCTGAGTGGATTTGGGACATACCCACAGTGTACTCAGGTCAGTAGGGCTTTGCCCTAGTTGTCCCAGACTCCCAAAGCTGCTCCCACTCCTGCTCCTCTCTCAAACCCATTTTGTGCTATGGTGATAGACCTGATTTTTTAAGGACCCAGTAACATAGATTATATTTATAATGTATTTCAATAATCTTTAATTGTTCCCTGCCGTTTAACTGTATGGTGTGTTGGTTAAGTTGTGACATTGTTATGGTGGTCATTAGGGTTCAAATCTTCACTTTGTGAGTATATACCCAAGTTTGTCAATAAAATAAATAAATAAAATAATTTTTTAATTATTTCAATATTTATGCATATAAAAACAAATTTTGTACAAAATTAAATACAAAATAAAAAACACAAGTGATAATTAATAATTCAATGTCAATTGTCAAATCATAAATTTTACAATAAATCAAAATCATAGTTGCATGGAGACGCGTCTCCGACCCCTAGGACATGTCTCAAGTACCAGTACCCGTTTCCCCGTACCGGAATCTTGTCGGAGACATCCCTACTTCCAGGAGACAACTCACCAATATTTCCTTAATTTTTCATTTAAATAAACAAAAAAAACCCTACGTTTCAACAAGTTTCCATATGAAAAGAAAAATAATAAATTGACATTTATGAATTTCAATATGTAATATCAAATATGTAGTATGAACTCTTTGACAGTTGTGTATTTTAACTTTAAATTTAATATTAAACTTTACCAGTTTTCTTGTTTTGAAAGTTCAATGCCATGATATTTTCAGTTTTAATGTAGCAAATTTATAAATTTATAAATTATATTAAAAAAAATGGTGTCTCCAAGTACCTCCGTCTCCTAGTTTTCAAAAAGAGAAGTACCGGTACCGGTACTAGTCTCCCATACTAGTACCAGTACCGGTCTCTTGGCAACTATGATCAAAATGGTACATAGGAGCATTACTGGAAATGAGTTTGTCTTGGGAAACCAAACGCATAATTGAAATTCAATTATATGGTTAAAAGATGCTGTTTTTCCATCTGGCACATCCCAAAATAATTTTCCTTTTTTTCTTTTAAAAATTAGGGCAGGGGTTTGGGGCAGCACATGATTCAGGAAGGGCTTGAGGAGAAAGGACCTCAACACGAAAATTCAAATTAAAGCCTTTAAGGCCACGTGGACCTTCATGGTGCATGTCATTTTTAATATTTTTTATTTTTATTACATTTAAGCAAACTTCAATCCTTCAAAAAAAGTACTTTAGGGTTAATTTTTCTTTTAAATTCTTTTCTTATTGCAATTTATTTTGGAACATTGAGTTTTATCTGGGTTTGCCCAAGGCGTGGCCCTTGTATGTCTCATACATGCCTTGGATAAATGGATAGGCCAGGGATGATCCTGGACCCTGAACAAAACCTAGTCCAGATTGGTCCTGTTTCATTCAGTGTTCTTGGTGAACCTGATAACAAAATTATTTCTATCTTTATTTGTTGTTTCAATTTGTATTGAATTCTTCCTGTTTGTAATTACTAATTTTAGTTACCTATGGGCTGTTGATTTATAATATAGAAACAGAAATCGTGAAAAACTTTTGAGTAATCACGAACTATCACAAACTGTTTGTTTTGGTGATTTTTACCCTCAATAAAATTGTGGTTTTATCATTCAATTGTCTGGAATGGTTTTTTTCTGAATAAGTACAATTTAATCAGCGAAATCACAACTAATTGCAGGATTCAATGATTTTTTAATGGGTTTCTGAATTTTTTGTTTTTTCAAGCTAGTTTTCTAGCATAAAAACGTTTTTCATGGGTATTTTTTCTTTTTAATGGATTTGTCCTGAATTGCACCCATTTCTTGATCAAATGAGAGCGGAAGTGTATAGGACGACCAAGGCAAATCCCTGCTGACCTGGATACCATATGGGTACATTTGGGACATACCTGTAGGGTACCTGGGGTGGCAAGGGTGTGCCTTGGCCAAACTTGGGTTGTGCTCAGGGAGAACCCATAGCCAAAAAACTATATTATTTTTAAATTAAACAATGTTAATAAATGTCAAATCTGCATTTTTTGAAGAATAAAAAACATTCTCAACCCTAAAATATGATTGAAAACCTAAAATATTCCATCATTTTGATATAAACGTCTCCGTCATTTTGTGACAGTGCATGTACTTGTGCTTGTAGCAACTTTTGTATTCATAATTTCATAGTAAATGTTCGAGGTTTAACAATGATATGCTAAAAACAAAAGGGTTTGGAGGACTATTGGAGCTTGGTCAAAAGCAATAAAATTATGAAATATGGCATGCACCACGAAGGTCTGCGTGGTCTAAAAACAGTATATAAATACAAATATACAAATGTTTAATATATTGTATATTTTGCAATTATAAAACATGGGAACACTATTTATATTTGCAACTGGTTAAGCTATTTTAAAGTGTGTGTGATATATATATATATATAGCCTTCCTATATTTTATAGTTGCAAAATATACAATATATTAAGCATTTGTATATTTGTATTCATATACTGTTTTCATTTAAATAAAATTTATAGTTATTTGTATATACCATAGTTACAAAACTTAAACTTGGCAAATTGAAAATACTTGAAATATAGAGATCCTTTAAGGATTTAAAGCTTTTACTATGCACCCTTCAATAAATCAAATTTAAAGACAGTTAATTTTTGGAGCTTGGTCAAAAGTGATAAAATTATGAAAAATGGCATGCACCACGAAGGTCTGCATGGTCTAAAAACAGTATATAAATACAAATATACAAATGTTTATATATTGTATATTTTTCAATTATAAAACATGGGAACACTATTTATATTTGCAACTGGTTAAGCTATTTTATTATTTGTGTTTTCAGTTTTTTAAAGTGTAAGTGTGTGTGTGTGTGTATAGCCTTCCTATATTTTATAGTTGCAAAATATACAATATATTAAGCATTTGTATATTTGTATTTATATACTGTTTTCATATAAATAAAATTTATAATTTGTATATACCATAGTTACAAAACTTAAACTTGGCAAATTGAAAATACTTGAAATATAGAGATCCTTTAAGGATTTAAAGCTTTTACTATGCACCCTTCAATAAATCAAATTTAAAGACAGTTAATTTAACAATTAAAAGCTAATTTAATGACACACATGCATCCATCAATCTAATGAGTACAATAGTTATTTGAGTTGAAGGAAACAACAATTTGAAATATAAATATTCGTAAGGGTTTTAGGTTTACCAAACTCATGGATTATGATATTTATGGCATCAAATATAAAAATCACACAAAATCATGACTATGGTAGAGAGGAGCTCGTATAACTTGATCCAACATCACTAGTTCTATGTAGAGTTGTCTTTGTATCTCAGACAAGTCTGCAACAGCTCCTAGAGCCATAGGAGCATTACTTAGGATAGGGTTTTACTCGGGAAACCAAAAGTATAAATATAATTCAATTACTTGGAATTTAAATTGGAAAACGCCAAAAAATAAAAAATGTTACTTTTACAGCTGGCTTGACACAAAATGATTTTTATTTTTTCTTTTTAAAACTTGCATGGGGACTGAGAGGAATGCCATTTATATTTGCAAGTGGTTAAAACTTAAGCTATTACAGTATTTATATTTTCAGTTTTGTAAAGCACATATATATAGTTGTACCTGTACCAGGAAAACAATTGCCATACTGGTGTACCCGAACCCGTGTCTGTTCCAGAATCGGCAATCTATGCTTTTTTTGGAAGTATGAGCAATGTTTGTTTGCATGATTGCTATTGGCATTTTCAAGCATGGTTTGATTATCACTTTCCAGCTTTGTATTAAGGAATTCATTTAATAAATCTGTGAGGATCACATCTGCGTCATAACTTGCTTCATAATGCTTTTGAAGGATGATATTCTAGAAAAGAGACTAGAGATAAGTGTTTTGAAGAGTGGACGACAGTTTATGTTTAGAAAACTTGAACTAGCAACCAGGTATTTCTCAGTTTTACTCTTCAATATTTCTAAAAGTTCTGGTTATGAGTATGGTGATATTTCTATCTGTGAGGGAAGATAACTAGCTGAACTTTCTATGTTGTCGAGTCCAAAAGATTCACAAAACATTAAGAGCCAAAGAATAGGTCCCTAGGCTCAGGACATCTTGAGGGTATCTTAGACTTAGACTATCTGTTGTGGGGTTGGTTGGACATCTCTATAGTTTAGTCCAAGACTAAGGGGGTGGATTTGGAATGGCCTCTGAGGCCTAGGCACAGTTTTGTGCTTCCCTGGAAAATACTTGACATTTTAAATATTTTTTCATGAGAACAACTTACAAACAAGCTTTAAATGATTCTGCTTGTTTAATTGTTGCTGATAAAATAGTAAAATACCGCCGTTATCTGTTGCTTCTGTTCCATGTAGTATTGGATGGTTATATTGCATGGTTCCATATATTTTAGGATATAAAATTGCAAGGAGGCAGACTATCATTTTTATTTGCTCTCTGTCTTTATCCTATTAAAATGCCTTTAAATTTAAAATGCAGCATGTTTTTTTATCCTTTTTTTTTTTGCATTTTTCTGTGTTTTTGGAAAATCTGGATTTTTCCCAATTATATCCCAATTTTTGAAAAAGCCTTTATTTTTTGGTTTGCCATTTTTTACTGCTTTATTTACAGATTTCTTAGTTTTCATACTTTGTTAATTTAAGAACTGGACCTTTAATGCCAATGGAATTTACACATTTTGTGTAATCTAAAAATCTGGCTTATGGATCTAGTAATAAATCTTTTGATTAACATTGTATGATTTTAATCATTGCAAAAGCTTGATATGGGGTATTATTGCTTTCATTTGTCGAGACTTTTAGATAATTTTGGTTTCAAATTCCAAATTTCAAACCGAAGAACGAGTTCATTAGTCATTGACCGACCTCTTGAAGTCATATAACAATTCCCAGTTTTTGTTTGTTTGTTCCGAATTAATTTTTTAAACTATATAGTTATGTTTTCACTTTTAATTGTTTCTGTAGAATGTCTTGTAAGTTCTGTTCAACATTTTGGAGCAAGTAAAGGCTTTTTAAAAATGTATTTAAACCAGATACTAACATTCTTTCTTTTTCTTTTTTTCTCTTGTAGTTATATGACATGGTAGTTCAAGCTAATGATATTTCAGATGAAGCAAAGGCCCGAATAAGCCAGAGATTAGCTGAAGCTGATAAGGTGATTTTCTCACTAATTATCTTTAAATTTCATGAATTCCACCTCAATATTAGTAGCATGTTGTGTTCTTTAATATACTCTCTGTGATCTGAATAGAGTGTGTTGATTTGCAGTGCCTTATTGATGGAGCTGATGAATACTTGCAGCTGTTGGATGTAACCAGCAATACAATGCGTGCCTTATGTAACATGACTCAAGAATGTTGTTTTTAATATAGATAAAAATGGGTTTTGAAAAGGTTGTTATTGATATTTATTCACATGAGTTCACTGAACAGATGGCTAGCATGCTCATACTATATAGTCTCTTTATGCTGTCTCCTTGAGCTGATGAATGTTACAGCCTTTGGATGTAAGCAGGCAATGCAATTCATGCATTTGTAATATTGTTCAAGAATGTTGAATGATCAGAATTAACAACGGGCTTGCTGCTTGTCTAATTTTATTTCTAGAAGAATATTTATATATTTAGGTATAGTTTTGAAGTGTAGTCAATCCATGTTTTTTGTGCTTGTACCCTTTCTCTTGCCTTTTTTTGGCTATTGAAAGTTGACTTCATTTGTTGGTATATAAGAAGTGAAGAATCTCCAAATTGGGATTGATATCATTCAGTGTATAGTTAATTAGACTTGAAATTGTCAAAGCACTTGACATAAAGATTTCAATGTCTCCTCGAGCTGATGAATGTTACAGCCTTTGGATGTAAGCAGGCAATGCAATTCATGCATTTGTAATATTGCTCAAGAATGTTGAATGATCAGAATTAACAACGGTCTTGCTGCTTGTCTAACTTTATTTCTAGAAGAATATTTATATATTTAGGTATAGTTTTGAAGTGTAGTCAATCCATCTTTTTGTGCTTGCACCCTATCGCTTGCCTTTTTTTTGGCTATTGAAACTTGTCTTCATTTGTTGGTATATAAGAAGTGAAGAATCTCCAAATTGGGATTGATATTATTCAGTGTATAGTTAATTGGACTTGAAGTTGTCAAAGCACTTGACATAAAGATTTGAATGTCTCCTTGAGCTGATGAATGTTACAGCCTTTGGATGTAAGCAGGCAATGCAATTCAAGCATTTGCAATATTGTTCAAGAATGTAGAATGATCAGAATTAACAATGGGCTTGCTGATTGTCTAACTTATTTCTAGAAGCATATTTATATATTTAGGTACAGTTTTGAAGTGTATTCAATCGATATTTTTTGTGCTTGTACCATTTCTCTTGCCTTTGTTTTTGCTATGGAAAGTTGGCTTCATTTGTTGGTATATAAGAAGTGAAGAATCTCCAAATTGGGATTGATATTAGTGTATAGTTAATTGGACTTGAAATTGTCAAAGCACTTGACATAAAGATTTCAATATTATTTTTCTGAACAAACTTCGGCTTGAATTCAAATGTTTTATTTTCCTGCAATGATTGAAATTTCCACTCACGTGGTCTACTAAATCAACCTTGTACTGTTTTCTTGATATGTTCATAGAGGCCCCCGCCTTTGTGATGCTTTCTTTATGTTTCTAAATGTCGTAATGTTAAGCTTAACTCCCAACAAAACAAAAACATATTATTCAAGGTAATCGTGGCATTCATTAAGTGTTGGTATTGATAATGTAGATTAAGATTTATCAAATATTTTTTTAAGTACCAATAAGACTTCCATTGTAATAATATTAATGAAGCCTTCACAGACCAGGGTACTTTAATAGTGGTGACACCTAGTTGGTAGACTATGAAGCAATGACATAGCACAACTTGACATATGATGTGGCGTCTCTTTTTGGAGAAATATTTATGGGGGATCTTGTGATGGTGCTACTTGCGACAAATAACTAGATTCATGAAATACAAGAAAAAGGTTGATTAAAACATAGTGAATAATATTGTATGATCTAACAAAATCATATTAAAGAATATTGCGTATTTCTTCAAGGGGGTAATTTCTTTTGAACAATGTTCAAAACAATACAATTTGTAGATACCTATTGTACTATGAAAATCTTCATTATACAAAATCTACCCAACAAACTATGGCTTCCTAAGTATGTCGAATAAATTAGCTTAGCAAAAGGGACGACTTTCGAAGCATATGCATTTGATGGTATTTAGGAAAATAATTAGGATTGTGGCTCTCAACATGTCCTCTCTTGTAAAAAGCTTTGTCCTCAAAGGTTGAGATGATGCAGGTTGGGCATGAATGTGTTAGCAAAGAGCTCTCTTTAGACAAGAAATGTGGAAGACTAGGTTGAGCTTGTACAAGGGAGGAAGCTCCAATTTGTAGGCAATTGAACTTGTGATCCTTGAATCTAGTACACCTATTTTGCATGAGTTAGAGATGACAAATCATATGTGTTGCCATTGTGCATTTCACATGGTGGCAAATCACTTATGTTTGTCATGTAAAAGCTAATGGAGTGGGGGAGCATTTGTAAGATAACCCTCTTCATGAGGGAGTGTCATTATAGTGGTAATAATGTTCATTTGTTGTTTGTTCATTGTGTTCACTTGGTTTTGGTTGACAATGTTGGTGTATGGTGTTATAATGTTGATGTGGGGGTGCATCATTTTGAATCATTGTATTTTTGGAGTAACGATGACCCCATTGTGATTTGGTCTGAAATTTGTTGGGATGGTGTTGAGCTTTTCATGAGTGTTAGCCAAAAAGTTGTCAAGGTGTTGGTTTTCTACTTCAAATAGTCTTTCTATGAGAATTCTCTGTTTGTTGTTTCTTTTGACTTGTTGTAAGGTGTGCCCCTATTATCTAACTTGTTCTTGGTCGATTGCATTGAGGATTGTTTGAGTGATCCTTATATCACATAGGACATCCTCTATCTAATCTTCCCTAAGTCTAGGACACATGGGCATGAGATATTGAGTGAGATGGAGAAGTGAAAGGTTGGGAGAGTGATTTCAGTGATCTTAGTGTAGACATGCAAAAATGCCTAACTTGTATCTCATATCCTTGACCTCCCATTTTTTATCACTTGAAAGGAATATTCCTTTATTAAAAAGAATATCTTAATCCTCCATAATTAAATAAACTTGAATTATTTAATTGTTCTAATTTCCCTCTCAAATGCATATTCCTATGGAATATTGTTTTTCAAAATATCCTAAAATATCTAAATCTTCTCATTCATTCAACCCTTCATTTCTTGATCTAATCTTCAGCCTTCATTTCAAAATATCTTAAACCAATTTCCTTAAATTGTGGAGATATTTTGAGTTCAAAATAATCTTGATCCTTCATCCTCCTTGATGTACTCTAATTCCTTCATCTTAAGATCCAATATCAACCATTGATCATAATTTTGAAAATCTATAAAACATCCTTCATTCCTTTATTATCACCACCTAGAAACTTTGAATTCTTGAGCACATTCATATCATTGAGCATTTGAGCAATTTTATCATCATCTAGGTTATCATTCATGCTTTCACAACTATGGGAGCTATGATTTGAGCAATCCCACATACCATCAAAACAAATTTCAAAATGGGATGCTAGGTTTGCCTTGTTTGATTTCAATTTCATTATGTGTATGCTGATTTCTAACTTGTGGCATTTTATCTCATTTGTAAGTGGGATTTGATCATTTCTTGATTTGGGTATTGTGAATTCTAACCCTTATTTGATAATTCATGTTTCATTTCCATTTCCCACTAACCCCACTTCACAGTTTTGGCACATCTGATGGGACGCACATCCTTGATTTGACGAAATTTTGTTGAGTTTTGATGATTATCAAGCTTCTAGAGCAATCATGTTTTATAGAGCTGCCTTCGACGTTCGCGAACTATTGCCTCTGACAATATTGCCATGTCTGCTTGCTGTTTGGGTAGGGTTTCTGACAATTTTTGCTGCCTGTGCACGTTTTGCTGCGATTAATAGAGAATCAAAGCCGCTTCTACAGATTCTGCCACTTTTGCAAATTCTGTCACATTTGCCAGTAACATAGAGCCTCAAACACATATTTCGTTGTGTCTGCTAGAAAAAACAAAGCCGCTTCTGAGGTAAATATGGCCACATTTGACTATTATCTTTAGCTTTTGTTTTCTTTCAGTGACTTTTTGATTTTGGATTTTGATCTAACCCTAACCCTAACCTTTTTTGTTTGTTGTTTGTATGCTTTTTCATCTAACTTGTTTGTGCAACATTCGTTGGGGAAAGACACATTTTCAAACTATTAATCTATGTGTGGGAAGGTTAAAAGAAGTTGAAATTGATAAATATGTGTGGGAAGGTTATGTAAAGGAGACATGGGAAAAAAATAAAGGAATGGATGTTGAATGACATGAAGAAATAGTAGTTTTTATCCTAAAGAAGGATATGAATAGAGAAAGTATGATGAAATAGAGGAGCCTAGTAAGAAGGAAATCCTCTTGGAAGAGGATAATGAATGGAGAAGTAGAGAAGATATGATGAAATGAAGAGAAAAAGAAATGGTCATATCGAAACCCATATTTTATCTAATATTGATTTGGTTGCAGTAAATGCAAAGAAAGGGAGAGTATGAGAAAAATAAATCTTCATACAAGGGGATAAGGAAAAGGAGAGAAATGAAGAAAGATTGTGTGCAAGTGAGGAAAGAGGAAATACTCTTGAAGGAGGATAATGAAAAAGAGAATAGAGTGGACAAGGAACAACATGGAAGTGGAGAAAATGAAGCGGATGAAGACACAAAAATGGTGATATTTGAGGGCCCTTTATTTGATGAAGAAATTGGTGAAGATGAAGACTCCTTGTTAGGAGAGGAGATGGAAAAGATAGTTTATTTGAAAGATAAATGTTAAATATACATGATAAGGTGATGGAGAAGATGCAAATAGGAGAAAATAAATCCCATGGTTATGCTATTTTTTGAATGCAAATATAAGGGAAGAGGCGACAAAGTGTCATATATATGGTAGTGAAGAAGGGAAGATCCTCATACTAGAGGATGAAGAATAAAATAATGAGAGTGAAGCTAAAATATATCTTTTTTGAAGGCATAAAGGTGAAGGATGGAATTGCAGTAGCATAAATCACAGAGGTAACATGTTGTATTTCTAAATTTTAGAAAGATGATATTATTGTTTACATTCAGAAGAGAAGAAAGAATCTATGGGTAATAAAGAGGGTGAAGAAGGTAATATTGCTAAGGAAAATAATAGTGAATTTGCAACAAATTTTAGTCCTTTGAAGGAAATAATGAATGTAATGCAAAAAAGTACAAGATAATAAGATATAGGAGATGATGAGAAAGAAGAAAGTGAAGATGAGAATGAAGAAGAGAAGGAAATGATGGTGGATGAGAAATGGAGAAGTGTAGTAGAGAACAACATGAAGTTGGAATTTATGGTGTAGAAGAGCATTGATGAACATGTGAACATGAAAAAAGAAAAGTATGAAGAGGAAGAAGTATGTAAGGAGAAGAGGGTGGAAATTCTTGGTTACCATGATTTTTTTAATGCTAATATGTATGCAAGTGTAGTGAAGAGAGTATAAGGAAGGTGAGAAACTTTTCTAAAGTGTGTGACCTATTTGCTAGTTGGTATGAAGTGGAAGTGATGAGAGAAATTTGAGAAGAAGATTCTTAGGTGAGGATAGATTATGGTGGGTTAATTCCCATGAGAGAGGAATATGAGAGAGGAACTTGGTTGAGGTGGTCCAAATACGGTGGGAGAAATCCCACAAGAAAAGAGGAGGAAAGAAGCATTAGGTGGAGGTGGACGGTTTGTGGTGGGTTAAAACCCACAAGAGAAATGAGAAGGTGGAAAATATATTGGAGGAGGGGGTTGGGATATGATGGAAAAAGATCCAAAAATGAAGAAAAGAGAGGAGAAAAAAATTGGTAGAGGAAGAGAGGATTTGTTCATGCTAAATGTTGGAAAAGGAAGAAAAAGAAAAAGAAAAAGAAAAGCTACCCATCACAACATTGGAGTATGTTGTAGGTTGTTCACAACTTGAAAGGTTAGTTCTAATACTCAACTCCATTTTGTGAGCTATGCTCACAAACTTCTTACTTGACGTGTTTGGTGTAGGAGCATCCAAGTTCATAAATGATCCAACATTAGCCAAAACTATTTCAAGTTCTTTTAGTTTTTGTTTAATTTGTTGTTTCAACTAAATTTTGGTTAAATGGCTTTAAGGAATTTCCAGATTGGGTCAAATTAAGGGTATCAGCTTGTAGAGAAGCCTAATGGGTATTTGCAGATCAAATTTGGTAAGAATTGGGTGAAAAATGACTAAGTTGTTCCTATGTGGCTATTTGGTCTGCTATCAGAATTTTACAGAGATTTACTATTGAATTAGCCCGTTTACAACCAATTTTGACATATTTTCCTGCATGACTGGTACCAACTAGTTTTTCCATATTCACAAACATATTGTAGTCAACTAAACTAGACTATTTTCAACCAATCTAAATAGTCTTAGTAGGTTGCAATTTCTTTCCCAACATCATTGACTGTGGACATGGAAATTGTACTCCTTTGTAGATAGTACAATGTGTGGTCTAATTTAGTCCTATTTTAGACACCCTTGCATCAATCGCCCCTTAAAACTATATTTATAGGCCCCTAATGCTCATTATTTTGGACTTTAAGGCCTATTCCACTCATAAATCATACAAATCCCGAAAAACAACATTTAAACCACTCAAATTTCATGAAACCCACCTCAAAAATCCTTGGTGGGACTAAGTCGCCCAAGGTAGCGACTTAGTCCCTTTTGAGGTATTTTTCACTTTTGAGCAGGAAAATCACCGACTTAATTCAAATTCTTGATGGATGTCAGCCAGTGAAGTTAAAATAATGAATAAATTAGTGTTAATGCCTATAAATACATGTTTTTAGGTCAATTTTCACAACATTAAGTCATTTTCATCAAGCAAAATCAAGAGTCAAGAGTTAAATATCTTTCATAAGAAGATTCATTAGTCTTTCTAGAACAAATTTGAAGCTTTAGGGTAGCAAGCTAGGGTTTTTACAGGTCTTCAAGCTCACTTTTTGTCCAATATATCACATTGCAAAGGGTTGATCATGGATGCCTATGGAGAATCACAAAGAAATCTAGGTTGAGGAGATGCAACTAGCCATCAAATCAAGCCTAAGAACTTGTTTACAAAGTGATTCCATCTTCCATTTTCTCTCTATTTTCAGCCTAAGGAAGGTTTGCATGTCATTAAGATTCATTTCTAATGTGATTTAGTGTCTCTTAGGATGAGTCTTGCATTGTTCTAAATCTATTTATGCATCTTATTCTCGCACATTAGAATAGGGTTGCATCTTAATTTCAGACTTCCTAGTCTTAGACACATTTAGGGCTAGGGTTTTATGCATATTTTATCTCTTTCAAGGTTTAAATACCAACTAGGGGTTTGACCAAGGAAAACTCCCCATTAGAAATCAACTTATACTATGCTTTGTAGGTATTTTTGCAAATTCAGATCTGAGTTCCTGTCAGAAAATAGAGTGCAGATTGTGGGCTTCCATTCCACTTTCAAATTTGCAGAAAATCCAAAGTGGACTAAGTCACCAATAGTGGTGACTTAGTCCCACTGCACTGGTTTTTTCAGAATTTTTAATAGTTTCAGATACACATTTGGCAGAAACAGATTCCAACCTTCATCAATTTCTAGGTGCACAATTTTAGTTTAGCATCTTTCTTGTTCTTTATTGCATTCATTCTATCTTTTTGCATATCACAATGTGTTTTCAAACAAGTTGCATTTCTTAGGTTTTGCATTAATAAGTCATATCTTTTATCATTTTGTTGCATTTAGACATTACATTTAGGCATACTTCATCCATCCTTGCATTGATTTTGAGTGTTTATATTGCATTTTGGCTTATCTTTCTCCTTTTAGGTGAAAAACCCTAGAAGTGTTAAAAAGCCCCTGGGTTCCAAAATCTTTGTATACATTTTGGTGAAATCCTTGATTTATGCCTTACATCCAGTTTAATTTGTATCAACATTGCATTAGGTTTTAATTAATGAGGTTTAAATATTGCAATAGTGGTGTCTCATTTGTTTTACTCTTTCCAAATAGTGAAATTTCGCATTTGACCTTAGATTTGCATGGTATAGTGCTACAACACATCATTATCCAACAAAACAAAAACTTGGGGCCTCATCAGGACTAATTCGCCACCGGCACCAAGACACATTTTGGCATTAGTGTCAACATTTTGTCAGCTTACTGCTTCTGCTCAAGTATCACATCTAACTATGACTACTGACTTGGTACCAGGGTAGCATTAGATTCTTGCAATTTTCATTTTCAACATTAGTTCCTAGTTCATTTAGATTAGATTCATCAAAAAATGCAAACAAAAAAATTTAGCAAAAATGAACCAATAAAAACAATGCTTCACTTTAGAAAAACTATATCATCCAAACCTCTTAGTAGTGATGACTTGGATAAGTTAGATGAAGCTCTACATAGCTTCCTCTCTCTAAGTTCTTCCACTAAGGCTTGTGATGACAAACCCAAACCAACCAACGATAGCTTATCTTCCAAACCTTTTAGTAGTGATGAATTTGATATGTTAGATGAAGCCCTTGAGGACTTCATCTCACAAAAGCCATCCATGAGGGTTTGTTGTGAGCAACCTAAAACAAAAGTTGTTAATTTAATTCAACCTCAACTTGTCCTTTACCCACCTTCACATAAACCTCCACCTCCACCTACACTTGAGTTTACCCTTTACCCACCTAAGCATGATGTTGTTACACACACACATTACACTAGAAATAACCCACAGCCATCGCAACCAACCCCAACCTCCTTACCTTTTCCCAATTCTATACTGCCTAGTGCCCCTCGATTAAGGGAGTATGATCTCATTGAGCAACTTAAGAGAAATCCCTCAAAGATATCCCTTTCGGACCCTCTTCAGAATTCACCAAACTATCATTCTATGCTCCAAATAACATTGCAACAAATAGTGGTTCCTCCTGGTACAAACGCAAATGACGTGGCAACTCTTATACAAGGAATGAATGTAGTTAATGTGGACATTACCTTTCATCAACATGAGCTCCCTCTGTTAGAATTAAGGAAGCAAAATGAGGCCTTTATGATAATTTCTCAATACAATACAATAGGCATTAAAAGAACCCTTGTTGACAATGGCTCTACCCTTAATGTGTGCAATGTAAAGCTCCTAGATCGATTACGTGTGGATAAATCACAAATCAAACCTGATTCCTTATCTATTAGAGGATTTGACAATATTACAAAGCAACTGCTCGGTATAATCACTTTACCTATCACAGTTGGAATGGCTACCTTGCAAACTCCTATTCATGTCATGCCCTATGATCTTGCATACAATCTTCTTTTGGGAAGGCCATGGATTCATGAGATGCATGCCGTGCCTTCAACCCTTCATTGAATAATGAAATATGTCTATAACAACAAATTTTATCAAGTTGAAATAGACCCCGAGCTTGAAAGTTGCTTACACCTTGAAAAAGGAACAAGTCCTCTGAACACTTTAATTCCAACATCTCACATAGAACTCTTGAGACCAATAAACAAGAAGAAGAATCAGTGTCTAAATTACTAGGTGACGATTGGGGTACATTAGAATTCACACCTTCATTTATGGATGAATACATAATCACAAGAAAAGAGGATGAAAACAAGAACAACCAACGTTATGTCAACTCAGAATTCAGAAGAATCTTCCCAAACATCTACCTCATCTACTTTGGATGAGAATACAACGTACACAACAAATTTTGATGAGATAGATTATCAACAACCACCCAATCCGAAGGAAATGGAAAGAATTTATGGACGAGGTTATAAGCTTATGAAACAATTGGGATACAATGGTAAAGGATGTTGAAAACATGAACAAGGCATTCGTGTCCCTATAGAACCTAATACACAAGAGACAAAGACTGGTTTGGGATATTCCTTTTCTAGGATAACAAAAGCAACTCAATGTCCATCGCTAAACATCAACACCATCACATGTAAACCAAGAATCAATATTACACTAAAGCATCCCAAATTGCTTGATATGGATTCATCACCGTCATGGGGGTATGTTGATAGTGATGAAGCCTTGAAACAAACGTTAGGTGCTTTTGATAAGCCATCTTCTTCCAAGAGAAAAGTTACTTGCGCTGTGATAAGTACCAAGCAAAAAGATATTGATACTAATTAGATAAACACAAGCATGGAATCATATGATCTTGAATTTCCTAAGTCTAATGCACCCCCCTTAGGAGATACAATTGATATACCAATGGACATAGATGATAAAGAAAAGGTTATTAAGATTGGGAAGTGCCTTGATGATGAAGAACAAGAGGATACTACAACCTTGCTTCATGCTTTTCCTGAAATTTTTGCTTGGAAATATTTCGATATGCCAAGAATAGACCCGAAGATAGTCACACATAACATTGTTCTTGCTAAAAATGCTAAGCTTGTTCGACAAAAGATACGAAAAATGAATCCTAAGATAGCCTTGCATGTTAAAGGAGAACTTGAAAAACTCCTCGATGCAGGTTTCATTCAACCTATTGATTATTTTCCTTGGATCTCAAACATTGTCGCATTTGCTAAACCTATTAATCATATTAGGATATGTATGGATTTTTGTGACTTGAATAAAGTTTCTTTAAAAGATGATTTTTCCCTTCCTAATATTGACATGATCGTGGATTCAACTACGAGACATGCTTTGTTGTCATTCATGGACATATTTTCTGGTTATAATCAAATCTTCATCAACCCACAAGATCAATACAAGACAACATTCACAATTGTTTGGGGAACGTTTTGTTGGGTTATGATGCCTTTTGGATTAAAGAATGTAGGCACAACTTATCAAAGAGAAATAACATTGATATTTCATGATTACATACATAAAATATTGGAAGATTGTGTTGATGACATCCTTTCCAAATCCTTAACAAGATAAGACAATGTGAATGTCCTTCGACAAATCTTTGAACGAATGCGTAAATACAACATGTGCCTAAATCCAAAAAAGTGTCTTTGGAGTAGATAGTGGAAATTTTTTAGGGTTTATCATATCTCACAAAGGCATTGAGGTGGACACAAAGAAAATTGATGCTATAATAAACATGCCACCTCCTAGGAACATTTCTCAATTGCGCACATTACAAGGAAGAATTCAAGCCATTCGTCATTTTGTCGCCTCCTTAGCTGATCAAACATTACCTTTCACACATCTCCTCAAAAAGGATGTGCACTTTGATTGGAATGAGGATTGTAAATAGGCCTTTGAGAGTTTGAAGGACTACCTTGCAACTCCGCCCGTTTTACAACCCGCTATGCCAAACAAACCATTCATCCTTTGCATTGCCGCATCTTCCCATGCTCTTGCCTCATTGTTGGCTCAACAAGATGACAATGGAAAAGAACATCCTATTTATTACATTAGTTGAACTTTAATCAATTATGAAACATAATACACACCAATCAAAAAACAATGTTTGGCTCTTGTATTCGCTACTAGTAAGTTGCGACATTATTTACTAAGTGCTGAAATACAAGTCAGGAAAAAAATTGATCCTCTCAAACATCTTTTTAATAAAACAAACTTATCAGGACGTCTAGCTAAACGGGTAATGTTGTTGATCGAGTTTGACCTTAAGTTTGTTTCATAAAAAGCAATCAAAGGCCAAGCCTTGACCGACCACTTAGCTGATGCTTCTTCTCCTCTAGGGTTACCTAGCAATGACTCTTTTCCCGATGATAGTGTGTTAACAACAGACATTCCTACATGGGAACTATACTTTGATGGATCCAAATGTAGAACAGGCTCTGGTGTTGGAGTTATCTTAATTCCACCTATAGGAAAGCCTATTCCCTTGTCGTATCGATTAAATTTCCTATGTACAAATAACACAACTGAGTATGAAGCACTAATTGTTGGGTTGTGTGTTGCTTTAATCATGGGTGCCAAAGATATTAAGATCTTTGGTGACTCGCAATTAGTAATTAAACAAATAAATGGAACATATCAAGCCAAGCATGACAATTTATCCAAATACAAGATCTTATCATGCACTTGTTAGAGAAGTTTCAGACATTTACCATTGATAACATCCCACGAAAAGATAATCGGCTTGTGGATGCAATGGAAAGTGCAACTTCTCTTATATCCCCTCAAGATCCTTCAAAAAATTTCACATTCACTATTCACCTTATCATGAAACCTTCAATCGACGTAAAAATGGAAGACGTTTTAATAACAAATGAGGAAAACTTGAGTGAATGGTATGATACCATATTCAACTATTTGAAAAGTGGTACCTTTCTCGAGCCAACACCCAAAAACCTCCATGCTCATTTGCGAAAGCTTGCGTATAAATATATAATCCTCATTGGTGTGTTGTATCGAAGGTCATTCAATGGTATCTTACTTAGATGCTTAAACAAATTTGAGATACCTCTAGCACTTCACCAAGCCCACGAAGATGCTTGTGGTGGAAATTTTGGAGGGAAAACTTTGGTTCCAAAAATTATCTATATTGGGTATTACTAGCGCAACATGGAATGTGATTGCTTTGATTATGTTTGAAAATATCATAAATGTCAAGAACATAGCAATTTGCATCATGCTCATGCTAGTGAAATTCAAACTCAACTTCCAATATGGCCCTTTGCGGTTTGGGGATTGGACATTATAGGAAAAATTTCACCCCCTTCTTCTGCTAGACAAACCTTTATCATCACTGCAACTGATTATTTCTCAAAATGGGTAGAGGCCTTTCCTCTTCGATCTACAAAAGCTGAGGTAATATGTCGCTTCATCCTAGAACACATTATTGCTCGCTTTGGACTCCCTTCTGCATTAGTCTCTGATAATAGTACACCATTTAAGAATAATGATGTGAAGAAGTTTTTGGAGACCTTTAATATCCAACATCGTTTTTTCAACACCTTATTACTCGCAATCTAACTGTCAAGTTGAATCAACTAATAAAGTCCTTGAATTTTTTTTGAAGAAAATTGTTAATAAAAATCATAGGGATTGGCACACACAATTACATTATGTTCTTTGTGCTTATCGCACAAGTGTTCGATCTTCCACAGAGACCACACCTTATAATTTGTTCTATGGTAGTGAATCAATAATGCCCTTGGAGTTAGAAATTCCTACACTAAGAATTGCTCTTCAAGGACTTGTTGACGATACACACTATCGCAAACAATGATTACACCAACTGGAGATGCTCGATGAACATTGCATTAACACTCTTGAACATCTTCAAGCTTATCACAAAAGGAAACATCACCATTACAATCTTAATGTTATCCCTTGATCATTCCACAAGGGTGACTTAGTTCTATCCACAAATCAGTGTAACATCAATGCCAAACCAAATGAAAGAGACAAATTCAATTCTAATTGATTAGGACCATACATTGTTGACAAAACTTTTGGGTCTGGTGCATACATGCTAACAGAACTAGATGGCACACCCCTTAAGGAACCTATCAATGCCACACATTTGTGTCAGTATTATGTCTAACCCCTTTGAATAGTATGAATGATAAAGCAGTGTTGTTAAAGCTATTGGGTCATAACCTATATGCTTTCACATTGCTTCGTTATTAACAAACCAATCATGCGTATGTATTGAGCACTAAAGTGATTATTTAATATATTTTTATAATTACTTTAGGTTTCATACTATTCATATTCATCTTGTGTGTTAGGATAAACTACATCATTTAATTTGGCATAATATACTTAATCATCATTTCGTATCTAAAAGAAATTGCAACAAGTTTTAATTAGATCACATAAACTTTGTTAAATCATGAAGACATTAATTAAGTAATCTTACAAAGGTTATTTAATTAATCAAATTTCCATTTAACATTCAAATACATTAAGACAAATCATAAAACATCAAATGCTCATATATATACATATCCAAAGTTTTATGTACATATCATCACAATATACAATATCACTAAGGTCTATGGGAACTCGACCCCTCAGGCTCTATTGCTTGTGATCCGGTAGCAGGACGTTGGGAGATGGTCATATGTGATCATGACCATGATTTTCCAAACCTGAGTGGAAACTCTAGGCCCTGTATCCGTCCAAGGGCCACCTGATGCTCCCCTGCTATCTGCTCCCTCTCTGCCTATAGTCGTGATACCTCTGCATGTAGTCTCTCAACCTCTATTGGAGTTTGGGATGATTGTCTTGTAGTCTTGACTTGGTAGAGTCATCTCCTCACACTCTCATACGTTGCATGTAACCTTGCGAATGGTCTAAGTGACTCCAGATCCTCCTCCACGATAGGTGGAGGCACGTAATATGAGTCCATCTCCTCCTCGTCGATGGATGCATACACTATCTTTGTAGCCGCCTGATGGTAGAGCTCCCGCCAGTCTCTCGTCACTCCTGCAAGGTATAAACAGTATAGAATCAATACACATCATCATGATATATATATATATATATATAGGTGCATAAACACTAAAGTACATGCATAAAATCAAATATCATCACCTATATCTCCAGTAGGCTAAGCAATCTCAACATCATCTTGTGTAGGGGGCATGGAAGATCTGTTGGCCTCTCCACGACTGTGAGTACTGGTGCCTGTTGCAACTACTGCTCATGATCTCATCATACGGATGGGAGAGGGATCTACCCACTCATGTCGATCCTCAGCTACTGCCTCATCACTCTTACTCAGGGGTGGCTCCTCCTCCTCATCCTCCTCCTCATACTCCTCCTCCTCCTCTCCCTCCTGACCATCATAGTATGGATCTGCATCCTCATTGTACGCATCATCAATGAAATCAGTGAGTATATCTGCAGCCATGTAGCGTGTCTCCTCAACCCTATCCTCTCTGTCATCTCCCTCATTTGGTAGTGGACCTGCATCTCCCACTGGCTCATCCATCGGATAAACCGGAGTTGGTCGTGTCATCGTCCACCACTCATAATCCCCTGTGGCATCAATGTCGTCTGCGTTGGAGACTGGAGGCTGGTCATAATCTGAGAAGTTAGAGTCACTCTTGGCCACATGGTCTAGAGTGAGCCGCATTGTAACACCTGGTCTTCAGGCACTCTGCACTGACCTCTTGAAAGAGGATCGTGCTCGGGGTGGTATTTGAATTTGTCCAAATTTCCGCATGATTCGATTGTAGTAAAAAGGACGTACTATGTGGTCATGTCGCCCAACCAAAAATCTATCTAACAAAAGTCTCCTCAACTATCTAGTATGATTTGGCCACTATAGCATCAACTGATAAGGTCTCCATTGGATCTCATCCCCTCTAGTCAGTTAAATCGTACTCTCGAAAAATTTAAATCACCATACTGCCATAATCGTCGTGGAGGATAGCCAAAAGCCCGAAGATACCCCACTGTTGTAGCACATGGGAAGCCGACTGGTTTGGTACACGTAATATGCTCCAGGCACCACACCTGTAGAAGTGTGTAGTGTACCATGTTGTCTACCTCCCAGAATACAAATCAACTAAGATCATGACACAAATGTGCTAGGATACATCGACCCCAGGCGTACACTGTGAGAACTAGTACTACAGTATGCATCATAATCCATCTAACCACTTATGCTTGTGAATATAGTAACATCGCCAGGTCTATCCACCCTCTCACACGATAATCATGTACTGGACCACCCAAACAATACTGCATATCCGCCTTCAACTCATAGAAGGTGCGGTCTCTCTCGAAACATACCCGCTCTCCTTGAATCGAAACATGAAGAATTTGGTGTATGTCCTCTAGGGTGATCATCATCTCTCCTGTCGACAGGTGGAATGTGCATGTATCCACGTCTCAATGCTCGCAAAGAGCCATCAACATAGCATCGTGGTACCTCATGGGAGGCATGAGGTATGCCCAATAGATGTCTCCTTTGTTGAAAGTGATGGGGATAAATCTCTCAAGAAGCTCAACTGTCTACCCCCTAGCTGCTGGCACAATCAGGTGGGTACCTATCAAAATCACACAAATATGCTCTAAAAATCATCTAATATCTTTAATTTTTACTCTAATCATCATGCAAGTGTTCTAAAGTTTATCTAATGTGCTTTCCTAAATGCCCTAGACACTTTAGAACCCTTTTGGGACACTTTGCGAGGAAATAGGACACTTTGCGAACAAAAGGGACACTTTGCAAACAAATGTGACACTTTGTGAAAAAGGGGGACACTTTGTGAAATTTTTTTCCATGATCCTAAATTGACCTATATATGCATAAAAAATCATTAAATAATAACATAAACAGATAACACAGGTAGCAGGATCGACTCACCTCCTGATGACGCTTGTCGTGTGCCACATGGTCCCGTAGAACGTCCAATCGTGTAGGCTTGTAGTCTCGTCTGCTCGGCATATTTCTGTCTCACTCATCACTCTCACGCTACAAGAAGGTAAAATGAAATAGTAAGTGACAAAATACTTCACTTTCACCTCTTTTAACTCTTTTCATTCTTTTTACTGTTATGCATAAAATTAGGGTTTTCCTATCTTAAGAGTTAATAAAGAACTTTCTATTCAAAACACCATAATAGGTGCTAGGGAACTCCATTTTCGACACCGTTTGATGCGTTGGAGTCGTGATTCCACACCCAACATCATCACTTTTCTATCATTATGTGGCATGGTACTTGGAAATGTCCTACGATATGATGTTCCTTATTCAATGTGGCTAGTTTGCTACCTTGATTCCACCTCCGTAAAGCAAGCAGAATCAAGGTGGGCATATATCTACCCTCGAATTTGATTTTTAGAACTTAGATAAAAGGATTTTTGGAAAACTAACAAATTTGTGTTGCAAGATGTGGTTCCTAATGTTGTGGTTTTGCAGATAACTACACTGGGGGTTTCATTCTCTCATTTTTTAAATGAATATCATTTTATAGTATAGTACACTGTTTAGAGTCCTTTAGCTTACATATGAACAAAAAGTCATATGGGTGCTAAAGTGGGGGATAACTATGGACATGAAAATTGTACTCCTTTGCAGATAGTAGAATTTGTGGTCTAATTTAGTCCTATTTTAGACACCCTTGCAACAATCATCCCTTAGAAACTGCATTTATAGGCCTCTAATGCTCATTATTTTGGACTTTAAGGCCTATTCCACTCACAAATCATACAAACCCTGATAAACAACATTCAAGCCACTCAAATTTCGTGAAACACACCTCAAAAATCCTTGGTGGGACTAAGTCGCCTAGGGTGGTGACTTAGTCCCTTTTGAGGTATTTTTCACTTTTGAGTGGGAAAATCATTGACTTAATTCAAATTCTTGATGGATGTTGGCCTGTGAAGTTAAAATAATGAATAAATCAATATTAATGCCTATAAGTACATGTTTTTAGGTCATTTTTACAACATTAAGTCATTTTCATCAAGCAAAATCAAGAGTCAAGAGTCAAATATCTTTCATAAGAAGACTCATTAGTCTTTCTACAACAAAGTTGAAGCTTTAGGGCAGCAAGCTAGGGTTTTTATAGGTCTTCAAGCTCACTTTTTGTCCAAGATCTCACATTGCAAAGGGTTGATCATGGATGCCTATGGAGAAATATGGAGAAATCTAAGTTGAGGAGATGCAACTAGCCATCAAATCAAGCCTAAGAACTTGTTTTCAAAGTGATTCTATCTTCCATTTTCTCTCTATCTTCAGCCTAAGGAAGGTTTGCATGTCATTAAGATTCATTTCTAATGTGATTTAGTATCTCTTAGGATGAGTCTTGCATTGTTCTAAATCTATTTATGCATCTTATTCTTGCACATTAGAATAGGGTTACATCTTATTTTCATACTTCCTAGTCTTAGACACATTTAGGGCTAGGGTTTTATGCAAATTTTATCTCTTTCAAGGTTTAAATACCAACTAGGGGTTTGACCAAGGAAAACCCCCCATTAGAAATCAATTTATACTCTATTTTGCAGGTATTTTTGTAGATTCAGATCCAGGTTCTCATCAGAAAATAGAGTGTAGACTGTGGGCTTCCATTTCCACTTTCAGATTTGTAGAAAATCCAAAGTGGACTAAGTCGCCAATAGTGGTGACTTAGTCCCACTACACTGGTTTTTCAAAAAATTTAACAGTTTCATATACCCATTTGGCAGAAACAGATTTCTGGGCAATTTCCCTGATCTGGGACTAAGTCGCCCAGCTTGGCGTAAGTGTCCCAGTTGGCTTTAAAATAAGATTTTCTAGAATTTCAGAAGCATTCATAGTCTTCATTCCAGCCTTCATCAGTTTCCAGGTGCATAATTTCAATTTAGCATCTTTATCTTGTTCTTTATTGCATTTTCTATCTTTTTGCATATCACAATGTGTTTTCAAACAAGTTGCATTTCTTAGGTTTTGCATTAATAAGTCATATATTTTATCAGTTTGTTTCATTTAGACATTACATTTAGGCGTACTTCATCCATCCTTGCATTGATTTTGAGTTTTTACATTGCATTTTGGCCCATCTTTCTCCTTTTAGGTGAAAAACCCTAGAAGTGTTAGAAAGCCCTTGGGTGCCAAAATATTTGTAAAAATTGACATCAAATCAATTTTCCACATTTGTGAGAATCGAGTGATCCACTATCTTTGCAAGGATTCCTTTCCCATTTGATTTTTTGAGAAATTCATGTCAAAGTAGCTTGTAGGAACTTCTTTCTCATCAGACTTTGCAAATATCTTAAGTGTTATTGGAGCTTACAAGGTGATGACGTCAACATGAGATAAGCATGACATTAGTAGGGACGAGGTTCACTTTCCAAAGGATGATGTAAGCATGATGTAATGATGGCATCACCATGTATGGATTGTAGGAATTCTCTCGTGAACTGGACTAGAATGGATTGAGGACTTTTGTTGGCTAACTAAACATGTAAAATTTACGTATTGAACTGGCCATTTACGAAACTTTTACTTTCTACTTCGTTTGTGGAACTTCAACCTGTTACTACACTTTTCATTTCTATAACATTTTAGATATTGTAACTGCCAAATTTTGAATTGATTCAACTTCCAAATTACTTGAGGAATAAAAGGAGATTGATACACACATTGTGGGAGATTTTTGGGAAGGAGAAGATATTTTAGGGGAAGCTTTTGGGGAAGAAAGAATTATAACAAATAAGAAGAAGAATTTCTTTGATCATGTAGGCTCAAATCCATGTTGAATCTCTAGAAGAAGGCCATAAGGAGAGGCCAAATTGGTATTGCATAAAGAGAGTGATATTTGTGTTGTAAGCTCTATAAAACCCCTATTGTAGCATGTTGATAATAATTTCATCCAATTGTAATGATTTTATGAAGAGAATAAAGCATATTGTCAATTTGTTGTGCTATACTTGTGGTTAGGTTGTGAGTCGGGTAGTTTGATAAGAGCCCCCAATCTTGAGTACATTAGTAGTGTTCACGTTTTTGAAACTTCTAGAGGAAAATACAAATCTATAAAATTCATAAATTGAAGGAGAGTGAAGATAGCTCAACTCCTACTTCCCAAATTGTGGTTCCTTGTCCTTCTTCTCTTCCATCTCCCACACATCCTCTATTTCCTACAATCTTATCTCCTCTAGAATTCATTCCAACTCCTAGGGATCTACCTTCACATATTTCATTATCCACCACCTTTTTAGATCCTTCTTAACAATGCCTTAGTCTTCCTCCTCTCCACCAATGCAAATAAAAATTGGAGCTATTTCACAAGATGATTCATCTATATCTAGATTACCCTCTTGAGGAAATACATGACAATCCCAAGCATAGCTAACATTCAATCCATAACATCACTCATTTCTCAAGCAC
>VDFB02271358.1:1146345980-1146357010 GCA_007258455.2 Sequoia sempervirens
ACCTATTGAATGGCAAAAACTACTGTTGATGTTTCCCTCCCTAATACAAAACTCAACACATGCTATACATCTACTTTCTTTCTGAAATTATATTATAACATCCAAGAATGAACAAGAGTAGGTCAAGGGGAATGGTGATGTTTAATAATATTTTATAATCAAGCAGTCCCATGGATTTTGTAGGAATAGCTAATGGTTAATATTTCAGCTGAGAAATTTTTAACAAACTTAGATCACAGAAAAAAAATGCCTCATTATCTATAATGCATAGAAATGCACTAATAAGATTGGAACACAAAATAAAATTGCATTATGGAAAAAACCTCAGTCTTAGATCACAGAAAAAAACTGCTGTACTGACTGTAATGCACAGGGAATAGGCCATAGCCTACATCACAGTTCAACTATTTTGCAATGCATCTACATATAGTTTTTGAAAATGGTGACTGAAACACGCCCATCAAATACTATTCAACCATATCAACATTAAAAAGCGCCCTAGACAGCCTTAGAAGGTAAAGTTTGAAATAACTGCATACAATTCCCCTTGAAGAAATACAAATTTTCAACTGAGAACACATTGCAAAAAAGGAAAGCCAGGGCACATGACTATGAATGAATTTTTAAGGGAGAAAATCCAGTGTCAACTAATGCCTGGAGAGGCTTAAACAGAGGAGTGGGCAACTTTCCCCATTCCACCCACTCCCAGCCATCACACTTATCAGGCTCTAGGGTTTGTGGATGTTGGCTTAAATCGCTCAATTCAGCCCTCATAAAAATAATAACATAATGAGAAGGCCTGGGTTCTTCTTTTACCATTATGTTATTTGTAACTGTTGAAAACTCGATGTTATGGATGGAAAGCCCTGTTTCCTCCAACACCTCGCGGGCTGCACACTCTTCCCAACTTTCTCCTGTACATTCATGAGTGCAAATAAAGCATATGTAATGAAAAGGAGATGTAATTCTTAGAATATTTAATGGAATTGGGGGTGAGAATCGAACCGAATTCGAGATGCCCGCCGGGAAGTGCAAAGGTGGAGTGACCGATGGAGGAGCGTCGGCGCCCCACAAGCACGCTTTCTCCCCTCGTTATAAACACTGCAACTCCTACTCTGGGAACCTGCATCGTCGAACCCTGTATCTCAAAACCCTAACCCTGAATGTTAAACCCTAAAAGAAACTCCCGCTCCTGCAACCCTTGTTTTTTTCTGTGGACGATGGAAGAAAGCATGTATCATTGTCCATATAGCTTGCCTCTCGTACTTTCAGGTACAGTATATGTATATATACACCAGAACTACTTCCGCGCATTTTGATCGAATTATGCTAATTTTGGCGCCAATTACAATAATTTTCATCGTTTACTTTGAATGACATATATATTTGTAGACACGAGAAAACTGCATGTACCTAATACACTTTGTACACATATTATGGTTTTTTAAGTATTCTATGTTTAAAAAGTTTTGAGTTATGGAAATGGAAATTGAAATTGATTCCCGTATAGTCTATGATAGTGGGTGATCTGTTTTTGGGTTTATAGATGGTTTATAGTATATGTGACTACTTTGTATTCCATGCAAGAAGCATCTAATTGTGCTACAAACGAAGTGTGCATACTGTATGATTTGAACTTGTGACCTCTCTTTCAGAAGTACAAGTTCTCCATGTATGTGTATTTTAAAGGATTATTTTAATCACATTAACTATTGAATAAAAATTGGAAAAGTATGGTGAAATTCTTAATTATTTATAATTTAGTTTCACAATTGTATCGGACATAACAATTAATCATTGATAATGGTTGTCACTTTGTATTCATGTAATGTTTTAAAGTATTCTATAGTTAAAAAGTTGAGTTATATATGTGTATTTTAAAGGATTGTTATATTCATATTAATTATTGAATATAATTGGAAAAGTATTGTCAATTCACAATCATATATGATTTAGTTTCACATTTGTACCAAACATAACAAGTAGTAATTGATATTGATTGCCACTTTTTATCTCTTTTCTATTCACTATTAAATCAATTAAGGGGTCTAAATTGAGGTTAAGGAAGATACTTTAACATTTGCCTAATAAGGTCAAAAGGTACTTCTTAGAACCAACCAAACTTCTTACACATATATCATCCAAATGAACATCTTCTACAATTACCCAAGGTCTATTTCTACCCATGGTGAAATTATAACATCAAGATAGAATTGCACCATTTAGGACAAATACACAACCACAACCTAATCCCTCCATAAAATTATGATGACATCCTAGTTCAAATGTCATCATTCTAGTTCTAATGCATCCAAATTCAAGTGATTTTAAGCAGCAATTAAAAAATTATGCTTAGATAATGAACAAATTTACACCTCCCATTTTTCTTACCGAAATATCATTCAAGTAAACATCTTTTACAAGCACCAAAGGTTTGTTTCTACTTAGGACGAAACTATGACATCAAAATAGAAACACACTAGAGAACTATTTTTGATCGAGAGAACTTATGCTTCCTCCCCCACTCACGCCTATGCTACTCATGGACATGGAACTAGTACTTCTTATTCTTAAATGGGGGTGGGTGGGAGGATATGTCTGTTATTTTCTAGTCTAATTGCTTCCATGAGGCACCAACCCAACCAAATGAATAAAACAAAGTAACTTTCAATCAACCTTTTCACTATAGATTGGATCTGCGCTCACACCTAGAAGGGGCACATAGGTGGATGAATAGTAGGGGCCCCCACTTAGGGGATATAATTCAAAATTCATTGGAATCCTACCCAGATTGAAGTAAGTGGTTAATACATAATATGTGTGCATTATTTGGCTCTAAGTCATCTCCTACAACCAACCAATAAATGTTGGAAGATTGGAGAATTTGTCATTGATGATGTTGTTGGGCAACATGAGCATGGAAGGTATATAGCGATGTGTTATAGTGTTGTCATTGATGCCAACATTGTTGCAGATTATTTTGATCAGTCCTAGTAGGTTTTGGAGTTGTTAAGGAAGAAATTTTTGCAATTTTTGATTTGGTCTAAAAAGATTAGTTGTGTGGAAATTTGACTAAGTGTCAAATTTGTCAGTATAGTGATACTATGTGTCAGTTTTTGGGTCCGCACCACCCCACAAATGAAGATATCACTATGTGCTTCTAACATCATTTTTCCGGATATTAGATGTACCTAATTCCAAGATTTCATCTTGTTTGGACAAGTGGATTAAGAGATATGAGTAATAGAGTTCGGCCTAGCATATTACAATTATTCTCTGTACAGTGTGTTTGTGTGGGAGAATCCACACTTCTTAGCTGATGATTTTTTGGCCTTGTGGTGTTGAAGATAAGTTTCTAGATGGCAGTAGAGTATGGATTCCAAATGTTATCAAGTTTTGAGGTCCACGTGTCAAGATGTGGATACACAATTGAAGGTTTTTGCTATTAGGTCTTATACGAAGACGACCTAATATGTTTGATGTTATGCGAAGGTTAAATAAGTATTGCTATCTTATGTGAGATCTATTATAGGTCCATGCCAACCTATCTTAAGATGTTTTGAGTTTTGAATTATGGCACGTTGTGTGGATGAATTTTTTTGAGCCGACAAGTTATATTTTGGGTGTTACATCTAATTAGGTTGACCTAATTGATGTTATACTTGATGTGGATATATAAGTTGGACTATTTTTGGTATCTTGAGGTAATGCAAGTAATGTGTGATGTGTGATACGAATTTGAGTAGAGCAGTGTGAAGTTAAGTTGCAAATGTTAAGTTGAAGATCAAAATTGTGCAAATGAAAAGCGAGATAGAGTGTTGAATCAGAATCAGATAAAGATTGTTATTGAGCTTCAATGGAAATGTATTCACGCATATATTAGACACAATTATTATAATAGTTCAAAAATAGGTTGTGAGCCACCATATCTCTTCTATATTTTTCTCTGTGGAAAGTGAGTCCGCTGATAATGAGTCCACCTGCAATGAGCATTTCTATAAATATACTAAACCGACTATAATATATTGTGAGCTAACCCTCACTCCGGTTTTCCCCATTTTGGGTTTTCCACATAAAAATTCTAGTGTTCATGTGTTATGTGATATTGTGGATGTTTCATGCTTTCTTTCCTTATTGTAGTTGAATATGCATTAGTGATTGGACGTTTAATGTTTAAATGGTTTAAGAGAATATTGATTCACCCCCCCTCTCAATATTTTGGGTGCTCAACAATTGGTATCAAAGCTCGGTTCCTTGGAAGGAGCTTAATCGCTTTGGGAAGGTCTTGGAGATTGAACACATGGCTGATAGAAAATTTCCTATTCCTCCAAAAGAGATTCCCGCTGTTGATTTTATAGAAGAAGATTGCATGCTTGACAAAGATGGAGAACTCAAAGTTTCTCTTGAAGATTTGGAAATAATTGAAGGTGAAAAGAGAGATCTAAAAGAAAATATCAAAGAAGCAAATGAGTGTATCATAAAACTAAGAGAGAAAATCAAGAAGTTCAAAGAAAGGTATAATGAAGTCAGTGAATAGTTTCAAAACAAGCAAATGAAAACAACATCAGACTGAAAGTGTAAGTTGAAGAAAATAAAATAGTTGAGGAATGTCTAAATGCAATGGTGAAAATAAAATCTAATGAGTGCACAAGGCTTGAACAAGAAGTGGTAAACCTAAGATCTGATCTAGAAAAGGAAAGAAATCATGAAGACGAATTCAAGATGAGTTCTACAATGCTTGATGAGATGATTGCAGGTCAAAAAGCATCAAAAAATAAAGGTGGTGTAGGATTTAAAAAAGGGGAAAGCTCAAAAGTAGATAAGAAATCTAATGTAGAAGAGAATATTAATGAACCAAAGAAGACTAAAGACAAGAAGAACAATGGCAAGATCTTAAATCAAAGAAATGAAGCTAAGAGATCACTAGTAAGACAACCAAATGCATAAAGGTACCCATCTTTTAATGGTTTTTATTTTTCATGCAGTAAATTTGGACATAAAGAAATGGAATGTAGAAGTAGAATGAATCAGAATGTTCCATTCTTTTCTAGTCAATCTTTTACATGCAAAAGATTTGGTCATAGAGAAAGTGAATGCAGATGCCAAATGATGAATGAATATAACAATGGTAGAATGATCATTCAATCTTTCAATGGTTACTGCTATACATGTGGGTATGTGTAGGATCATGGGGGTCCAAACTAGGCCTCTAAGCGGCGATGAAAATTCAGAAAATCAGAGTTAGGCAACTTGACATAAAAATTTGAATAGGTTAATAACATAATTTGAAAAATATGTAATAACAAAAGTTGTAGAAAATTGAATGTAGTTTCTAGGCTACTAGTCCTTTTTTGGAAAAAAATAAAATTGTTTTGAGAAAATTTGAAATTTCAATGCAGTGGTACTAAATTTACAGGAAAAAGATAAGAAGCAGGTGTATGTCCGACCACCCTAAGTACAAGAAAAACATATATTTTTTTTTTTGAATTTTTCAATATAAGTAGAGGACACATGCCCGGATGTGCCAGATTTTTTTTTGTATTTTTTTCCACGTAAATAATTAGTTATGATTTTTTATTAGAACTTTTCAGAATTATTAAAACGTCTTTGTCTGACCACCATAACTTGGTCAAAAAATTATGAAATTCATTTTTTTTATCCTATAGTGTGCAGAGCATAAAATGTGGTGCATCTTGTAGATTCGAAAAATGTTAAGTAGTTTGAAAGTTATAGAAGTTTGTCAATTAGCCTATCAATCAGTACTTTAGACTTAATGTAGGTAGAAAATCAATAATAATTATTTGTTAAATTCAAAATAAGGAAAAAGTTATATTGGTGGAAAGCTGACAATTTTTTCTATAAACCCTTTTCGTTTGATGAAATTCGGGTAAAAAAAAAGTAGTCAACCACAAGGGCGAACTTCGAAAAACTAAACAAATTTTCAAAAACATGATTTTTGGGTTGACTTTCCAGGTCATGCAATCCCAAACCAAATCCCGAGCCAATATTCATTTTGGTTTGGTAATACCAAACCAAAACGGATATCCGTTAGTTATATTTTCTTATATTATTTATAATACATACTATTATATAATATGTATTATGTATTTATAATACATATATTTATAATATATAATATTATGTATTATATATAATATATAATATATTATATTATATTATACATTATTATATTATATATTATATATTATATATTATATATTATACATTATTATATTATACATTATTATATTATATATTATTATATTATTATATTATATTATTATAATATTATATTATATTATTATAATATTATTTATATTATTATAATATATAATATAATATTATATATTAATATAATATTATATATTAATATAATATATATATATTATACTATATAAATTTGTTTATTTTTTGTATAGTATATTATATATTATATATAGTATACATATTAATTTATATGTATGTATATAGTATATATATGAAATATTACATATTATATTAATATTATGTAATATATATTTTATATATATTATATAATATATTTAATACATAGTATATATTATATATTTATTGATGTGGGGCCAATTCACAAGAAAGAGACGGAGTGGGAGGGACTTGACAGAGAGGGAGAGAGGGAGGTATAGAGAGGAAGGAGAGAGATATATAGTTTGGAGGGAGAGAGAGATAGAGTGAGAGAGAAAGACTTGAGAGGGAGAGAGCAAGAGAGAAATACTTGAGAGGGAGAGAGGGAGATGGAGAGAGGGAAGGAGAGAGGGAGAGAGAGAATCTTGAGATGGAGAGAGAGAAAGAGAGTTGAGAGGGAGAGAGGAAGGGAGGGATTCTAAGAGGAGACTTGAGAGAGACAGAGGGGAGCTTGAGAGTGAGAGGGAGAGAGAGAGAGACTTGAGAGAGAGAGAGAGAGAGAGAGAGAGAGAGAGAGAGAGAGAGAGAGAGAGAGAGAGAGAGACTTGAGAGGGAGAGAGGAAGCTCTGAGAGACTTGAGAGAGAGAGGGATGGGAGGGACCTAAGAGAGAGGGAAAGACAAACAAAGAGTTGAGACAAAGAGAGGGAGGGAGAGACAAAAAGAGAGGGAGATAGAGATGGGGAGAGAGGGAGAGAGGGAGAGACCTGAGAGACGGAGAGGGAGAGAGAGAGTTGAGAGGAAGAGTGTTTTCTCGTGTTGGGACCCTCTAGAATAAGAAGTGATACAACTGTAAAAAAAAACCATTACAACTCAATTCAACATTCATGCCATTAAAACCTTCAAGTTTAATAACATATCATTAGATCATTCATGTAAAAGGTATAAAATCATCATGAATAAGAATCACTATCTTCCAATCATGAGACATAAACAAAAACATTATGTACACCAAAGGGGTTTGATGCAACTTTCAAACAAAATCCTTAGAAGACACCAAGATACATGTTAATTAGATTGTTCATGTGAAATCTATACAATAATTATGATCAACAAATAAGACATCAATCAACCATGATGCATGAATAAACACTATATATGCACACTATATATGAACAAACACTAAATTAATAGATTATTTAATATTTATTACTAATTTTTTGTCTCATCACTATACTATTAAATATTCATAAATTCAACACTAAAAATATCCATCCAACCAAATTCTTTATAAAATATCCATCCAAGATCAATTTTTTTATAAATATAAGATCATTGTCTTAATAAATTTTACAACTCTCAGTTGCATCTATTCATTTCTTTGTGTTTTCCTCTTTAGATTGGGACTGTCTCCTTTCCTCTAGCGATCGTTCATGCTTGTCTAAGTCCACTTCCATGGACCTAACTGCATCAACAATAGTTTGCATTTTTGATGCAAAACGCCTCAATAATGGGTGAACACATTCTTCATTTTGAATAGTGTTAACTTGATCCTGAATGGTTCTAACATTTCACATCGACTTGTTCTCGAAAGCGAGCACCATTGAATGCAGGTGGTGGAGGTGGGGGGTTATGAGGTGGAGTGGTTGGAGCTGAAGGGTGTGGATCCATGATTTAAATATAAGTGAACCTGCATTAAATTTGTAATTTAAAAATGTAAGATACATGTTTAAAATCCCCTTAAACCATTCAATATAAATGACTTAATTGAATACAAATGAAAAAAGTGTGTAAAGCTCATTTATGTCTAAGGCATGTAAATGGAAAACAAATAATTGTTAAAGTGATGTGAAATCTCATTTAAAAATACATTAAATTTTTACCTTGTTGCAATGTGGAAGTGTTAAACTCCAAATTGATTCAACAAAGGTGGAAGTGTTAAGCTCCAAATTGATTCAACAAAGGTAGAAGTGTTAAGCTCCAAATTTCCAATACTTAGTGAATTTGTATACATAGTTAGTAATGGTTAAACAAAACTTGTCCCTGCAGCCATAGGGAAATGGGAAAAGTTAATGGGTAATAATCGATGGGCTATGCGGGAGGCTATCATTTGTATATGATACAATATGATAGCCTCCTGCAAAGCACATTGATTATTACCCATTCACTTCACCCATTTCCCTATGGTTGCAGGGACAAGTTTTGTCTGGTCAGTACTAACAATGGATCCAAATTCACCAAGTATTGGAATTTTAGAGCACTTCCAACAAGGATCCTTTCTATTCTGAGAGCTAAGGAGAGTCAAAACAATTAAAAAATAAATTGTTTAGCAAAGAAATACTAACTTAAAAATAAGAAACAAAGCAAGAATTTAAGAAACATGAGAAGAAGTGATAAAGAAGAAGGAAAAATACACAAGAATGTAAAATAGTTTAAAAAAATGCAGAAAGGGGGTAATGAAGGTTCTATTTTATGTTTGTTTAGTATGCTAGGTTCAATTTTATGCTTTTTTTCTAGTAATGAAGGTTCCATTTTTTTGTTTGATGTTTTTTTTTGTTTTCCACTAACTAGGGTTTCAATTTTTTTGGTAAGTTTAGATAGAAATGAAAATATTCAATAAAACTACAAAGAATGCAAAAAAAAACTTAAATTAATCACTAATTAGCAAAAAAAATTGAAAAAATGGAAAAAACACATACTTGGAACTCGCTAGAGGTCATTGCTCAACTGTTGCGTCGTGAAAATGAGGCAGGTTTCATGAAAATGAGGAAGAATTCACGTTATAAAGTCCTCAAAGAAATGGATATCCGTTATAAACGGATGTCCGTTTTGTAAAACTATATTATATTCCCATGTGGCTTCAAATTAAATGGAATAAAAAACAAATATCCGTTCATAACAGATATCCATTCATAATGGATATCCGTTTATTATATAATAAATTTATTTTATATAAATATACAATAGTATATTTCACATATAAGTTTTATATTATATATTATATAATATATATGAAATATATTATATTATATAATATATATATATATATATATATATATATATAATATATACTATGTAATATATATTATATATTTAATACATTGTCTCCCTTTGAAAACGAGGTAGGCTTTCTCCTCAACGAAACGGATATTCGTTTCGTAACAACATATTGATTTTTCACGAAGCATAAAAATCCAATGCAGTTAGTAATGGATATCGGTTTTCTCTATTATAAATTTATTAAATATAAATATACTATATATTATATAATATATATATTCTAGATATATTGTATATATATTAAATATATTATATAATATATTCAATACATAGTATCCGTAGAAAAGTCTCCATCTCCCTCTCAGATCTTTAATATATATTTAATCATTATATAATAAAGTGAGGGAGAGAGGGAGAGAGAGGGAGAGAGGGAGAGAGTGGGAGAGAGGGAGGGAGAGGAAGAGAGTGGGAGAGGGGGAGGGAGAGGGAGAGATAGAGTGGGAGAGAGAGTGGGTATAGAGTTTAGGGAGAGAGGGAGAGAGGGAGAGTGGGAGAGAGGGAGTGGGAGAGAGTGGGAGAGAGGGAGGGAGAGAATGGGAGGGAGGGAGGAAGAGGGAGGGAGTGGGGAGGGAGGAGAGTGGGAGAGGAGGGAGAGGAGTGAGGGGTGGGAGAGAGGGAGGGATTGGGAGGAGAGGGAGGAGAGGGAGAGTGGGAGAGAGGGAGGGAGAGAGGGAGGTGGGAGGGATGGAGGAGATAGAGTGGGAGGGGAGATGGGAGATGAAGTGGGAGAGGGAGAGGGAGGGAGAGGGAGAGTGGGAGAGGAGGGAGGGGAGTGGGAGAGAGGAGAGGGAGATAGAGTGGGAGAGAGTGGGTATATGGTTTGGGATTTTGGGAGAGGGAGAGTGGGGAGAGAGAGAGAGAGAGTGGGAGGGAGAGGGAGGGTGGGAGAGAGGGAGGAGAGGGTGGGAGGAGGGAAGGGAGAGGGAGAGGAAGTGGGAGGGGAAGGGAGGGAGATAGAGTGGGAGGGAGTGGGTATAGGGTTTAGGGAGAGAGGGAGAGAGGGATAGTGAAAGAGAGTGGGAGAGAGGGAGGGAGAGTGAGAGAGTTGGAGAGGGAGAGAGGGGGAGAGGGGGAGGGAGAGGGAGATGTAGAGTGGGAGAGAGTGGGTATAGGGTTTAGGGTTTAGGGGAGTGGGAGAGAGGGAAGGAGTGGGAGAGTGGGAGAGAGAGGGAGTGGGAGAGAGGGGAGGGGTGGGAGAGTGGGAGGGGTGGGAGAGAGGGAGGGAGAGGGAGGGAGTGGGAGGGAAGTGGAGAGAGAGGAGATAGGGCTGAGAGAGAGGGAGGGAGAGGGAGGGGGAGTGGGAGAGAGGGAGGGAGAGGGAGGGTGGGAGAAGGGAGGGAGGGATGAAGAGGGAGGGTGGGATAGAGAGGGAGAGAGGGAGGGGTGGGAGGAGAGAGGGAGAGAGAGAGAGAGAGAGGGAGAGAGAGAGGGAGAGAGAGGGAGAAAGAGTGGGTTTAGGGAGAGAGGGAGAGTGGGGGAGTGGGAGAGGGAGAGAGAGGGAGGGAGAGGGAGAGAGTGGGATAGAGGGAGAGAGGGAGAGAGTGGGAGAGAGAGAGAGGGAGAGAGGTTGAGAGTGGGAGAAAGAGAGTGGGAGAGAGTTGGAGAGAGG
>VDFB02271358.1:1146357110-1146399480 GCA_007258455.2 Sequoia sempervirens
GTCAATTTTCACAACATTAAGTCATTCTCATTAAGCAAAATCAAGAGTCAAGAGTCAAATATCTTTCATAAGAAGATTCATTAGTCTTTCTAGAACAAAGTTGAAGCTTTAGGGTAGCAAGCTAGGGTTTTTACAGGTCTTCAAGCTCACTTTTTGTCCAATATATCACATTGCAAAGGGTTGATCATGGACGCCTATGGAGAATCACAAAGAAATCTAGGTTGAGGAGATGCAACTAGCCATCAAATCAAGCCTAAGAACTTGTTTACAAAGTGATTCCATCTTCCATTTTCTCTCTATTTTTAGCCTAAGGAAGGTTTGCATGTCATTAAGATTCATTTCTAATGTGATTTAGTGTCTCTTAGGATGAGTCTTGCATTGTTCTAAATCTATTTATGCATCTTATTCTTGCACATTAGAATAGCGTTGCATCTTAATTTCAGACTTCCTAGTCTTAGACACATTTAGGGCTAGGGTTTTATGCATATTTTTATCTCTTTCAAGGTTTAAATACCAACTAGGGGTTTGACCAAGGAAAACTCCCCATTAGAAATCAACTTATACTATGTTTTGTAGGTATTTTTGCAAATTCAGATCTGAGTTCCTGTCAGAAAATAGAGTGCAGATTGTGGGCTTCCATTCCACTTTCAAATTTGTAGAAAATCCAAAGTGGATTGTCACCAATAGTGGTGACTTAGTCCCACTGCACTGGTTTTTTCAGAATTTTTAACAGTTTCAGATACACATTTGGCAGAAACAGATTCCAACCTTCATCAATTTCTAGGTGCACAATTTTAGTTTAGCATCTTTCTTGTTCTTTATTGCATTCATTCTATCTTTTTGCATATCACAATGTGTTTTCAAACAAGTTGCATTTCTTAGGTTTTGCATTAATAAGTCATATCTTTTATCAGTTTGTTGCATTTAGACATTACATTTAGGCATACTTCATCCATCCTTGCATTGATTTTGAGTGTTTACATTGCATTTTGGCTCATCTTTCTCCTTTTAGGTGAAAAACCCTAGAAGTGTTAAAAAGCCCTTGGGTTCCAAAATCTTTGTATACATTTTGGTGAACTTGAATTTTGAAAATTTTCTTTTTGATTTCAAGTGCCTTACATCCTAGGTTTAACTTGTATCAACATTGCATTAGGTTTTGCATTGTTTTGCATTTTAGGGTTTTAAACATTGCATTAGTGAAAAACTCATTTAAGCTTGCATTATTGCATTTCATTTCCTTGCCAAATAGTGAAATTCTGCATTTGACCTTCAGATTTGCATGGTATAGTACATAACACATCAATATCCATCAAAAAATTTAAAAAAACTTCAAAAATTCCCCTACTAGGACTAATTCGCCACCCTGGGCGACTTAGTCCCAGTACACATTTTACATTAGTGTTTTCAACATTTTGTTTCCAGTTTCTACAATTACTGTTTGTTTCAGTTACTTTTTTGTTTCTGTTCAGTTATTTTTTGTTACATTCCAATCATTAGCATTAGCATCATTTACTTTAATGGAAATTATGGGTAGCATTATATTCTTGCAATTTTCATTTTCAACATTAGTTCCTAGTTCATTTAGATTAGATTCATCAGAAAATGCAAACAATTTTTTTTAGCAAAAATGAACCAATAAAAACAATGCTTCACTTTAGAAAAACTATATCATCCAAACCCCTTAGTAGTGATGACTTGGATAAGTTAGACGAAGCTCTACATAGCTTCCTCTCTCTAAGTTCTTCCACTAAGGCTTGTGATGACAAACCCAAACCAACCAACGATAGCTTATCTTCCAAACCTTTTAGTAGTGATGAATTTGATATGTTAGATGAAGCCCTTGAGGACTTCATCTCACAAAAGCCATCCATGAGGGTTTGTTGTGAGCAACCTAAAACAAAAGTTGTTAATTTAATTCAACCTCAACTTGTCCTTTACCCACCTTCACATAAACCTCCACCTCCACCTACACTTGAGTTTACCCTTTACCCACCTAAGCATGATGTTGTTACACACACACATTACACTAGAAATAACCCGCAGCCATCCCAACCAACCCCAACCTCCTTACCTTTGCCCAATTCTATACTGCCTAGTGCCCCTTGATTAAGGGAGTATGATCTCATTGAGCAACTTAAGAGAAATCCCTCAAAGATATCCCTTTGGGACCCTCTTCAGAATTCACCAAACTATCATTCTATGCTCCAAATAACATTGCAACAAATAGTGGTTCCTCCTGGTACAAACGCAAATGACGTGGAAACTCTTATACAAGGAATGAATGTAGTTAATGTGGACATTACCTTTCATCAACATGAGCTCCCTCTGTTAGAATTAAGGAAGCAAAATGAGGCCTTTATGATAATTTCTCAATACAATACAATAGGCATTAAAAGAACCCTTGTTGACAATGGCTCTACCCTTAATGTGTGCAGTGTAAAGCTCCTAGATCGATTACGTGTGGATAAATCACAAATCAAACTTGATTCCTTATCTATTAGAGGATTTGACAATATTACAAAGCAACTGCTCGGTGTAATCACTTTACCTATCACAGTCGGAATGGCTACCTTGCAAACTCCTATTCATGTCATGCCCTATGATCTTGCATACAATCTTCTTTTGGGAAGGCCATGGATTCATGAGATGCATGACGTGCCTTCAACTCTTCATTGAATAATGAAATATGTCTATAACAACAAATTTTATCAAGTTGAAATAGACCCCGAGCTTGAAAGTTGCTTACACCTTGAAAAAGGAACAAGTCCTCTGAACACTTTAATTCCAACATCTCACATAGAACCTCTTGAGACCAATAAACAAGAAGAAGAATCATTGTCTAAATTACTAGGTGATGATTGGGGTACATTAGAATTCACACCTTCATTTATGGATGAATACATAATCACAAGAAAAGAGGATGAAAAACAAGAACAACCAACGTTATGACAACTCAGAATTCAGAAGAATCTTCCCAAACATCTACCTCATCTACTTTGGATGAGAATACAACATACACAACAAATTTTGATGAGATAGATTATCAACAACCACCCAATCCGAAGGAAATAGAAAGAATTTATGGACGAGGTTATAAGCTTATGAAACAATTGGGATACAATGGTAAAGGATGTGGAAAACATGAACAAGGCATTCGTGTCCCTATAGAACCTAATACACAAGAGACAAAGACTGGTTTGGGATATTCCTTTTCTAGGATAACAAAAGCAACTCAACGTCCATCACTAAACATCAACACCATCACATGTA
Organism: Sequoia sempervirens; assembly: GCA_007258455.2. NCBI lineage: Eukaryota > Viridiplantae > Streptophyta > Pinopsida > Cupressales > Cupressaceae > Sequoia > Sequoia sempervirens. Next base: position 1,146,360,381 of record VDFB02271358.1, read on the forward strand.
AACCAATAATCAATATTACACTAAAGCATCCCAAATTGCTTGATATGGATTCATCACCGTCATGGGAGTATGTTGATAGTGATGAAGCCTTGAAACAAACGTTAGGTGCTTTTGATAAGCCATCTTCTTCCAAGAGAAAAGTTACTTGCGCTGTGATAAGTACCAAGCAAAAAGATATTGATACTAATTAGATAAACACAAGCATGGAATCATATGATCTTGAATTTCCTAAGTCTAATGCACCCCCCTTAGGAGATACAATTGATATACCAATGGACATAGATGATAAAGAAAAGGTTATTAAGATTGGGAAGTGCCTTGATGATGAAGAACAAGAGGATACTACAACCTTGCTTCATGCTTTTCCTGAAATTTTTGCTTGGAAATATTTCGATATGCCAAGAATAGACCCGAAGATAGTCACACATAACATTGTTCTTGCTAAAAATGCTAAGCTTGTTCGACAAAAGATACGAAAAATGAATCCTAAGATAGCCTTGCATGTTAAAGGAGAACTTGAAAAACTCCTCGATGCAGGTTTCATTCAACCTATTGATTATTTTCCTTGGATCTCAAACATTGTCGCATTTGCTAAACCTATTAATCATATTAGGATATGTATGGATTTTTGTGACTTGAATAAAGCTTCTTTAAAAGATGATTTTCCCCTTCCTAATATTGACATGATCGTGGATTCAACTACGAGACATGCTTTGTTGTCATTCATGGACGGATTTTCTGGTTATAATCAAATCTTCATCAACCCACAAGATCAATACAAGACAACATTCACAATTGTTTGGGGAACGTTTTGTTGGGTTATGATGCCTTTTGGATTAAAGAATGTAGGCACAACTTATCAAAGAGAAATGACATTGATATTTCATGATTACATACATAAAATATTGGAAGATTGTGTTGATGACATCCTTTCCAAATCCTTAACAAGATAAGACAATGTGAATGTCCTTCGACAAATCTTTGAACGAATGCGTAAATACAACATGTGCCTAAATCCAAAAAAGTGTGTCTTTGGAGTAGATAGTGGAATTTTTTTAGGGTTTATCATATCTCACAAAGGCATTGAGGTGGACACAAAGAAAATTGATGCTATAATAAACATGCCACCTCCTAGGAACATTTCTCAATTGCGCACATTACAAGGAAGAATTCAAGCCATTCGTCATTTTGTCGCCTCCTTAGCTGATCAAACATTACCTTTCACACATCTCCTCAAAAAGGATGTGCACTTTGATTGGAATGAGGATTGTAAATAGGCCTTTGAGAGTTTGAAGGACTACCTTGCAACTCCGCCCATTTTACAACCCGCTATGCCAAACAAACCGTTCATCCTTTGCATTGCTGCATCTTCCCATGCTCTTGCCTCATTGTTGGCTCAACAAGATGACAATGGAAAAGAACATCCTATTTATTACATTAGTTGAACTTTAATCAATTATGAAACATAATACACACCAATCAAAAAACAATGTTTGGCTCTTGTATTCGCTACTAGTAAGTTGCGACATTATTTACTAAGTGCTGAAATACAAGTCAGGAAAAAAATTGATCCTCTCAAACATCTTTTTAATAAAACAAACTTATCAGGACGTCTAGCTAAACGGGTAATGTTGTTGATCGAGTTTGACCTTAAGTTTGTTTCATAAAAAGCAATCAAAGGCCAAGCCTTGACCGACCACTTAGCTGATGCTTCTTCTCCTCTAGGGTTACCTAGCAATGACTCTTTTCCCGATGATAGTGTGTTAACAACAGACATTCCTACATGGGAACTATACTTTGATGGATCCAAATGTAGAACAGGCTCTGGTGTTGGAGTTATCTTAATTCCACCTATAGGAAAGCCTATTCCCTTGTCGTATCGATTAAATTTCCTATGTACAAATAACACAACTGAGTATGAAGCACTAATTGTTGGGTTGTGTGTTGCTTTAATCATGGGTGCCAAAGATATTAAGATCTTTGGTGACTCGCAATTAGTAATTAAACAAATAAATGGAACATATCAAGCCAAGCATGACAATTTATCCAAATACAAGATCTTATCATGCACTTGTTAGAGAAGTTTCAGACATTTACCATTGATAACATCCCACGAAAAGATAATCGGCTTGTGGATGCAATGGAAAGTGCAACTTCTCTTATATCCCCTCAAGATCCTTCAAAAAATTTCACATTCACTATTCACCTTATCATGAAACCTTCAATCGACGTAAAAATGGAAGACGTTTTAATAACAAATGAGGAAAACTTGAGTGAATGGTGTGATACCATATTCAACTATTTGAAAAGTGGTACCTTTCTCGAGCCAACACCCAAAAACCTCCATGCTCGTTTGCAAAAGCTTGCGTATAAATATATAATCCTCGTTGGTGTGTTGTATCGAAGGTCATTCAATGGTATCTTAGATGCTTAAACAAATTTGAGATACCTCTAGCACTTCACCAAGCCCACGAAGATGCTTGTGGTGGAAATTTTGGAGGGAAAACTTTGGTTCCAAAATTGGGTATTACTAGCACAACATGGAATGTGATTGCTTTGATTATGTTCGAAAATATCATAAATGTCAAGAACATAGCAATTTGCATCATGCTCATGCTAGTGAAATTCAAACTCAACTTCCAATATGGCCCTTTGCGGTTTGGGGATTGGACATTATAGGAAAAATTTCACCCCCTTCTTCCGCTAGACAAACCTTTATCATCACTGCAACTGATTATTTCTCAAAATGGGTAGAGGCCTTTCCTCTTCGATCTACAAAAGCTGAGGTAATATGTCGCTTCATCCTAGAACACATTATTGCTTGCTTTGGACTCCCTTCTGCATTAGTCTCTGATAATAGTACACCATTTAAGAATAATGATGTGAAGAAGTTTTTGGAGACCTTTAATATCCAACATCATTTTTTTGACACCTTATTACTCACAATCTAACTGTCAAGCTGAATCAACTAATAAAGTCCTTGAATTTTTTTTGAAGAAATTTGTTAATAAAAATCATAGGGATTGGCACACACAATTACATTATGTTCTTTGTGCTTATCACACAAGTGTTTGATCTTCCACAGGGACCACACCTTATAATTTGGTCTATGGTAGTGAATCAATAATGCCCTTGGAGTTAGAAATTCCTACACTAAGAATTTCTCTTCAAGGACTTGTTGACGATACACACTATTGCAAACAATGATTACACCAACTGGAGATGCTCGATGATCATTGCATTAACACTCTTGAACATCTTCAAGCTTATCACAAAAGGAAACATCACCATTACAATCTTAATGTTATCCCTCGATCATTCCACAAGGGTGACTTAGTTCTATCCATAAATCAGTGTAACATCAATGCCAAACCAAATGAAAGAGACAAATTCAATTCTAATTGGTTAGGACCATACATTGTTGACAAAACTTTTGGGTCTGGTGCATACATGCTAACAGAACTAGATGGCACACCCCTTAAGGAACCTATCAATGCCACACATTTGTGTCAGTATTATGTCTAACCCCTTTGAATAGTATGAATGATAAAGCAGTGTTGTTAAAGCTATTGGGTCATAACCTATATGCTTTCACATTGCTTCGTTATTGACAAACCAATCATGCGTATGTCTTGAGCACTAAAGTGATTATTTAATATATTTTTATAATTACTTTAGGTTTCATACTATTCATATTCATCTTGTGTGTTTGGATAAACTACATCATTTAATTTGGCATAATATACTTAATCATCATGTCGTATCTAAAAGAAATTGCAACAAGTTTTAATTAGATCACATAAACTTTGTTAAATCATGAAGACATTAATTAAGTAATCTTACAAAGGTTATTTAATTAATCACATTTCCATTTAACATTCAAATACATTAAGACAAATCATAAAACATCAAATGCTCATATATATACATATCCAAAGTTTTATGTACATATCATCACAATATACAATATCACTAAGGTCTATGGGAACTCGACCCCTCAGGCTCTATTGCTTGTGATCCGGTAGCAGGACGTTGGGAGATGGTCATATGTGATCATGACCATGATTTTCTGAACCTAAGTGGAAACTCTAGGCCCTGTATCCGTCCAAGGGCCACCTGATGCTCCCCTGCTATCTGCTCCCTCTCTGCCTATAGTCGTGATACCTCTGCATGTAGTCTCTCAACCTCTATTGGAGTTTGGGATGACTGTCTTGTAGTCTTGACTTGGCAGAGTCGTCTCCTCACACTCTCATACGTTGCATGTAACCTTGCGAATGGTCTAAGTGACTCCAGATCCTCCTCCACGATAGGTGGAGGCATGTAATATGAGTCCATCTCCTCCTCGTCGATGGATGCAGACACTATCTTTGTAGCCGCCTGATGGTAGAGCTCCTGCCAGTCTCTCGTCACTCCTGCAAGGTATAAACAGTATAGAATCAATACACATCATCATGATATATATATATATATATATATATATAGGTGCATAAACACTAAAGTACATGCATAAAATCAAATATCATCACCTATATCTTCGGTAGGCTAAACAATCTCAACATCATCTTGTGTAGGGGGCATGGAAGATCTGTTGGCCTCTCCACGACTGTGAGTACTGGTGCCTGTTGCAACTACTGCTCATGATCTCGTCATACAGATGGGAGAGGGATCTACCCACTCATGTTGATCCTCAGCTACTGCCTCATCACTCTTACTTAGGGGTGGCTCCTCCTCCTCATCCTCCTCCTCCTCCTCCTCCTCCTCCTCCTCCTCCTCCTCCTCCTCCTCTCCCTCCTGACCATCATAGTCTGGATCTGCATCCTCATTGTACGCATCATCAATGAAATCAGTGAGTATATCTGCAGCCATGTAGCGTGTCTCCTCGACCCTATCCTCTCTGTCATCTCCCTCATCTGGTAGTGGACCTGCATCTCCCACTGGCTTGTCCATCGGATATACCAGAGTTGGTCGTGTCATCGTCCACCACTCATAATCCCCTGTGGCATCGACGTCGTCTGCGTTGGAGACTGGAGGCTGGTCATGATCTGAGAAGTTAGAGTCACTCTCAGCCACATGGTCTAGAGTGAGCCGCATTGTAACACCTGGTCTTCGGGCACTCCGCACTGACCTCCTGAAAGAGGATCGTGCCCGGGGTGGTATTTGAATCTGTCCAAATTGCCGCATGACTCGATTGTAGTAAAAAGGATGTACTATGTGGTCATGTCGGCCAACCAAAAATCTATCTAACAAAAGTCTCCTCAACTATCTAGTATGATTTGGCCACTATAGCATCAACTGATAAGGTCTCCATTGGATCTCATCCCCTCTAGTCAATCAAATCGTACTCTCCAAAAATGTAAATCACCATACTGCCATAATCGTCGTAGAGGATAGCCAAAATCCCGAAGATACCCCACTGTTGTAGCACATGGGAAGCCGACTGGTCTGGTACACGTAATATGCTCTAGGCACCACACCTGTAGAAGCGTGTAGTGTACCATGTTGTCTACCTCTCAGAATACAAATCGACTAAGATCATGACACAAATGTGCTAGGATACATCGACCCCAGGCATACACTGTGAGAACTAGTACTACAGTATGCATCATAATCCATCTAACCACTTATGCTCGTGAATATAGTAACATCGCCAGGTCTATCCGCCCTCTCACACGATAATCATGTACTGGACCACCCAGACAATACTGCATATCCACCTTCAACTCATAGAAGGTGCGGTCTCTCTCGAAACATACCCGTTCTCCTTGAATCGAAACATGAAGAATTTGGTGTATGTCCTCTAGGGTGATCATCATCTCTCTTGTCGACAGGTGGAATGTGCATGTATCCATGTCTCAACACTCGCAAAGAGCCATCAACATAGCATCGTGGTACCTCATGGGAGGCATGAGGTACGCCCAATAGATGTCTCCTTTGTTGAAAGTGATGTGGATAAATCTCTCAAGAAGCTCAACTGTCTACCCCCTAGCTGCTGGCGCAATCAGGTGGGTACCTATCAAAATCACACAAATATGCTCTAAAAATCATCTAATATCTTTAATTTTTACTCTAATCATCATGCAAGTGTTCTAAAGTTCATCTAATGTGCTTTCCTAAAGGCCCTAGACACTTTAGAACCCTTTTGGGACACTTTGCGAGGAAATAGGACACTTTGCGAACAAAAGGGACACTTTGCAAACAAATGTGACACTTTGTGAAAAAGGGGGACACTTTGTGAACTTTTTTTCCATGATCCTAAATTGACCTATATATGCATAAAAAATCATTAAATAATAACATAAACAGATAACACAGGTAGCAGGATCGACTCACCTCCTGATGACGCTTGTCGTGTGCCACCTGGTACCGTAGAACGTCCAATTGTGTAGGCTTGTAGTCTCGTCTGCTCAACATATTTTTGTCTCACTCATCACTCTCACGCTACAAGAAGGTAAAATGAAATAGTAAGTGACAAAATACTTCACTTTCACCTCTTTTAACTCTTTTCATTCTTTTTACTATTATGCATAAAATTAGGGTTTTCCTATCTTAAGAGTTAATAAAGAACTTTCTATTCAAAACACCATAATAGGTGCTAGGGAACTCCATTTTCGACATCGTTTGATGCGTTGTAGTCGTGATTACGCACCCAACATCATCACTTTTCTATCATTATGTGGCATGGTACTTGGAAATGTCCTACGATATGATGTTCCTTATTCGATGTGGCTAGTTTGCTACCTTGATTCCACCTCCGTAAAGCAAGTAGAATCAAGGTGGGCATATATCTACCCTCAAATTTGATTTTTAGAACTTAGATAAAAGGATTTTTGGAAAACTAACAAATTTGTGTTGCAAGATGCGGTTCCTAATGTTGTGGTTTTGCAGATAACTACTCTGGGGGCTTCATTCTCTCATTTTTTAAATGAATATCCTTTTATAGTATAGTACACTGTTTAGAGTCCTTTAGCTTACATATGAACAAAAAGTCATATGGGTGCTAAAGTGGGGGATAACTATGGACATGAAAATTGTACTCCTTTGCAGATAGTAGAATTTGTGGTCTAATTTAGTCCTATTTTAGACACCCTTGCAACAATCACCCCTTAGAAACTGCATTTATAGGCCTCTAATGCTCATTATTTTGGACTTTAAGGTCTATTCCACTCACAAATCATACAAATCCTGATAAACAACATTCAAGCCACTCAAATTTCATGAAACACACCTCAAAAATCCTTGGTGGGACTAAGTCGCCCAGGGTGGTGACTTAGTCCCTTTTGAGGTATTTTTCACTTTTGAGTGGGAAAATCACTGACTTAATTCAAATTCTTGATGGATGTTGGCCTGTGAAGTTAAAATAATGAATAAATCAATATTAATGCCTATAAGTACATGTTTTTAGGTCATTTTTACAACATTAAGTCATTTTCATCAAGCAAAATCAAGAGTCAAGAGTCAAATATCTTTCATAAGAAGACTCATTAGTCTTTCTACAACAAAGTTGAAGCTTTAGGGCAGCAAGCTAGGGTTTTTATAGGTCTTCAAGCTCACTTTTTGTCCAAGATCTCACATTGCAAAGGGTTGATCATGGATGCCTATGGAGAAACATGGAGAAATCTAAGTTGAGGAGATGCAACTAGCCATCAAATCAAGCCTAAGAACTTGTTTTCAAAGTGATTCCATCTTCCATTTTCTCTCTATCTTCAGCCTAAGGAAGGTTTGCATGTCATTAAGATTCATTTCTAATGTGATTTAGTATCTCTTAGGATGAGTCTTGCATTGTTCTAAATCTATTTATGCATCTTATTCTTGCACATTAGAATAGGGTTACATCTTATTTTCATACTTCCTAGTCTTAGACACATTTAGGGCTAGGGTTTTATGCAAATTTTATCTCTTTCAAGGTTTAAATACCAACTAGGGGTTTGACCAAGGAAAACCCCCCATTAGAAATCAATTTATACTCTGTTTTGCAGGTATTTTTGTAGATTCAGATCCAGGTTCTCATCAGAAAATAGAGTGTAGACTGTGGGCTTCCGTTTCCACTTTCAGATTTGTAGAAAATCCAAAGTGGACTAAGTCGCCAATAGTGGTGACTTAGTCCCACTACACTGGTTTTTCAAAAAATTTAATAGTTTCATATACCCATTTGGCAGAAACAGATTTCTGGGCAATTTCCCTGATCTGGGACTAAGTCGCCCAGCTTGGCGTAAGTGTCCCAGTTGGCTTTAAAATAAGATTTTCTAGAATTTCAGAAGCATTCATAGTCTTCATTCCAGCCTTCATCAGTTTCCAGGTGCATAATTTCAGTTTAGCATCTTTATCTTGTTCTTTATTGCATTTTCTATCTTTCTGCATATCACAATGTGTTTTCAAACAAGTTGCATTTCTTAGGTTTTGCATTAATAAGTCATATATTTTATCAGTTTGTTTCATTTAGACATTACATTTAGGCGTACTTCATCCATCCTTGCATTGATTTTGAGTGTTTACATTGCATTTTGGCCCATCTTTCTCCTTTTAGGTGAAAAACCCTAGAAGTGTTAGAAAGCCCTTGGGTGCCAAAATATTTGTATACATTGACATCAAATCAATTTTCCACATTTGTGAGAATCTAGTGATCAACTATCTTTGCAAGGATTCCTTTCCCATTTGATTTTTTGAGAAATTCATGTCAAAGTAGCTTGTAGGAACTTCTTTCTCATCAGACTTTGCAAATATCTTAAGTGTTATTGGAGCTTACAAGGTGATGACGTCAACATGAGATAAGCATGACATTAGTAGGGATGAGGTTCACTTTCCAAAGGATGATGTAAGCATGATGTAATGATGGCATCACCATGTATGGATTGTAGGAATTCTCTCGTGAACTGGACTAGAATGGATTGAGGACTTTTGTTGGCTAACTAAACATGTAAAATTTACGTATTGAACTGGCCATTTATGAAACTTTTACTTTCTACTTCGTTTGTGGAACTTCAACCTGTTACTACACTTTTCATTTCTATAACATTTTAGATATTGTAACTGCCAAATTTTGAATTGATTCAACTTCCAAATTACTTGAGGAATAAAAGGAGATTGATACACACATTGTGGGAGATTTTTGGGAAGGAGAAGATATTTTAGGGGAAGCTTTTGGGGAAGAAAGAATTATAACAAATAAGAAGAAGAATTTCTTTGATCATGTAGGCTCAAATCCATGTTGAATCTCTAGAAGAAGGCCATAAGGAGAGGCCAAATTGGTATTGCATAAAGAGAGTGATATTTGTGTTGTAAGCTCTATAAAACCCCTATTGTAGCATGTTGATAATAATTTCATCCAATTGTAATGATTTTATGAAGAGAATAAAGCATATTGTCAATTTGTTGTGCTATACTTGTGGTTAGGTTGTGAGTCGGGTAGTTTGATAAGAGCCCCCAATCTTGATTACATTAGTAGTGTTCACTTTTTTGGAACTTCTAGAGGCAAATACAAATCTATAAAATTCATAAATCGAAGGAGAGTGAAGATAGCTCAACTCCTACTTCCCAAATTGTGGTTCCTTGTCCTTCTTCTCTTCCATCTCCCACACATCCTCTATTTCCTACAATCTTATCTCCTCTAGAATTCATTCCAACTCCTAGGGATCTACCTTCACATATTTCATTATCCACCACCTTTTTAGATCCTTCTTAACAATGCCTTAGTCTTCCTCCTCTCCACCAATGCAAATAAAAATTGGAGCTATTTCACAAGATGATTCATCTATATCTAGATTACCCTCTTGAGGAAATACATGACAATCCCAAGCATAGCTAACATTCAATCCATAACATCACTCATTTCTCAAGCACAACCCAACAAAGCAAAAGAGATATTGTCCATTTCTATAGATTCTCAAGGAATGAGGTATACAAAAAAAGTATCCTGATAGGTGATAAAGATAAGAAAGACAGAGATTTCAAATTACCAAATGTATAGAGTGGATCTAAAAAAATCAATGAGAGAAGATAAAGGGGGCATGAAGATAATGATGACTTCTATCTTCAATGCTATGGATAAAGACAAGGAATCTAAAGTATAACTAAAGGAAAAGATTGATAAGTTGTCAACATATGTGCAATATTTGATTAGAATAGTTCAGTCATTTTCAATTTCAATTCCTCCTTTGATCATAATTGTAGATAAAGACTCATTTCCAATTGCAAAAAATAGAAGTAATGTAAAGTCCACCAAGGCATACAAAAAATGTTGCTAGCATGGGATCAAATTTAATTAATGAGGCAATCTATTTGTATAATAATATCCAAGCAAAGCTTGACTTTTCTAGTTAATTGGAATCAAATTCAATGAATAAATAACATCCCTCGAGTGAAACATGCCACATTTTGATTTCACAACTAGGACTAATTTCTTAATACTAGTTGTACAAGGAATTTTTAGTAAGAGTGAATTGGATACACAAGTTGAGAGGCATGAAGTTGCTAAATGGAGAATGAAAATACTCAATGAAGACAAAGGATAAATTCTATAAATCCTAATAATTGAAACTAGATATAATTTTGAACATCCAAGAATTCATTGGGAAAATTCCTTGTGACTACTATGGTGACTAAAGCACAATCAATTCAACTGAAAATTTAAAATAGTAAAAAAGGCTTATCAAAAGAGAATCATCCAAGACATTAGAGTTAGATGTATCTTTAATTCCTGAATTTATCAAATTAAAAAAAAATCATTATTTTTTTAGAAATAACCCACCAAAGATTGCAATACAACTTTAAGGAGAGTGATAATCAAACAGCCTATACAATTCATTAGAAATATTCAAATGGGTAATGATCAAGAAGCTATAAGCGAATTTGACACAAAATTGAAGAAGTGTCATCAAAGGGTTAAAGGTCTAGGGAAAGTTGATTAAAATTGATGATGTTCAATAAAACAAGCCATCTTCCTCAAAAGACACGCAAAAGGAAAAACTAAGTGGTCAAGTTTAAGATGTACTTTAATATTATTCTAATAAGTCACTTTTTGAATAAACTTATTACTATACCATTTAAATGATAAAGTGTATTTTTATTTCAAAAGTGTGATTCAAGCCCTAAAGTTAGTTATTGAAGGGACAAGTTGTATATTGTAAAGGAGTTTTTGACATTTTACACAAGAATTATTTGGAAGAGAGAAGACACAAAGCTCTAATTTTAGAAAGAATTAGAAAAATAATATTGTTGAACTTTGTTTCTAAAACCTATTCTTGAGATTTATACCATTCTTAAGTTCAATATAAATTTGTTCATTTTTCTTATTTAAATCAATTTTGTGGGATTGCTTAATTTTTATTTTAAGGAACATAAATTTATATGTGCTGTTAAATTCAAATCCATATTTATTTAGCTTAATAAGCATTCATTTCTATTGAAATTCTACACTTTTAATTTTACAAATTGTAAATATTAATCCTCTATTCCAAATAATGTGTAAAGTCTTTGTAATTATTGTGAATAGTTAGTTTAGGGTATTGATTTTTAATAAAAGAGTATTCCCTTCTAATAGAGGAGGGATTTTTATCCCTTTTTTAAATTGATAAAGTACATCTTTATTCATCAATACAATTATGCATGTCCACACTAAATTTATGTGTTACTGATGTTAAAGTGTCTAAGGTGTCTATAGAAGTTTGTGTTGGTACAAAACTAACATTGTCTAAGTTGTGTAGAGATCCAATCAAATATTTTCTTGGGGATATCAACAAAAAACTCCTTGTATATAGGATCAAACAACTCTTGCTCGCACTATTATTAAATTTGTAAATAACACGAGATACAAGATCAAATAATGAACAAAACACCTTCCACACAAGAGCTTTGCAAAACAAAGATTTACTATTCCTCAAAAAGAAAATACTTATAGTATGAATAATAAAAAAGAGAATGAATGCTAAGTTATAAAAGCAACCCTAATGATAAAGGGATTAGATCATGACAAGTTTCAACATCTTGTGTGATGAGACAAAATGATCTAATATTAGCTCTGTAGTTAACATAAATAAAGAATTGAGTTAACTAATAAATAAATCCTAAGTTTAGCTCAAGTGCATGATAATTAGAATAATAATTAATTAAAGATTAATTAGTTATTCTCTAATGCATGATAACTCTAACATCCCCCCGTAAGTGTAACTTAGAGAGTAGCTAAAAAAACTCTAAAAACCAATGCATAAAAAGCAAAGAAAGCATGAATGGGTCTCAAAAACTTGGCTTGATGAGGCACCCATGTACAACTGAAGATCTCTAAAAAGTGGAGAAATGGAGAAAACCTCATGGGAAAAACTCCACTCCAAAAAGAGATGAAAGTGTGCATGAAAAAAAAATGAAGGAAGGCCTCATGAAGACCAACCAAGGACAACTTCCTTCACCCCAAGCATCGATCGTAGCTAAAGATAGCAAGGTGATGCCAAAGGTTTCGTGAAGATGTCTACAACCCGCTCCTTTGTAGGCATGTACTCCAAGGTGAGAAAACCATCCTGAATCAACTGTCGTATGAAGTGCATGTGGATCTCTATGTGCTTAGTAGATTGATGTTTCACTGGATTGTGAGAAATGTGAATGGCACTTTGTTGTCGCACCAAAGAATAGTGGGACTATCAGGAGGAAAATTGAACTCTTTCAATGATTGTCGAAGCCACAAAACTTTCTAGCTATCCAAAACTGTTGTACGATACTTAGCCTTTGTGGATGATAATGCAATAGCGGATTTCTTCTTGCAAGACCATGTAATGGGGCTAGAACCAAGGTAGAAAACAAACCTCGAAGTAGAATTCCTATCATTGACATCACCAGCCTAATCTGAGTCAATGAAGCCAATAATCTGAGGATCTCTTGATGTATATTGAATACCATAATGTGAGGTCCCCTAAATATATCTCAAAATTCATTTGGAAGATTTCCAATGATTCTCATGTGGATCATGTGAGAATCGAGAGACAAGACAACTGCAAATGAAAGATCAAGACATGAATGTGTCAGGTACAAAAGACTACCAACCAACTACCCGTATAATGTAGCATCTACTGAAGGAGTAGTACAAGTGGAAGACAATACAACACCTGACTAGAATAGTGTGGGGATAGGATTACAATCAAGCATGCCAAATCTTTGAAGCATGTCAAGAGCATACTTTTTCTAAAATATGGAAATCCCGTCCGAAGAAAAATTGAATTTGCATGTCTAATTTTCTTTTTAGTAGCGATAAATTGAATTGAGTCAAACCCTGGAACTATACTAATAAGACGGTGGGATCGATCCATTAGGGATCAAATTACTAAATTCAATATGAACAAGAGATAATAGTATGTTATACTAATAAATTTCTATTGAAGAATTCATCAAACTACTAAATTTCGTTACTCATATTGATCCTATTGATGGAATTATTCCATGGATTCAATTCCATTTTTTTTGTAAAAAAAAATGAGATACTCTATGAGACCAAATCTCGAGTTATTGTAAAACGAAGGGAAAATCAATCATGGAAGTAAATACCCTCGCATTTATTGTTGTTGCATTGTTCATTTCGTTTCCTACTGCTTTTCTACTCATCATTTATGTAAAAACGACGAGTCAAAGAAAATACAGTGATTACTGATGATCAATAACCTATAAACCAAGAAAGAAGTGCAAAAGGCCAAGATTTGTCATCTCAAATTGCTCCATCAAAGCTCGCTGAAAATTTTGGATCATGGAGGATGAACCACCTATAAGGATCAAATCATCCACACATAGCACAAGGATCAAAAGATCACCCTCCTATCTCTAAATGTAAACTGTAGGATCAAAATGACATTGTGTGAAGCTAGAAGAAAGCATAAAAGTATCCATCTTCTCATACCAAGCTTGAGAGGCCTGTTTGAGACCATATAATGAACAATGAATTCTGAAAACCAACGAAGAGTCCTCAGTAAAACCATGTGACTGCTCCATATAAATATCCTCATGAAGATCACCATGAAGGAAGACACTCTTCACATCCATTTGAAATACTGACCATCCCTATGAAGTTGCAAGGGAAAGTACAAGGAAAATAGAATTCATCTTGGAAACAAGGGAAAATGTCTCAGAATAATCAATACCGTCGACCTGAGAGAAACCTTTTACAAAAAGACAAGCCTTATACTTATCAACTAAACCATCTACAACATATTTGGTACAGTACACCCACTTGCATCGAACCAAATTTATTCCCTTAGGAGAGGAACTAAATCCAAAGTATGATTCTTCACCAGAGAAGAATACTCATTTTCCATAGCACTATCCCACTCAAGAATACCCACCGCCTTTGAAATTTTTTGAGGATCATCCAAAATGGTATGAATCAAAAGACTAACACTTGATGTCTGTGCACGAGTATGATGGGAGTCTGAAGGATCACCTATCAAAGGTCCAACTGCATATATAGTATTGCCGACCCACTTGGGTAAAGGATGAATAGCTGGAGGCGGTGGGATAGTTGGGGCATCATCCTCATCCTGAAGAGATGAGTAATCCTTAAGATATGAGGAGTGAGTAGTAGGAGATGAGGGAGAAGCTGGGGATGGAGAATCCATCAAAGGAAAGGGAAATTCAAACTAGACATCTCGTCAAAATAAGACCTCTTTGGAATTAGGATCAAACAACCTATACACCTTAACATCCTCACAATAGCCAACAAATACGAGTGGTCGACTCTTCCTCTCCATGGATTTTCGTTGAGCTTCAGGAATGAATTCCCAAGCGTCACCACCAAAGACCCTGAATGAAGATACATCGAGCTTGACATGAGACCAAGCCTCCTCAAGAGTCATATGATGTAATGCCTTGTGAGGCATACGATTTTGAATATAATTGGCACAATTAATTGCCTTAGCCCAAAAAGAAGAATGCATATCTTGTGACTGAATCATATAGTTGGCCATCTCCCTTAAAGTTCTATTCTTTCACTCAACAACATCATTCTACTGAGGGGTGTATGGAACTGTAAGTTGATGCTGCAAGCCATGCTCAATGCAAAAGTCCCTGAAATTTTGCTTAACATACTCCCTCCCATTATCTGTGTGTATCTATCTGATAGAAAGACCAGATTGTTTCTCCACAAATTTCTTAAAGATCTTGAAAGAATCAAAGGCATCACTCTTGTACTTAAGAAAGTACACACATGTATGCTTGAAGAAGTCATCAATAAATGTGAATGTAAGAACATATTTGGCCTCTTAGAAAGAAGAAATCAAAAATGACATGAGGTCACTATGAACCAACTCCAAAGGTGCCTTGGCACATGTAGCTCTACCCGTAGGAAAAGAATCCCGATGATGTTTTCTAAGAACACATCCTCGATAAACACCATTAGTATATGAAATCTTAGGGATCCGGGACACTAATGCATGTGTACTCATCTATTGGAGATATCTATAATTGACATGACCAAAAATTTCATGCCACAACATGCTCACAGTGTCTCCATGTGCTATGAAGGATGAACCTAAACCAACTGAACTCTCAAAACCATCAAATCAATATAAATGAGAAGAAGTATCAACACTCCTAGTAGCCACAATAATATCAAGATCATGAATGTCACGAATCACTACATAATGTGGGGTAAACTTGACTATCCTACCAATACCAAATTGACAAATATGATACACTGAAAGAAGGTTGGTGGAGATATTAGGAACTACAAATACCTCCCGAAGAAAACCACCCTCAAGTGTGATAGTACCTAAGCCCAAAACTGAAAGTTGCATAAAATCCCCAACTGCAATCTAAGTAGTACTACAATCTGAAAGGGATGAGACCAAATCCTGAGAATGTGTCATGTGATGTGTCACACTGAAATCAATTATCCATGGAGCTATAATAGGTAAGGCCTGTGCAGAAAGAGCATGACCTTTACCTGTAGATGAGGAAGAAGATTTAGGGGTGGAGATTTTATACTGCTACATGGATTCCTCCAAAGCCTCTAACATCTTCCAACATTGATTGACTGGATGTCCCTCCTTACCATAAAAACTGCAAGGTTCACCTGATTTCTTCTTCTTGGAGGAACTCGCCAGATTTAGAAGTTTTATCATACCAAGGAGTGGTTTGAGGTTTTTATTTTGACTTCTAAGATGTTTTGGAGGAACACTCACTACCTGATGAAGAATCTATCTTGGGCTTCTATTTCTTCTTGTCTTTCCCTTTGGATGTATATGCTACCAAAGCTTGGATTTTGGAACCAAAAAGAGATTCAAACTGAACCAAATTTTCCTGTTCACAAGTCAAATGATCATAGAAAACCTCAAAATTAGGCATGGTAAATGCATCACCCAATGCATCCATAATAGAGTAGAAAGTAGAAGAGAAGACCTAAAATGACCCTCAAAGCTTAGACATAATTGGGAAAATACATTCTTTTTTAGTTTTATTCTTCCCACAACCTTGCAAAAGAGATCTGAGTGACTTAAACCTTTGCTGGAAGTCCTTAATGGAGGGGTAAGAATCAAATACAAGTGATGTTAATTTTGCCTCAATCTGGAGAGCTCTATACTCATTAATGGTGCCAAAAAGATCACTAAATCTCGTCCATATAGCCCTAGGAGAGTTGCGAGACTCCAGATGAAACAATAGACTATTTGAAACATGTAGTGAAATCAAACCCATAACCTCATCTGTCTTGTTCCTATGCTGAAATATCTCAAATTGACGAGTCAATGTTGGCTGTACTTCATCCAAAGTGGACCATAAACCCTTAGACATGAGAATTCTGGTCATTTGAGCTTTCCAGGTATGCTAGTTGTGTGGTGTAAGACATTCAAATGAAGAGATGTCTTCCATGATGGTTGAGGTTTTCAAAATAATGTGTGGTATAGGATTTCTGATCTTTGATGTATATAGATACTAAAAGCGAGAAATATACCCCCCCACAATGGAAAAAACCAAACCCTAATACAACTTTGAGAGTAGAAAAGCTTAAAAAAGAAAAAATCATTTTAGAGTGATCTTTGTGTACCTAGTGAATATTCTAGAAAAATGGACTACATGGTTGTGTAGAGCACTGAAAGAGCTTTCCAATGCCTATTTGTTCACAAAAAATGAAGTTTGTATACCCAAGCTATGGCCTCAAAAGTGCAGAAAATAAAATCTGACTTCAACGGCCTGTCAAAACTTTCTGAGATAGAATCTAAAAAAATGATTACAGATCTGGAACGGACCTGGAACCAGCTTTCTGACGCCTATTCGTTTTTGAAAAACAGACAAACGAGGCCCAAGTTATACCTAATTTCATATAAGTGGTCCAATTTGACTTGAGAGAGCACTTAGGGGGCTTAAAATTTTGACCAATGGTCTCATGCAGAACAAGGGCTGGGCACTAGGGCTAAATGCAGGGAATATTCTTCAAAATATATTCTGCTATCATATCAAAGGTTGCAAATTGTTTTCACCAATTTTTTATTTTTAAAAAGATGAATTTGATGCAAACAAAAAAATTTTACATGAATTTTTTTGAAACCAATTTTCTAAAACCCGCTTGCAAATTTTCATGCCTACACAGCTTTAATGGTGCCAGTACAGTATGGATCTGTATAAATATTTTTCCTCGTAAAGTGTGCCCTCCAAAAATTTGCCCCAATGTTTTTTTAGATTTTCACAAAATGACAATCATTCTTTAGGTTTTTGGCCACTTTGGATGCAATGGTGAGGTTTGTTTTGCGCCAAAGTGATCCAAAAATTCACCCACCTCCAAAAATTGCAAAAAAAACACTGAAAATTCCAAATTAGATCCTATAACCCTAGATGAGAAAAAAGCTCAGAAATGGAGAAGGGGTTCACTGAATCCTTGCTTTGATACCATGTTAGATTTGTGAATAACATGAGACATATGATCAAACAACGAACAAAACACCTTCCACACAAAAGCTCTGTAAAACAAATATTTTCTATTCCTCAAAAAGAAAATACTTACAGTATGAATAATACAAGAGAGAATGAATGATTTATAAGAGCAACCCTAATGATAAAGGGATTAGATCATGACAAGTGTCAACACCCTGTGTGATGAGATAGAATGATCTAATATTAGCTATGTAGTTAACATAAATAAAGCATTGAGTTAACTAATAAAGCAATCCTAAGTTTAGCTTAAGTTCATGAGAATTAGAATAATAATTAATTAAAGATTAATTAATTATTCTCTAATACATGATAACTCTAACAAGATCTTCACTATTGCAAGGTTTCTTCATAGATGGAACCTGCTGCCTTGTGAAACATTTAGATATCTCCTCGTACATCACCTACTAAGGCATGCTTAATCTACAATACACAAACTAGAAAAGGTTCTCAAGAACACAACCAAATGTTGGTTGTTTGTCATGATGTGCATCCAATCCATGGTTAAACCTTTCTAATATACATACTAGCATTTATCCTAAACTCTCACCCAAAACACACTTTTCGAGCCTATAAACCCTCATTATATCTTGTGCACTATTTAGACAATAATCATGATAATTGTTAAGATAAGGGGTGTCATTCACCTTGCAATCCAATTGCATTAAATTATGTAGGTGATAAATAATGAATGATCTCTAAACATGTTGGAGTTGGAAAAATGAAACACCCATGAGTGGGTGGAGCATTATAATACTATTTATTTATTATTTATTCTTCAAGATGCTTGGGATATTGTGTATGAAAATGATAAATATGGAAGTTAGATTAAAAATATCAAAATTGAGAGGGAGAAAGCATCTTCTCAATATGGTGGATATGGAACAAAAATTGAATGCCCTCAGGGAACACCTAAGATTTGGATCGTGGTTAATTTGACCATTATGGCATGATTTATGTTGTGCATTAAGGGTGTGAGATGTGTAAGAGTGGTTGCATAATTTTCTTACATGCTTGATCATGACCTTAGGGGCATTGGATTTTTCTAATGGATCATGGTTTTGGATACCACTTGATGGTTTCTTGTTTCTAACTTTTCTACATATTGGAAGCATGTTATAATGGATTATAAAGTTCTTTTGGAGGTACTCTTATGGTGTCAAACTATAATTATAGGGATATGTGGATTGTATTATTGCATTAAATTGTTTGAAATAATCTGGGTGGGTCTCTTTAGTGTGGATTTTTTCTCACAAGGGATTCTCCATGTATATTTGATGTATGATAATGAAAATAATGCATTGTTCATTTTGGCCAACATTACTAGTAATGACTAGTGGTCGATGACTCCTTAGAGGGAATGACCTTTTCATAAAAAGCATATGATGGTGGTGACGTGTTCCTCAGTGATAATAGTTCACATTGGATTGTTGGAAAAGTAAAGGTAAAATTTGTGTTTAGCGATGGGAGAGTAAAATATCTCATAGGTATTTTGCATATTCTAAGATTAACATGTAATTTTATTTCACTTTCCAAAAATAAATGATGTGAGAATACATGTCACATTTGACAAGAGTGGTTGTAGGTTGGATAGAGAGAATCTGGTACTATGGGATCTTGATATGTAACTTTATTTAAATTCGATGTGCTTACTTATTGCAACTCAACCTATGTAATTGAAAACTCAAATTCATGTATGTTGTGGGACCAAATGATAGGTCAAATTGGTGAAAATGTCTTAAAACCCCTCTTAATAAAAATATCTTGGGTGGTTTATTTGATTATTTTGCAGATTTTGAATTTTTTGAGTGTTATATGCTTAGTAAACATAGTAAAATTTAATTTTGGTAGCACTATATCAAAGAGATTATTAGAGGTTACTCATAGTGATGATTTTAGTCTTATGGATGTTCAATAGGAAAATATTGATATTATGTTTCATTTATTGATGACTACTCACATTATACATGGATTTATTTTTTGATGCACAAATTTAAATTTTTTAGTGAATTTAAATATTTTAAAATTCTTGTTGAAAATCAAATGGAACAAAAAATAAAAGTATTGAGGTCAAATAATAGAGGGGAATATTGTTCTAAAGAATTTGATGACCTTTGTAAACATACAAGAATTGTAAGGCAACAAACAATGCCATATATTCCATAACAAAATGACACCATAGAGAGGATGAACAAGACATTAGTGGACAAAGCCCAAACCATTGTAGGTAGTACTTAGTTGAATTGGTGTTTTTAGGCTAAGATTGTAATTATTGTTTGTTAATTAATAATCTTTGTGTTCTACTTTGGTTGATAAAATATTTATGAAGTGTGGACAAATAAGAAAGCTTCTAGATTTCATACCTTGAAGCTTTTCATTATGAAACTTTTGTTCCCATGCTTAAAGAAAAATTATCTAAATTGGATTTCAAAGCTAACAAATGTATTTTCATTGGGTATGACAATATTGTTAAGGATTATAAGCTTTGTAATCCTTTAACCTTAAAAATAATATAGTTTAAAGATGTGATTTTCAAGGAAGAGTTAAGTTTGATAAGGTATAGCCAACATAAAAGGAAAATAAAATCACGCATTTTGAAACCAAAACAAAGAAACAAGAAATCACATAAGTGGATGTACACCATATAGGATATGATGATATAGAAAGAGGAAAAAAAAATAGATTCAAAGAAATAAAATGAAGAACAAGTCTCTTATTACACCCTTAAGAAGGTCCATGAGGCAAAAAAACTAGTTAATGTGTACAACCAACTAGATTTGTGTTATGTATTTGGTTTATCTTGTGCTAAGGACAAAATTGAATATATGAAAGAAGCTTTTTCTTTGAAGGAGCATGAGTCTTGGATGGAGGTCATGCAAGATGAAATGATGGTCTTGGACAATTATTAGACTTGGATCTAGTTAACATATCTAAGGTAAGGACATCCATTGGTTGCAAGTGGATATTTAAGAAAAAATTGAAGCATATGAACAAATGGATGTAAAAACTATTTTCTTGCATATGGATCTTGAGAAAGAAATATTTATGAAACAACTTGGCGATTTTATGGTAAAAGAGGAGAACCTTGTTTGCAAGTTGAAACAACCTTTATGTAGTCTAAAGCAATCATTATGAATGTGGCATAAAAAATTTGGTGTTTTTGGATTGGACCTTGGGTTTGTTAGTAGTGAATATGATCATTGTTGTTTATTTCAAATTGATGGATGACCTATTATTAATCATTGTCATATTTGTTGATAACTTGTCCATTAGAAATAATAAGGGAATGATTAGAGAGCTCAAAATCAATGATCTGGTACCTTTGAGATGAAAGATTTGGTAGCTACAAAGTACATCTTGGGTATGCATATTTGTAGAGATCAAATTGACAAAAAAGTTTGGTTGAGTAAAAATAAGTATGTTCAAACTATCTAGTAGAAGTTTGTTATGCAAAACTAGAAGCCAATAAGTATTACTTTGCCTATCAATATCCTAGTTTTGATGATTTTGAAGATATGTTTAATGTTCTATATGCTAGTGTTGTGGGTAGTCTAATATATGTTATTCTTTGTACAAAACCAAGTATTGCCCAAGCAATGAGAGTTCCTAGCAAGTTTATACCTAACCTTAATAGAGAGTTTTGGACTTATGTAAAAGAAATTAGATATTGGTGAGGGACTACTTACTATTGTAATTGTTATCATAAGGTTGATGATGTGGGAAAATTGCTTGATACATAGGGCTTTGTTGATTTAGATTGGACCAATGTTTTAAATAGTAGAAAGTCCACAAATAATTGTGTTTACTTTGTTTCAAAGAGCTATTAGTTGAACAAGTAATTGACAACCTATAGTTGTGTTGTCCACTATAGAAGCAAAATACATGGTTGTAACACATGCATGTAAGAAGGCAATAAGGTTACAAAGATTGCGCTTAGGTATTGCTTTGAGTGAAGATAGGTCAAGATTGAATGTGACAACTAGAGTGCCATCTATTTTGGAAAAAAATTGACATACCATGCTCATACAACACATATTGATGTTCATAGCAAGTCCATAGTAAGTATTGCCCAAGCAATGAGAGTTCCTAGCAAGTTTATACCTAACCTTAATAGAGAGTATTGGACTTATGTAAAAGAAATTAGATATTGGTGAGGGACTCCTTACTATTGTAATTGTTATCATGGGGTTGATGATGTGGGAAAATTGCTTGATATATAGGGCTTTGTTGATTTAGATTGGACCAATGTTTTAAATAGTAGAAAGCCCACAAATAACTGTGTTTACTTTGTTTCAAAGAGCTATTAGTTGAATGAGTAATTGACAACCTATAGTTGCGTTGTCCACTAGAGAAGCAAAATACATGGTTGTAACACATGCATGTAAGAAGGCAATAAGGTTACAAAGATTGTGTTTAGGTATTGCTTTGAGTGAAGATAGGTCAAGATTGAATGTGACAACTAGAGTGCCATCTATTTTGGAAAAAAATTGATGTACCATACTCATACAACACATATTGATGTTCAATATCTCTTTTCTTGCAAGACAATTGAGGGTGGCAAAAATTATTATACAAAAGGTTAACACCTTGGGTCATGTTGCAAATTCTCTGACCAAGCCAATAAGCACAAATAAATTCAATTGGTGTAAAGAGGCCATGGTCTTGCCTCTTATAGCAGGATTTATTTTTTAATTTTCCTTGGTCTTGTAATGTGAAAATGCTAAGCTAAGGAGTGACATTCACCTTGTAGTCCTAAGTTTTGATTAACTGTGTTTTACTATGTAGAATATAAATAATGTATGATCTCCAAATATGTCAAAGCGCACAAAATGGTACGCTCATGTGTGGATGGAGACTGACTTTTTTTTTTTTTTTCCAAAATACTTGAGATTTTATGTAAGTGTGCATTGAATAGGGAGGTTGCATTGAAAAGGTCAAAATTAAGAGTTACAAAGCATTTTCCCAATTTGACAAATATAGCAATAACATTGAATGCCCTCATAAAACACCTTAGATTGGGTTCTTAGCCAATTCAACCATTATACAAGATCCATGACATCTAACACATCAATATGTTAAATTTTATAAAAACTAATTTGTAGTGCCTTTTTAACATGCAAAATTAATTATTTTTTACTATTATATGATAAATCCCATGTGAAATAGTTGATATTTGCACTCCATGCCACATTCACCACGGGGACAGTGGGGAGACTAGACCTCGTGACCTCTTGCCTACAACAAGATGCTTTAGCCAATCGAACTAGGCCCACCACCCCAACTTATAGCCTAAACTTAATTAAGCTTAAATTTAAATTTCTTAAAACACTTACTTTAAATAAAGCACTTAAATTAGACCTCGTGACCTCTTGCCTACAACAAGATGCTTTAGCCAATCGAACTAGGCCCACCACCCCAACTTATAGCCTAAACTTAATTAAGAAGCTTAAATTTAAATTCTTAAAACACTTACTTTAAATAAAGATAATTAAATTACAAGAAAATTCAAAAAACCTATTGAATGGCAAAAACTACTGTTGATGTTTCCCTCCCTAATACAAAACTCAACACATGCTATACATCTACTTTCTTTCTGAAATTATATTATAACATCCAAGAATGAACAAGAGTAGGTCAAGGGGAATGGTAATGTTTAATAATATTTTATAATCAAGCAGTCCCATGGATTTTGTAGGAATAGCTAATGGTTAATATTTCAGCTGAGAAATTTTTAACAAACTTAGATCACAGAAAAAAAATGCCTCATTATCTATAATGCATAGAAATGCACTAATAAGATTGGAACACAAAATAAAATTGCATTATGGAAAAAACCTCAGTCTTAGATCACAGAAAAAAACTGCTGTACTGACTGTAATGCACAGGGAATAGGCCATAGCCTACATCACAGTTCAACTATTTTGCAATGCATCTACATATAGGTTTTGAAAATGGTGACTGAAACACGCCCATCAAATACTATTCAACCATATCAACATTAAAAAGCGCCCTAGACAGCCTTAGAAGGTAAAGTTTGAAATAACTGCATACAATTCCCCTTGAAGAAATACAAATTTTCAACTGAGAACACATTGCAAAAAAGGAAAGCCAGGGCACATGACTATGAATGAATTTTTAAGGGAGAAAATCCAGTGTCAACTAATGCCTGGAGAGGCTTAAACAGAGGAGTGGGCAACTTTCCCCATTCCACCCACTCCCAGCCATCACACTTATCAGGCTCTAGGGTTTGTGGATGTTGGCTTAAATCGCTCAATTCAGCCCTCATAAAAATAATAACATAATGAGAAGGCCTGGGTTCTTCTTTTACCATTATGTTATTTGTAACTGTTGAAAACTCGATGTTATGGATGGAAAGCCCTGTTTCCTCCAACACCTCGCGGGCTGCACACTCTTCCCAACTTTCTCCTGTACATTCATGAGTGCAAATAAAGCATATGTAATGAAAAGGAGATGTAATTCTTAGAATATTTAATGGAATTGGGGGTGAGAATCGAACCGAATTCGAGATGCCCGCCGGGAAGTGCAAAGGTGGAGTGACCGATGGAGGAGCGTCGGCGCCCCACAAGCACGCTTTCTCCCCTCGTTATAAACACTGCAACTCCTACTCTGGGAACCTGCATCGTCGAACCCTGTATCTCAAAACCCTAACCCTGAATGTTAAACCCTAAAAGAAACTCCCGCTCCTGCAACCCTCGTTTTTTTCTGTGGACGATGGAAGAAAGCATGTATCATTGTCCATATAGCTTGCCTCTCGTACTTTCAGGTACAGTATATGTATATATACACCAGAACTACTTCCGCGCATTTTGATCGAATTATGCTAATTTTGGCGCCAATTACAATAATTTTCATCGTTTACTTTGAATGACATATATATTTGTAGACACGAGAAAACTGCATGTACCTAATACACTTTGTACACATATTATGGTTTTTTAAGTATTCTATGTTTAAAAAGTTTTGAGTTATGGAAATGGAAATTGAAATTGATTCCCGTATAGTCTATGATAGTGGGTGATCTGTTTTTGGGTTTATAGATGGTTTATAGTATATGTGACTACTTTGTATTCCATGCAAGAAGCATCTAATTGTGCTACAAACGAAGTGTGCATACTGTATGATTTGAACTTGTGACCTCTCTTTCAGAAGTACAAGTTCTCCATGTATGTGTATTTTAAAGGATTATTTTAATCACATTAACTATTGAATAAAAATTGGAAAAGTATGGTGAAATTCTTAATTATATATAATTTAGTTTCACAATTGTATCGGACATAACAATTAATCATTGATAATGGTTGTCACTTTGTATTCATGTAATGTTTTAAAGTATTCTATAGTTAAAAAGTTGAGTTATATATGTGTATTTTAAAGGATTGTTATATTCATATTAATTATTGAATATAATTGGAAAAGTATTGTCAATTCACAATCATATATGATTTAGTTTCACATTTGTACCAAACATAACAAGTAGTAATTGATATTGATTGCCACTTTTTATCTCTTTTCTATTCACTATTAAATCAATTAAGGGGTCTAAATTGAGGTTAAGGAAGATACTTTAACATTTGCCTAATAAGGTCAAAAGGTACTTCTTAGAACCAACCAAACTTCTTACACATATATCATCCAAATGAACATCTTCTACAATTACCCAAGGTCTATTTCTACCCATGGTGAAATTATAACATCAAGATAGAATTGCACCATTTAGGACAAATACACAACCACAACCTAATCCCTCCATAAAATTATGATGACATCCTAGTTCAAATGTCATCATTCTAGTTCTAATGCATCCAAATTCAAGTGATTTTAAGCAGCAATTAAAAAATTATGCTTAGATAATGAACAAATTTACACCTCCCATTTTTCTTACCGAAATATCATTCAAGTAAACATCTTTTACAAGCACCAAAGGTTTGTTTCTACTTAGGACGAAACTATGACATCAAAATAGAAACACACTAGAGAACTATTTTTGATCGAGAGAACTTATGCTTCCTCCCCCACTCACGCCTATGCTACTCATGGACATGGAACTAGTACTTCTTATTCTTAAATGGGGGTGGGTGGGAGGATATGTCTGTTATTTTCTAGTCTAATTGCTTCCATGAGGCACCAACCCAACCAAATGAATAAAACAAAGTAACTTTCAATCAACCTTTTCACTATAGATTGGATCTGCGCTCACACCTAGAAGGGGCACATAGGTGGATGAATAGTAGGGCTCCCCACTTAGGGGATATAATTCAAAATTCATTGGAATCCTACCCAAATTGAAGTAAGTGGTTAATACATAATATGTGTGCATTATTTGGCTCTAAGTCATCTCCTACAACCAACCAATAAATGTTGGAAGATTGGAGAATTTGTCATTGATGATGTTGTTGGGCAACATGAGCATGGAAGGTATATAGCGATGTGTTATAGTGTTGTCATTGATGCCAACATTGTTGCAGATTATTTTGATCAGTCCTAGTAGGTTTTGGAGTTGTTAAGGAAGAAATTTTTGCAAATTTTGATTTGGTCTAAAAAGATTAGTTGTGTGGAAATTTGACTAAGTGTCAAATTTGTCAGTATAGTGTTACTATGTGTCAGTTTTTGGGTCCGCACCACCCCACAAATGAAGCTATCACTATGTGCTTCTAACATCATTTTTCTGGATATTAGATGTACCTAATTCCAAGATTTCATCTTGTTTGGACAAGTGGATTAAGAGATATGAGTAATAGAGTTCGGCCTAGCATATTACAATTATTCTCTGTACAGTGTGTTTGTGTGGGAGAATCCACACTTCTTAGCTGATGATTTTTTGGCCTTGTGGTGTTGAAGATAAGTTTCTAGATGGCAGTAGAGTATGGATTCCAAATGTTATCAAGTTTTGAGGTCCACATGTCAAGATGTGGATACACAATTGAAGGTTTTTGCTATTAGGTCTTATACGAAGACGACCTAATATGTTTGATGTTATGCGAAGGTTAAATAAGTATTGCTATCTTATGTGAGATCTATTATAGGTCCATGCCAACCTATCTTAAGATGTTTTGAGTTTTGAATTATGGCACGTTATGTGGATGAATTTTTTTGAGCCGACAAGTTATATTTTGGGTGTTACATCTAATTAGGCTGACCTAATTGATGTTATACTTGATGTGGATATATAAGTTGGACTATTTTTGGTATCTTGAGGTAATGCAAGTAATGTGTGATGTGTGTGATACGAATTTGAGTAGAGCAATGTGAAGTTAAGTTACAAATGTTAAGTTGAAGATCAAAATTGTGCAAACGAAAAGCGAGATAGAGTGTTGAATCAGAATCAGATAAAGATTGTTATTGAGCTTCAATGGAAATGTATTCACGCATATATTAGACACAATTATTATAATAGTTCAAAAATAGGTTGTGAGCCACCATATCTCTTCTATATTTTTCTCTGTGGAAAGTGAGTCCGTTGATAATGAGTCCACCTGCAATGAGCATTTCTATAAATATACTAAACCGACTATAATATATTGTGAGCTAACCCTCACTGTGGTTTTCCCCATTTTGGGTTTTCCACATAAAAATTCTAGTGTTCATGTGTTATGTGATATTGTGGATGTTTCATGCTTTCTTTCCTTATTGTAGTTGAATATGCATTAGTGATTGGACGTTTAATGTTTAAATGGTTTAAGAGAATATTGATTCACCCCCCCTCTCAATATTTTGGGTGCTCAACAATTGGTATCAGAGCTCGGTTCCTTGGAAGGAGCTTAATCGCTTTGGGAAGGTCTTGGAGATTGAACACATGGCTGATAGAAAATTTCCTATTCCTCCAAAAGAGATTCCCGCTGTTGATTTTATAGAAGAAGATTGCATGCTTGACAAAGATGGAGAACTCAAAGTTTCTCTTGAAGATTTGGAAATAATTGAAGGTGAAAAGAGAGATCTAAAAGAAAATATCAAAGAAGCAAATGAGTGTATCAGAAAACTAAGAGAGAAAATCAAGAAGTTCAAAGAAAGGTATAATGAAGTCAGTGAATAGTTTCAAAACAAGCAAATGAAAACAACATCAGACTGAAAGTGTAAGTTGAAGAAAATAAAATAGTTGAGGAATGTCTAAATGCAATGGTGAAAATAAAATCTAATGAGTGCACACGGCTTGAACAAGAAGTGGTAAACCTAAGATCTGATCTAGAAAAGGAAAGAAATCATGAAGACGAATTCAAGATGAGTTCTACAATGCTTGATGAGATGATTGCAGGTCAAAAAGCATCAAAAAATAAAGGTGGCGTAGGATTTAAAAAAGGGGAAAGCTCAAAAGTAGATAAGAAATCTAATGTAGAAGAGAAGATTAATGAACCAAAGAAGACTAAAGACAAGAAGAACAATGGCAAGATCTTAAATCAAAGAAATGAAGCTAAGAGATCATTGGTAAGACAACCAAATGCATAAAGGTACCCATCTTTTAATGGTTTTTATTATTCATGCAATAAATTTGGACATAAAGAAATGGAATGTAGAAGTAGAATGAATCAGAATGTTCCATTCTTTTCTAGTCAACGTTTTACATGCAAAGATTTGGTCATAGAGAAAGTGAATGCAGATGCCAAATGATGAATGACTATAACAATGGTAGAATGATCATTCAATCTTTCAATGGTTACTGTTATACATGTGGGTATGTGTAGGATCATGGGGGTCCAAACTAGGCCTCTAAGTGGCGATGAAAATTCAGAAAATCAGAGTTAGGCAACTTGACATAAAAATTTGAATAGGTTAATAACATAATTTGAAAAATATGTAATAACAAAAGTTGTAGAAAATTGAATGTAGTTTCTAGGCTACTAGTCCTTTTTTGGAAAAAAATAAAATTGTTTTGAGAAAATTTGAAATTTCAATGCAGTGGTACTAAATTTACAGGGAAAAAGATAAGAAGCAGGTGTATGTCAACCACCCTAAGTACAAGAAAACATTTTTTTTTTTTTTTGAATTTTTCAATATAAGTAGAGGACACATGCCCAGATGTGCCAGATTTTTTTTTGTATTTTTTTTCCACGTAAATAATTAGTTATGATTTTTTATTAGAACTTTTCAGAATTATTATAACGTCTTTGTCTGACCACCATAACTTGGTCAAAAAATTATGAAATTCATTTTTTTTTATCCTATAGTGTGTAGAGCATAAAATGTGGTGCATCTTGTAGATTCGAAAAATGTTAAGTAGTTTGAAAGTTATAGAAGTTTGTCAATTAGCCTATCAATCAGTACTTTAGACTTAATGTAGGTAGAAAATCAATAATAATAATTTGTTAAATTCAAAATAAGGAAAAAGTTATATTGGTGGAAAGTTGACAATTTTTTCTATAAACCCTTTTCGTTTGATGAAATTCGGGTAAAAAAAAGTAGTCAACCACAAGGGCGAACTTCGAAAAACTAAACAAATTTTCAAAAACATGATTTTTGGGTTGACTTTCCAGGTCATGCAATCCCAAACCAAATCCCGAGCCAATATTCGTTTTGGTTTGGTAATACCAAACCAAAACGGATATCCGTTATTAGATGGATATCCGTTATTAAATGGATATCCGTTAGTTATATTTTCTTATATTATTTATAATACATACTTCATTAAAAGAGGGGTAAAAATTTATTAAAACAAAAGAAAATTACAGAGCCAAAACATTACATAGCCTTATCAAGCTCCACCAAATGGTTCAAATGTTGAGACAAATCAGGGGGTAATTGACCCCGATCAACCAAATTCCAATCATGAATATGATCAGAAGCCCATTTAGCCAAACAATCAGCAACACCATTCCACTCCCGAGGAATATGAGTAAAAGTAACAAACTCAAGAGAAACACAAAGATTGAGAATTTGTTCAATAATCAAAGCCAGGTGCCAACTAACATCCTCAAACTTCCGCCTGTTCAGCAAGTTAACCACAACCTGAGAATCAGACTCACATATGATCCTGCTCCACCCCAACTTACTGCCATGCTCCACAGCCAGTAAAATTGCCTGGGCCTCCATAAGATTATTAGTATGAAGACCCTTATAAATAGAGAAAATAAATTGAACATCCCCAGAACTATCCCGACCAACACCACCAATTCCAGCATGACCAGGGTTTCCACGAGAAGAGCCATCAGTGTTAATTTTAAGGATACCTTGAGGAGGGGGAGACCATCTTCCCTCCCTATTCACCTTCGGAGTAGGATGCCTACACTTGTTGCGCATAAGCTGCTGATGCGAAGGAGGCAGATGAAGGCGGTTGAAACAGCCAACATCCGAAGGAGCAATCGAAATAGACAAATCACACTTAGCCGAGATCGTTTCTCCCAAAGAATGCAATATTTTCCACCACAAGCGAGGGGCCTCCATCGTCATTTCCTGAAAAATCCGACGATTCCTCTCCAACCAAAGATTCCAAATGATGAAAGAAGGGCCAATCGCCCAAGCAGCTTGAAGAAAAGAAGTAGAAACAGGGGCCCTACTCCCCCGATCCACAAACTCAACCAAAGAAGAAACATGCCGACAGGGCATATTCCACACCCTCCACCAAAAATGCCAAATCTCCCGAGCATAGGAACACTGGAAGAAAAGATGAGAAGCACACTCCTCAGCCTCCCAACACAACACACAAAAAGAGGGGCCCTGGAAACCCCGCTTGCATAAATTATCCCAAGTAAGACACCGGTTTTGAGCCACCAACCACATGAAGAAATTGCACTTGGGCCAAGACAACTTATGCCAAACATACTTCCACCAAGGGACCTGAATATCCCCAAACAACTGTCGACCCAATTGCTTATAGCCAGTAGACACAGAGTACTTCCCAGACATATCAGACCCATCCCAGGCTAAAATATCAGGTCCCCTCAACGAATTACAAGCTCGAGAAGCCAAAAGATGAGCAAGCTCCCGCCTATCCTCCTCAGAGCCCCCAGGAGGCCACTCAGAAAGGTGCTTCCAGCGGAAAGAAACAACAGAGCCACAATGCTAAGCAATCTTGTAATGCTCAACAGTGTCCCAACCAACAGCAGTAAAGATATCACAGAGGGGTTGAAGATGAGGAAAAGCAGAAAGAATAGGTGGGTGACCATCCCAAGAATCCCACCAAAAAAGAGCCTGTGATCCCGAATGACAGATCCAAAAAAGCGCACGCTTAATCAACTGGGCTCCCACTTTTAAAGTAGACCAAATCATAGAACCACTTCCCTCCAGAGGAAAGCGAGGAACCTCATGAGGAGCAACACCATGAAGATACTTATAGTTAAGAACACCGGCCCATAGGTGATGTTGATTAGTACACCAGCGCCAGTAAAGCTTAGCTGCAAGAACCTGCCCATTCAAAATGGAAGAGCGTAAACCAAGACCACCCTCCTGCTTAGGTCTACACACATAATCCCACTTAACAAGGCTCCACTTAGAATTCATCAAGTTGCCACTCCAAAGGAATTGCCGAGAGAGAGCATCAAATGCTCGAAGGAAATACATAGGGGCCGATTGGACCAAACATCTGTAGATGGGAAGGGCCTGGATAACAGATTGAAGGAGGGTAACTCGAGCAGCAGTAGACAACCACCGATGAGTCCAATGAGTAACCTTCTTCCTCAATTTATCAAGCAAAATCTGCCAAGAGGATCTGGGTTGACGGCCAACGGCAAGAGGAATCCCCAGATAAACAAAGGGAAGAGATCCAATTTGAAACCTCAAAATAGCAGCAATCCTCCTCTGGATGGCCAGAGGAGTATTGAAGAAAAAAATAGAAGACTTCTGCTCATTAACTTTCTGTCCCGAAGCAGCGAGATAGATGTCCAAAGCATGCCTAATGGATTCAGCTTCATGAAGACGAGCCAACCCCATAAGAGAGGTGTCATCCACAAACTGAAGGTGAGACAGAGTAGGCAGACCCATCCCCCACTGCCAACCATGAATCACACCAAGAGAGACCTGAGTTTTGAGAAAGCGACCCAGCCCCTCAGCCATAATAATAAACAGATAGGGAGAGAGTGGGTCCCCCTGACGAAGACCCCTGGTAGCACCAAACAGCTCTGAAGGTTCACCATTCACAATGATAGAAAATGAGGAGGAAGTCACACAACTCATAGTCCAATTCACCCACTCAGAAGAGAACCCAAAGGCTAACAAAATCTTCTGAAGGAAACTCCATTTAACTCTATCATACGCTTTTGCCATATCCAACTTGATGAACATAGATTTAACCTTGGATATCGCCATAGAATGAATAGCCTCAGAGGCAATCACCACCCCGTCCAAAATTTGACGATCAACCACAAAACCTCCTTGCTCTTCAGAAATAACAATAGGCAAACAAGATTTAAGCCGCTCAGCAATCAACTTCGTAATAATCTTATACAACACATTGCAAAGTGCAATAGGTCGAAAAAGCTCAAACCTATCAGCACCCTCCTTCTTAGGAATGAGGACTAAAAAAGTAGCATTCAGGGCCCTAAGCATCTGCTTATTATGAAAAGATTCATAGACAACTTCCAGCAAATCCAGCTTCACAATTTCCCAAAACTCCTGGAAAAATTCAACTGGGAACCCATCAGGGCCAGGCGCCTTCCCCTTATTCATCCCAAACACAACCTCTTCCACTTCAGACATAGTAATCGGGCGCATGAGAGAAGCATTCAGCTCATCAGAGATCAAAGAAGGAATACAAGCAAGAATCCTATTCTCCTCAACCTCAGCAGGAAGAGAGTCCTCAGTGAACAAAGTAGAGAAGAACAGGCGAGCTTCTTTGGATAAAGCCTGTTGCAAGGATAAAACTACTCCTTCAGAGTTAACAAGAGAAGAGATGTAACACTTATTCCGAAGAGCCTGCACAGAGTGATGAAAGAAAGCAGTATTCTTGTCACCCTCTTGAAGCCAGTCAATCCGAGCCTTCTATTTCCAAAAAATATCCTCACGAAGCTCCCACTCTTCGACAGATTTAAGAGCTTGGGACTCAGCCTGCCCAAGAGCTTCTGAAAAACCAAGATCCCTAATCTGGCGAGTAATGACAGCAAGACGCTCCTGCGCTTCCCTTTTCTTAGTACGAAAATTGCCAAAACATAGCCTATTCCATCTCTTAAGATGAAACTTAACATATTGTAGCTTTTTAATAAAAGAATACATAGCAGTACCATACGCAGGGGCTCCCTCCCGCCACCACTGATCAACAAGATTATACAAAGAAGAGTCACGAAGCCACATAAGCTGAAATTTGAAAGGAGGATTCTTTGGATTAGGGAAAGGAGAAGCTGAAAACTTAATTGGCCAATGATCAGAGCCACACCAATCAAGAATCTCAGAGCTAATAACCACACTGCCCCCAACCCAAAAACTAGAAACAAGAAACCTGTCCAACCGCTCAGAAATCGCCTTCGACCCACTCCGCCTATTATTCCAGGTAAATAAGCCATTAGAAGGTTTGACATCAACAAGAGCAAGAGAAGCCACACTAGCCCGGAACAAATCAGAAGCAGGACCCAATCTTGGCAATCCACCTCTTTTTTCTTCCAGGAACAAGATAGAATTGAAATCACCAGCTAAGATCCACGGCAAATAAGGAGCACAAGATCTGACAAATGTGATATGGGCCCACAGCTGGCTTTTACCACGGATATCAACCAGAGCATACACATTGCTAACTGGAATAGTCTCACCAGAGTCCAAAACCGAGGCCACCATAGAAATAGAGGAGTGGCTAGCAATCCACCAGCGAGGAACAACCTTACGAGGATCCCAAAAAAGAGCCAAACCTCCAGAATTTCCACTAGAGCCAATACACTAACACTGCCCAGAAAACCAAATACGAGGAGCATACTGAAGCATGCAGTCCACCTGGAGCTTAGTCTCCTGCACACAAAAAATGTCTGGAAAATGAACCCCAATCAAATCCTGAATAGATTTTTGCCGGGAGGCGCTATTCAGCCCCCTTGCATTCCAAGAAAGAATAATCATGGGGAAGGTTGGGAAAAGTGGGCATCCAAGGTCTTAACAGAGCCTGATTCCACCAACAACTCCCCAGTAGATTTAATCTTGTCCACATCCTTCTTGCAACCAACTTTAGGAGACTTAACAAAGTTCGCCTTCTTAAGAGGGCGTTGGAGCACTCCTAGATAAGACTCAGAACCCCGACCTTTTCCTGAAGACAACACCTCCTTAGCTAGGTCCGCTAAAATAATATCATCATTTAAACCATCCGGAGTGTCAGCAGGCCCAGACCCACCCTTATCCAAAGTAAGAGAAGAGTCCCTAACAACAATTGCCTGTTCTAGTCCTGTATCCTTACCAGTATCCCCTGAGAAGATCTCAACAGGAATCCCCTCTTCCAAGGCTTGATTGTCCAACACCTCAAAGCGATTGAAACCCTGATCACTCTGCTTATCTTTAAAGGGTCTCTTCTGACCTCTCCCCTTAGCTTTCGGTTTAGCGGGGATGAATCCATCCTTATCAGGCCCTCGCTTAGCCTTTCCCCCTTCAGCCATAGACACCTTGCTTTTATCTGCCTTCTCCACCGAAGGTCCCGAGGATGGAGAAGAAAAGGCCCCAGCCGTTCTGGAAGTCCAAGGACACTGACGCAGAAGGTGACCATACTCATGACAAAACTGACAACGGAAAGGAAGGGATTCATAATCCACCTGTTGAATCCACGATGCAAAGCCAATACAAATCTCCAAAGAATCTGGCAATGGATTATTTAAATCAATTTCAACACAAATGCGAGCGAAAGAAAATACCTTTTTATCCAAGGTATTCTGAGCAATGGCAGCCGGCTTCCCCAGCAAGGCCGCTATTTGTTGCAGAATATCTTCTCTCCAGAACTCCAGAGGAAGCCATGGCAGACGAACCCATACAGGAACTCGAGAAGGCAGATCCTCAGCCGCATTGAAACCCCGATGCCAGGGTTTCATGAATAAACCCACATGATTGTAAAAATACGGTCCCCCCTCAAAAACTCGATTACAATATGAAATACAAGAGAAATCCACCATAAAGAACCCGTTCCCTGCCACCAAAATATCAAAGTCACCTTCAACCTGCCAGGAACGGCGCATCCATGACTCCAAGGCCGAGAGGGGAACCCGAATACCCAAAAACTTACAAATCAAAACGTGTTGAGTCCAATAAGCAAAATCCTCGTGCACCGATTCTGGAGAGATAACCAAAACCGGACGAGCGTGACTCCGTGGCAAGCAACCATTCACTTTCTTAAGTTTGGAGCTCTCACCAACAAAAGAGTTATTCATCGTCGATGCATGCATGTCCTTAACGGAGCCCAGAGGTGACGACACACCTGGAATCGCCAAGCTCTTGGAAACTTCAGCCATCTTTCCACACCTGGCACCCCCAACTCACCCCCCACGCAACTAACCCACACCAAACCCCACCTTCCGCCACACCACACCCCACCGAGCACACACAGCCCACACGCCACAGCACTTCCCACGCACCAAGCCACAACAAACATCCCACGCACACTGCCAAACACACAAACCAACAGACCCCCCTCACCAAAAACTACTACTGCGCTGACCGCACCAGACAACAAAGCTTGCAGAAGTGTTTCCTTCCCGTAGTGAAAGCTCCCAAACACGCACCAACCCTCCACCCCAAGCAGAAGAAAACGCAAAGAAAAAGATCCCACAGACAGATCAAACATGCACACACCAGGCTTAGCATGCAGCCTGGGCCGAGAAGGCCGCGAGCTCACGAGAAGGAACCAGGGCACTCCATCCGCAGAAAATCCTCCATCAACCTTCTGATGTGAGATTGGGATCCATAATACATACTATTATATAATATATATTATGTATTTATAATACATATATTTATAATATATAATATTATGTATTATATATAATATATAATATATTATATTATATTATACATTATTATATTATATATTATATATTATACATTATTATATTATACATTATTATATTATATATTATTATATTATTATATTATATTATTATAATATTATTTATATTATTATAATATATAATATAATATTATATATTATTATAATATATAATATATATATATATATATATATTATACTATATAGTACATTTATTTTGTATAGTATATACTATATTATATATAGTATATAGTATATATATGAAATATTACATATTATATTAATATTATGTAATATATATTTTATATATATTATATAATATATTTAATACATAGTATATATTATATATTTATTGATGTGCGGCCAATTCACAAGAAAGAGACGGAGTGAGAGGGACTTGCAGAGAGGGAGAGAGAAAGACCTAAGAGGGAGGGAGGGACTTGCAGAGTGGGATGAGGAGAGAGAGCTGAGAGAGAGAGAGAGTTGAGAGGGAGAGAGGGAGGTATAGAGGGAAGGAGAGAGATATATAGTTTGGAGGGAGAGAGAGATAGAGTGAGAGAGAAAGACTTGAGAGGGAGAGAGCAAGAGAGAAATACTTGAGAGGGAGAGAGGGAGAGAGAGAAAGAGAGTTGAGAGGGAGAGAGGAAGGGAGGGATTCTAAGAGAGAGACTTGAGAGAGACAGAGGGGAGCTTGAGAGTGAGAGGGAGAGAGAGAAATAGAGAAAGAATGAGAGGGAGAGAGAGAGAGAAAGAATTGAGAGAGAGAGAGAGAGAGAGAGAGAGAGAGAGAGAGAGAGAGAGAGAGAGAGAGAGAGAGAGAGAGAGAGAGAGAGAGAGAGAGTTGATCTAGGGAGAGAAAGAGACTTGAGAGGGAGAGAGGGAGGGAGAGAGGAAGCTCTGAGAGACTTGAGAGAGAGAGGGATGGGAGGGACCTAAGAGAGAGGGAAAGACAAACAAAGAGTTGAGACAAAGAGAGGGAGGGAGAGACAAAAAGAGAGGGAGAGAGAGATGGGGAGAGAGGGAGAGAGGGAGAGGGAGAGAGAGAGTTGAGAGGAAGAGTGTTTTCTCGTGTTGGGACCCTCTAGAAGAAGAAGTGATACAACCGTAAAAAAAACCATTACAACTCAATTCAACATTCATGCCATTAAAACCTTCAAGTTTAATAACATATCATTAGATCATTCATGTAAAAGGTATAAAATCATCATGAATAAGAATCACTATCTTCCAATCATGATACATAAACAAAAACATTATGTACACCAAAGGGGTTTGATGCAACTTTCAAACAAAATCCTTAGAAGACATCAAGATACATGTTAATTAGATTGTTCATGTGAAATCTATACAATAATTATGATCAAAAAATAAGACATCAATCAACCATGATGCATGAATAAACACTATATATGCACACTATATATGAACAAACACTAAATTAATAGATTATTTAATATTTATTACTAATTTTTTGTCTCATCACTATACTATTAAATATTCATAAATTCAACACTAAAAATATCCATCCAACCAAATTCTTTATAAAATATCCATCCAAGATCAATTTTTTTATAAATATAAGATCATTGTCTTAATAAAGTTTTACAACTCTCAGTTGCATCTATTCATTTCTTTGTGTTTTCCTCTTTAGATTGGGACTGTCTCCTTTCCTCTAGCCATTGTTCATGCTTGTCTAAGTCCACTTCCATGGACCTAACCGCATCAACAATAGTTTGCATTTTTGATGCAAAACGCCTCAATAATGGGTGAACACATTCTTCATTTTGAATAGTGTTAACTTGATCTTGAATGGTTCTAACATTTCACATCGACTTGTTCTCGAAAGCGAGCACCATTGAATGCAGGTGGTGGAGGTGGGGGGTTATGAGGTGGAGTGGTTGGAGCTGAAGGGTGTGGATCCATGATTTAAATATAAGTGAACCTGCATTAAATTTGTAATTTAAAAATGTAAGATACATGTTTAAAATCCCCTTAAACCATTCAATATAAATGACTTAATTGAATACAAATGAAAAAATGTGTAAAGCTCATTTATGTCTAAGGCATGTAAATGGAAAACAAATAATTGTTAAAGTGATGTGAAATCTCATTTAAAAATACATTAAATTTTTACCTTGTTGCAATGTGGAAGTGTTAAACTCCAAATTGATTCAACAAAGGTGGAAGTGTTAAGCTCCAAATTGATTCAACAAAGGTGGAAGTGTTAAGCTCCAAATTTCCAATACTTAGTGAATTTGTATACATAGTTAGTAATGGTTAAACAAAACTTGTCCCTGCAGCCATAGGGAAATGGAAAAAGTTAATGGGTAATAATCGATGGGCTATGCGGGAGGCTATCATTTGTATATGATACAATATGATAGCCTCCTGCAGAGCACATCGATTATTACCCATTCACTTCACCCATTTCCCTATGGTTGCAGGGACAAGTTTTGTCTGGTCAGTACTAACAATGGATCCAAATTCACCAAGTATTGGAAATTCAGAGCACTTCCAACAAGGATCCTTTCTATTTTGAGAGCTAAGGAGAGTCAAAACAATTAAAAAATAAATTGTTTAGCAAAGAAATACTAACTTAAAAATAAGAAACAAAGCAAGAATTTAAGAAACATGAGAATAAGTGATAAAGAAGAAGGAAAAATACACAAGAATGTAAAATAGTTTAAAAAAATGTAGAAAGGGGGTAATGAAGGTTCTATTTTATGTTTGTTTAGTATGCTAGGTTCAATTTTATGCTTTTTTTCTAGTAATGAAGGTTCCATTTTTTTGTTTGATGTTTTTTTTTGTTTTCCACTAACTAGGGTTTCAATTTTTTTTGTAAGTTTAGATAGAAATGAAAATATTCAATAAAACTACAAAGAATGCAAAAAAAAACTTAAATTAATCACTAATTAGCAAAAAAAATTGAAAAAATGGAAAAAACACATACTTGGAACTCGCTAGAGGTCATTGCTCAACTGTTGCGTCGTGAAAATGAGGCAGGTTTCATGAAAATGAGGAAGAATTCACGTTATAAAGTCCTCAAAGAAATGGATATCCGTTATAAACGGATGTCCGTTTTGTAAAACTATATTATATTCCCATGTGGCTTCAAATTAAATGAAATAAAAAACAAATATCCGTTCATAACAGATATCCATTCATAATGGATATCCGTTTATTATATAATAAATTTATTGTATATAAATATACAATAGTATATTTCACATATAAGTTTTATATTATATATTATATAATATATATGAAATATATTATATAATATAACATATAATATATTATATATTATATATTTAATACATTGTC
>VDFB02271358.1:1146403734-1146426520 GCA_007258455.2 Sequoia sempervirens
TACTCAAGACTTGCAACAAGCAAATGTCGATATGCATACAAATAGTAATTCATACACACCGGTGGAGAGAGAACTTTGAAATCACAGGCACCCCGCAGGGCAAGTGATGCACACCGTTTCTTCACCAATACAATGTCACATCAACTGAGATAATATATCAATTAAACTACCATAAACAAATATAACAATGTCATCACAACTAAGCATCTATGCAAACATAAAGCATATTAACATAATCATCATGCATATAATGTGTCATCACATCAATAAAGTCTATCATCCCTCCACTGTCAGCGATAGAATAACCACAACATAAAACATAGTCTAATAAAGTATCTGAGCTATCAAGAAAACATAACAAATCAGAGGGGTGTTACAATCCCTCTACCAACACCCTAGAAATCTCGCATGTCAAAGTAATTGACATGTTTCCCTAGCACAAACTCAACATATAATTTTTGGAGAAAATACTGAGGGACATCAAGATTGTTGCTAGGTGGTTTATCAAAAACCATCCACCAACGTCTCCAAAAATGATCTAATATGCCTCTATGGGTGCACCATTTAATTGAAAATTTTAGTTTCCACACATTAATAGGTTGTCCTGTTCTCCGATTAATGAATAACTAGGCTAATTGGGCTTTCTCAATATCAAATGCCTTCACCTCATCATATGATAACCTATCAACATAAACTTGTCTTTGTTCTTGTCGCCACTGTGCAAATCTATTATGCTAAGTTTCCAAAGTTTCAACATTTGAAATGATTGTTTCCAAAGTGTTTTTCATGTCTGATAGCTCATCGAGTGTTTCATAGATTCAAAATACCTTTTTTAATTGATCTAAATTTCTATGAATAGACTTGTGTATTGTTGGCACATTTTAATTTGGAAACAACAATTGTGGTGAAGGATGATTTAGAGGGTTTTCATTTTCTGCGGGATCGAGATTTTCATTTTGTGCGAGATCAAGGTTTTCATTTTGTGCGAGGTTAGGGTTTTCATCTTGTGTAGGGTTAGGATTTTCATATTGATCCATTTTAAACTTGGTAATTGATAATTTTTTTCAAAATTAACAATGGTTTTAATGCAATAAAAAATCTATCAAATTTACCCTATTTTTCACTAAAATTAAAAAAAAACAATGCAAAATGAATATAAATTGACTAAAAATTGAAAAATCCAAACATACCTTACAAATTTGAAAGATTTTGAGCTAATTAACATTTGGTGAATAGATATCCCAGTTGCTGAGTAGAAAAAACCCACTCACAAGTAGATAAAATGAGCACTCGGGTTTTTCTTTTTTTCATTTATAACGCAAGAAACGAATATTCATTTCTTGATTTATAGCTTTTTAAAAATATGGTCGGGTCTGGGACCCGACCATATTGAATTGGCGGTGGTTTTTTTGAAATTTATAATATATAATATATAATATAATATAATATATAATATAATATAATATAATATATATAATATAATATAATATAATATATATAATATAATATAATATAATATATATATATAATATAATATATATATAATATAATATAATATAATATAATATAATATAATATAATATATATATTATAATATATACCATTATATTATGTATAATATTTATTATATTATAATATAATATATATTATATATATTATTTATATATATTATATTATAATATAATGTATATTATACATAATATAATGTATATTATACATAATATAATGTATATTATACATAATATAATGTAATATATATTATAATATATATAGAATATATCTATTATATTATAATACATATAATATAATATAATATAATATAATATTATGTTATTATATAATATATATATATATATATATATATATATATATATTTAAAAAGGGGTAAAAAATTTATTGAATCATAGAAAATAGCATTACATCAAAGCCAAGGGCGAAAGCCCGAAGGAACCGAAAAGAACAAACCAAACAGAGAAAGATTCAAAATCAACCAACACCAGTGTCATCCTCAACAAGAACCCTCTCCAAGTCCTGATAGAGCTCCTAGGGGACCTGGACCCAATCTTTAATCTTCCAGCCATCCAAATGCTCAGAAGCCCACTTGGCTAGACAATCAACTGTCCTATTTCATTCCCTTGGAATGTGGGAAAATGACACCATCTCCATCAAAGTGCCAATCTGCAAAATCTACTGCACTGTTACCGCCAACTACCAGCTAACATCAAACACCTTCCACTCATTAAGCAAGTTGATCAGAACTTGAGAATCTGATTCACAAATAACCTGGTGCCATCCCAACTCGTAGGTCCTTTCCAAAGCATAAAGGATTGCCAAACCTTCCATAAGGTTGATAGTCTGCAAAGCTTTATGGATAGAAAAGAGGAAAACCGCCGAACCAGAAGAGTCCCTACCAACCCCACCAACTCCAACCGGTCCCAAATTTCCCCTGAAGAATCATCAATATTGACCTTCAATGTGCCAACCCGAGGGGGTTTCCAGTTCCCCAATGTTTGAACTCGCTGCATCACTTTCCTTCCTCTCTTACAACAAGTAGAGGTCGAGGATAACCTGTGGATACCTAGCCTAGCCACCATCTCCACATCCCTTTTCTCCAGCGACAACACCACTTCTCCCTTAGCTTCAATCGTCTCATGAATCATACCTAGGATTCTGAACCACACTTGTTGTATCCGCAAGTTCTCACCTCTGAAAATCCTCCTGTTCCTTTCCAGCCAAACCTACCACAATAAGAAAATAGGCCCAACATACCACACATCCTGCAAAAAGGAAGCCAACGAGGGAGGTCTTCCCAAGCTAGTCCAGAAATCCACCAAGGAGGAGGCATGAACACAAGGGATGTTCCAAACTCCCCACCAAGAATTCCAGAGCTGCAAAGTAAAAGGACACCGAAAAAATAGATGGGAAGAATCCTCCTCACCTTTCCCATAAAGAACACACCTAGAGGGGCCCTGAAACCCTTGCTTCTGAATATTATCCCAAGTCAGACACCTGTTCCAAGCCAAAGTCCAAACGAAGCAGTTACACTTCGACCGTGAAAACTTATTCCACACCCTCTTCCACCAAGGAACTTCCACCCCCTTGATCCTTTGAGAGAGCAACCTTTGGTAACTAGAAGCAATAGTGTAATTACCTTTCTAATTGGGAGACTACGAAAGAACATCCTTATCTATGAAGGAATTGCATTGTCTACCAAAAATAATATTATGGAGCACCGCACACTCCTCTTCCATTCCCACCACCGACCACTCATCAAGATTCTTCCACCTAGCTCTCACAAGCTGCCCATGAAAAGAAAGAAATTTAAAGTCACTCACCCTCAACCAACCAACATCACAAAATCTCTGGCACAGGGTTGACAAGTTAGGAAACTGAGAGATAATGGGGGGTAGCCATCCCAAGAGTCATACCAAAACTGAACCTCCATCCCACGTTTACATATCCAAAATAAGCCATCCTTGACAAGCTCAGCTCCTTTCTTGAGAGTAGCCCATATTGCCGAGCCCTTTCCCACCAACGAGTAGCGATGGATATCTTCCTGAGGAATATCTTGGAAATACGTATGGGATAGGATCCTGGCCCAAATCCGATCTTGCTCAGTGCACCATCGCCAATAAAGTTTAGCTGCTAAAGTCATACCTGCCAATGAGGACTACCTTAGCCCCAAACCACCATACTGCTTTGGACAACAAACAATATCCCATTTAACAAGACTCAATTTGGAAGACAACAAACTGCCAACCCATAAGAACTATCTCGCTAATGAGTCCAACTCCCTAACAAAACCCATCGGGGCCACTTGAATCATACACCTATAGATGGGGAGAGCCTAAACCATAGATTTAAGCAACTGAACATGGCCCGCAAAGGACAACCAATAGTTGGTCCAATGAGTAACTTTCACACGAAATTTATCCAGGATGGGCTGCCACGAATCCCTTGATAACATGCTCGCAACAATAGGAATCCCAAGATAAGACAAAGGAAGAGCCCCAATATGAAATCAAAGAATCTGAGCAATTCTCCTCTGAATAGAATCCAGAGTGTTGAATAAAAAGATGGAAGACTTGTATTCATTAATTAATTATCCCGAAGCCACAAGATAAATATCCAGAACCTTGCGCAGATTCACGGCTTCCCGAATAGTGGCCACACCCATCAAAGTAGCGTCGTCCACAAACTACAAATGAGATTGTGGGGGTAAGTCACCTCCC
Organism: Sequoia sempervirens; assembly: GCA_007258455.2. Lineage (NCBI taxonomy): Eukaryota > Viridiplantae > Streptophyta > Pinopsida > Cupressales > Cupressaceae > Sequoia > Sequoia sempervirens. Next base: position 1,146,407,967 of record VDFB02271358.1, read on the forward strand.
CACCTCCACCCTTGGATGAGGCCCAACTCCACATGTCCTCTCAATAAGCGTCCCAAACCTTCAACCAACAGAAGAAACAAGTAAGGAGAGAGAGGGTCACCTTGCCTCAATCTACGAGAAGCGCTGAAAAGCTTAGAGTGCTCCCCATTAATTAAAATAGAGAACAAGACTGACGTGACACAACTCATGACCCATTGAATCTACTCATCTCCAAAGCCAAAAGTAGCCTGAACCTTTTGGAGGAAAGACCACCAAACTCTATCATACGCCTTAGCCATATCAAGCTTGATGAACATAGCCTTTTCTCTGGAATTGGCCATAGAATGAATGGTCTCTGCCGCTATAACAATACCATCCATAATTTCCCTACCCTCCACAAAACCACTCTACTCCTCATAAATGAGCACCTTAAGCCACTTTTTCATCTTGTTAGCAATTAGCTTGGAAATAATCTTATAAACCACATTGCAAAGAGATATGGGTCGAAAGCGGCTTAACCTATCCGCTCCTTTACACTTGGGAATGAGCGCAAGGAAAGTAGAATTTAGAGCCTTTAACATCTACTTATTCCTCTGAGATTCTTGGACCACCGCCAATAAATCCAGCTTAATAATATCCCATAACTCTTGAAAGAATTCAATCGGGAAACCATCAGGGCCTGGGGCTTTCCCCTTCTTCATCTGAAACACAGTCCCCTCCAGCTCCTCCAGAGAAATCTCTCCCATGAGATGATCCATCATTTCCCTAGACACTAGGAAGGGGATACAAGAAAGGACCTAAGCTTCCTCCACAGAGCTACCCTACGAATCCTCTCTAAATAGGGAAGTAAAATATTGAACAACTTCAGTTGAAATATCATGAAATGAAGAAAGAGTTTCTCCCTTATCATTGACCAAAATAGGAATAGAATTACCATGATGCCTAGCCTTTACAAAATTGAAGAAGGCATAATTTCTATCTCCCTCCTGGAGCCACTCAACCCAGGATTTTTGTTTCTAAAAGATCTCCTCCCGTAACTCCCATTCTTCCAAAGCTTTCAAGGTCCTTGGTTCCTCCTGCAGCAGATTCTCAGCCACCCCATTCTCCCTAATTATCCTTGTAATACCATCCAACTAAGCCAGTGCAACAGAATTGGCACGAAAAATATTTCCGAAGCAAAGCCAGTTCCAATGCTTAAGCTTGTACTTAACAAATTGAAGAAGCTTAGAGGAGACATACATTGTCGTACCATAGGAAGGTCTACCATCCCACCACCACTAAGCAACATAGCCATGGAGATCAAGATCACTTAACCACATAAGCTGAAACTTGAAGGAGGAAGTCCGAGGCAGCTGAGTAGAGAGGATAGAAAGCTTTATAGGCCAATGGTTCAAACCCCTCCAGTCCAAAATCTCAGAGCTAGAAGACCACATACCACTAACCCAAAATCAAGAGACCATAAATTGATCCAGGTGTTCCACAATGCAATTGTCACCAACCCTCCGATTGTTCCAGGTATATTGTCCATTGCTGGGCTTGATATCAACAAGATTCAGAGCAAAGATATTGTCTTGGAGCAGCAATGCAGAGGCCTCCAACCTCACAGTACCACCCCTCTTCTCAACAAGCTCTGTAATAGCATTGAAGTCGCCCCCAATAATCCAAGGATGGTAAGGAGCCATGCTGCAAAAAAATTGAATGTTGGACCACAAGAGTTGCTTTCCCTGTAGCTCCATAAGCGCATACACATTGGAAAAAAGAAAAAATTCCCCTGTCTCGAAACAAGAAGCCACCATGGAGAGAGAGGACTTAAAGGAAACCCACCACTGGGAGAAAATATTTTGAGGGTTCCATAAGCAAACCACCCCCCCAGAAGACCGCTAAGCACCAATGCACTGGCATTCACCATTCCTCCATAGCTTCAGCACTAAGCCCATCATACATTGAACAAAAAGCTTGGTCTCTTGTAGAAAAAGGACATCAGGAGAATGACATCTAACCAGATCCCAATTTTTTTTTTGTTGAGGGCCACTATTCAAGCCCCTTACATTCCATGAAAGAACAATCATTTCAAGGGGCTTGAGAAATGAGAATCTAGAGTCTTGATTGATCTTGAATCCACCAAAGTCTCCCCTATCATTTTAATCTTCTCCAAATCTTTCTTCCTACCAAGCTTAGAAACTTTCTCCGCCCCCCCTTTCTTAAGATCTTTTTGCATAATACCCAATTGAGGAGACAAATTACTATTCTTACCCACCTCCATGCCCGATCTCCGCAAGGGATGGGACAAAGCCTCACCGCCCTTCACAACATCAACAACACGATCCGACTCCTCCTGAGCCACCATCTGCAGATTTGTTTCCAAATTCATAGTCCCATCAACCTGAGGTGCAAGATGGACCCCAGAACTGAGCCCCTCATGTCTTGAACCTCCCCCATCCTGCTCTAAGCACGGTAAGCCCATACTCACCTCCTGCTAGTTAATCGACACAACCTCAAAAGGGGGCCCATGTTGTTTAGTACCCATAGTCCCTTGATCCAAATCTAACAATTTCGGATTCACTTCATGTTGGCTAAGATCATCCAACACCTCAAATCTATTAAAAGTATCATCATCCTGCCTTTCCTTCAAAGTCCTTTTCTACCCCTTATTTATGTTTCGGGCTCTGACAGGAATAAAACCATCATCCCTGGCACCACCACCTGGAATAGGATCCTTTCCCTTATCCACCCTAGATGGATTACTAGGTGGTTGAGAAGAACGAGTCTCCAAAGGCTTGGCCTTTGGACATCTACGCTGTAAGTGGCCATACTCGTGGCAAAGACAACATCAAAAAGGTAAGGTCTCATAGTCTAGCTACTGTACCCATGAATAAGATCCTGCACAAACTTCTATAGAATCTGGCAGTGGTTTACTTAAGTCAATTTCCACACAAAACCAAGCATATGTCATTACCTTCTTGAACTACGTCTACTACGATGAACCAATAGGTTTACCAAGAATCGAGGCGAGTAAATGCAAAACATCATTACGCTAGCATTCGACCAGAAGCCTCATAAAGTGAACCAAAAATTGGAACCTGACTCAGAAGCTCCTTAGCCAGGTTGAAGCCCGCATGCCATGGTTTCATAAACAAGCTCACCTGGTTGTAAAAGTAAGGGCCCCCTTCAAACACCTTGATCCTATCTGCCATGCAATCAAATGTAACCATAAAATAGTTATTCGCTAGAAGCCGAATCTCCATCTCCCCCTCTGGCATCCATGTCCTCTGAGCCTAGGTTTTCAAAAATTGCAACGAGATTCTCAATCCCAAGAACTTGTAGTACAAGGAATGTCTTGAATAGTAATCAATATCCTTCGCCAACATCTCCATCAGAATCACTACATTCGGCCTCTCTGTGCACCTTTCTAGGCATCCATTAATCTTCAGAATCCAAGACCCCCTTGACGAGCCCATCTCAATCTTCTCCGGGTCCAGAGAAAATAGGTTATTATAAAAAATATTAGAACCTTGTGGCGAGGGTTTCGGGCCAAACGTTGAATGAAAATCCATCTTGGGGCCGACCCCAGATGATTCCCCTTGAGCCATGCAAAACTGAGCCCCAAAACTTTGCAAGGGTAAATTGAAATTCACACCTACAAATCTCGTACTAGGCATAGAACAGGCCCAAAGAGAGCCAATCCCACCCAAAAGTGGCGGCCAACAAAGAGAATAAACACAACCAACAATAGAAGAAAGAAAAAAATGCCTCTACACCAGACATAACCCCCGCACTTGGAGATAGAAGCACACAAAAGAAAGAAACTAAAATAAATTAAACCCCTTCGCCAACAAATAGACCCCCCTAGCTTGAATATGCAACACCATAACGTAAAAGGCAGAGAAAAATCAAACATGCATAGAGGGCAAAGCCCTCATGCATGCCACGACCTCACACAGCAGACCAGTGCGATCAACGCCATCCCTTCCCTGCATATTGAAAACCAAATCCACTAATATATTATTATATAATATAATATAATAATATAATATAATATTATTATATAATATAATAATATAATATAATATAATATTATAATATTATATAATATGAGCTCTCAGGTTTTTTTTTAAAATTATAACACATAAAACAGATATCCGTATTGTGTTTTATATTTTTTTAATATATGGTCAATGTTTTTTTTCAAATGTCTAATATGAAAATATAATATATAATATATATATATATATATATTATATTATATATATAATATATATATATTATAATATATATATAATATATATATATATAATATATAATATATATATATTATATTATAATATATAATATATAATATATATTATATTATAATATATAATATATAATATGTATATTATATTATAATATATAATATAATATTTTATAATAAATATATATATATATATATAATATAATATAATATAATATATAATAATATTATATTATATTATATATTATATATATATATTATATTATTATATAATAATATAATATAATCATAAAATATAATAAAATATAATGTTATAATATATTAAATATATTATGATATAATATTAAATAAACAAACATTCGTATAATGTTTTTTAATTTAATATGTATATGATAAATATATTAAAAAATTAATATAATATATAAAATAAAACAACTGGTCAGGGCCGGACTCGACATAATTATAAACTCATGTAAACTAAACGGATATCCATTTTGGTTTGGTATTACCAAACCAAAACGAATATTGTACTTGGGCCTACAAAAATTCAACTGGTGTGAATTTCACATTTTTGGACGTGTTAAAAATGCCTTTTTTTCACATGTCGCCACTTTTTGGACCCCATGATCTTGCATAGACCCATGTATAGATTTGGACACAAGGCTAATCAATGCAAGTCTAGAGTGAATGGAAGGAATACTATTGAGAATAATATCACATGTCACAATTGCAATAGACCTAGACACATTGCTAAGTTTTGTAGAAGCCAAAATACAAGGAAGGATAATCTGGTAAAAGGGAATGAACCAGTTAAAAAGGTTGATCTAGTTGAAGTAAAGAAGGAAATGGAAAATATTTGGCAAAAGAAGGAAGAGACAAAAGACAAGGGAGAATTTTTATCATCCTCCGCTGCAAATGTTTCCTCTGGAAACTAAGCCAAGAGCTATGACTTAGGGGGAGCTTTAATGGATATCTTTTGTCCTCTGGAAGAAAAGAGGTGCTGAGGTCTGAGCATAGAGATATGTGATGCAAATCAATATTCTTGATATATTGGTGAAGATTACAGAAGAAAACATGTCAATATATAAGGTTGCAGAGCTTCAAATTTTTTTTGTGCATACAGATTAAGTGTTGCCAATGTTATGGGTTGAAGCATTCAATGCAAAATTAAGTCAAATAGAAAGGTTATAAGCGATTTCACTAAGGCATAATCATTTCATAAAAGCATTTGAGGAGTAGTACAATGAGAAGAGAATTCAAAGTGTATAACGCAACTTGAGATTCAAAGTATTGAAACCCTAGTTTGGCGAATGAAGTAAAAAGGTATTTTGTGAATCTTGCGTGCCCTAGTTTTCAAAAATATTTGTTTGAAAGCAATTTAAATATATATTTACAATGGCTACATTGAGGGTCATATAGGTTACAAAAAAACCACAACCAAAATTAAAGAGGTATCCTATGAAAGCCAAAGATGATGACTCATTAGACACATTCTCGCATATTCCATATGGGGTTTTACCAACTAAAGATATTAGGGCTTACATTCATGGAAAAATGGAAGAGCATTCTCTCTCCCACTAAGTTAAGTGATATATGGGAAAATGAATTAAGAGAAAAGGACTTCAGTCTAAAGCCAGAATATAAAAACCTAGTTGAGAAGAAACTAGGTGACAATGGTTCCCTCATTTATTTTATGATATCAAGTGGACCAAAATGGCCTTGAGCAAAATACATGATCAGTTTGTCTGAACTGTCATGCCTAATATTATTACCAAGTAATAAGAGAAGTAATTGTTGTATGCTCCACCAAATCCGTACCTATTTTGAAGTTTGTTAAAAGTGAAGTGGTTATGGAGAAAATAGGTGCAACATATGATAAGGGAGCTCTTGCAATAAGTTAGTTGTGCATAGCATTAGCCTAAGAGTTATAGTTGCATTATCAAATCAATGTCATGAGACAGATAGATAGAACCAACCTAACCTAGACACTTGTCACTACCTCATTGCAACTTCTCTGATTCTTAAGTCACCCTATTCATTGATAGCTTTCACTTGAGAACCACATGCTCTCAATTTGGTGCTTGCCCCCTCTCAGCTCAGTTCAGTTCTACTGGACCAGTCTTGACTACGTATGGAACTCCCATGGCATTTCGTGCAATGATATTTGTGTGAAGTGTTCCTACCATGCAGTTAATGCGCTTGTCGCTACTTCATTTGACGTCCAAATGTTGTTCCTATTTGGTGGCACAGGAAGAAGAAAATCTTGACTTTGATCATATGAAAACAAAGAAATTTCTGATTGCGCACAAGAGGAGCATAACCATTGAAAAAAAACCAAGTAAATTGTGTGGTAGAGAAGCACACGCATTAAATGACCACGTAAACCTCTCCCTTCTCGTTAGATAAAACGAAATCTAATCGTGTCGACAAATCAAGTAATAGTTTCTGATATGGATAAGAGATGAGTTAACCAAGTAAAATGAAGCCAACAACTACACGTAAACTTGACATGAAATGCAATCTGTCGACTGTTTGGTAGTTTGTGCTCTATACATCTATTTCTATATCTTTGTAAACATTTTTTTTATGATTTTTTTCACGCTTATAGTATATCTAGAATAAAAGTGTGTCAATTCAAGCCATACCTAGTTGTATCATTTTGTGTATTGAGTTGCAGATTTATATTAGGGTCACACCTATTTAATCAATCAATTGTTGTTATATGTTTTGGGTTTGTGGTGATTAGGTTGTTTTTATGTATTAATTAGTGAGTAGGATAGTATATTTTATTTAGTATTGTGTAAATGTCATCGTCTAATTTTAATCTCTTCATTTGTTTATTTTGACAAGTTGATACCAGTACTTAATTTATCTATTTTACCCTAGATCAAATTCATGGGTGCAAAAGTCATCTAGGTCACTTTTGTAGGATATGGTTTACACAACAAAGGATGCGATCTCCATACAATTATGACATCATGGTGTGTTCAAAGAGTAATAATTATAGGTTGCAAAGAAATTTTGGTTCTACTTAGAATTTCAAGATATTTGTTTACCCTAAGAAAAAAGAAAGAGAACTATCTCAAATCAACTCTTTGGTATTTTTTTTGTTAAATCCTAAGTTACACATATCCTCAACTAGAACACCAATATGAAGCAAATTAAACTAGTGATAATAAAGCCTATTAGACAAGCTACAAATGCTCTTTTGACATTTGTTGAGGATACACATGTCGTCTAAGAAATCAAATACTTGAGAGGTTTGAAAAGAGACTTGTAATTTAATATGATTAGCATTTCCTAATTGGCTCTAATACAATTATAAAAAAATATAAGATAAATAAATTGAGAATTACAAGATACACTAATTCAACACATTACACATTATATACATAGGGAGAATCATTATAGGTAAAAAGCTTCATATAATATCCTTCCATTATAAAATTCTTACATAATGGCCTATTAATCATAGATCAAACTTAGGGAACCACTTCTCTACACTCACACATGACCAATAATACTTCTTGTGTATAGTGATAGAAATCACTATTTATCTCCAAATTCCCTACTTAAATATAGAAGAGGTGGAAAAATACTTGAAGGGTTATCAGTCACACCTATTCAAGAAAGTACCATTTATAAATAATTAATAATCTAATAGTTTGTTATACAAATTATTTATTTAAATGGTATATACTAAAAAAATAAAATACACATAAGGTTTTATAATCTTATATTTGAAAAATATATAAATGCTATAAGGGTATGGATCCTAATAACATTATGTTCTAACACTTTAACATTATGTTTTAACATTTACTTGGAAGTTGAAATTCAAGAATAAAAATAGCCTCTTGATTACTATGGAGGATGGAGATACTTCCATTAAATGGAATATGGGGAATATATATGGCCCAAATGCAAGGTTGGATAGGTTGGACCTATGGAATATGTTGGAAGGAGTTATGATTAATAGCAAAGATGAACTTTGGATGCTTGGAGGTGATTTTAATTCCCTGTTGTACCCTTCTGAGAAAAAAGGAGGTCTCATTGACTTTTCAGAGAGTATGATGGATCTCTCAAGCTTTATTGACTCGGTGGGACTTATGGATATCCCTCTTACAGGATCCCATTTCACTTGGACTAACAGAAGGCAAGGTAATCAACTCATCCAAGTGAAGTTGGATAGATTCCTGATCTCCTCAAACTGGAATATTTTGTAGAATGTCTCTCTTATTGCCTTTTCTAGAACGGGTTTTGACCATAGTGCTATTCTTCTGGAATGGGATGATAGGGTGATAAAAAAACCTTACCCCTTCAGGTATGAAATCATGTGGTCCCTTCACCCGAACTTTAAATCTCTAATTGAAGAATGTTGGAACCTTCCTTGTGATGGCACCCTGATGTTTAGGTTAACACATAAGTTAAAAAGAATTAAGGAAAGAGTTAAAGGATGGAACAAATACACTTTTGGGAATATCTTTACTACTAAGAGGGACCTGAATTTGAAAATTAAGGAAGTTCAAGATCAAATGGAGGTTGGAAATTGTAATGATGACATCTACATAATAGAAAGGGAGATTAGAGCCCAATGGCACAAAATAAGTAAGAAGGAGGAAATCTTCTGGAAACATAAATCAAGGATTCAATGGCTTAAGGAAGGAGATAGGAATACTAAGTTTTTCCACCAATCTACTATGAAGCATAGAGGATGAAACATGATCAGATTTCTCACCAATTGTAATGGTACTAAACTTGAGAGGGAAGAAGAAATAACAAATGAGGTTGTTTCCTTCTTTTCAAACTACCTGGAGCCTTCAAGGGTTGACAATCGAGATTTGGGGGATTTCCTGTAGGTTATACCTAATGTTATTATGTAGGAGGACTTGAAGGAATTAACTAAGTGTGTCACTTTGGAAGAGGTGAAGGAGGTTGTCTTCTATTTTGGAGCTTTCAAAGCTCCGAGACCTGATGGATTCCGCCCAACTTCTTCCAAGTATATTGGGAGATAGTGTCTACAGACCTCTTAATTGTTGTCAAAGATTTTTTTAGAGAGGGTAGAATCTTGAATCAGATGAATACCACTTTTTTGGCCCTTGTCCCTAAATCTAATGAAGCTGCTTCAATGAATGATTATAGACCTATAAGTCTATGTAACACTACTTATAAGATTTGCTCCAAAATTGTCAACAGGTTCAAGCTAGTCTTAGGAAAAAAGATTGCTATCAATCAAAAAGGTTTTGTTCAGGGAAGACAAATTCTGGATACAACAATTTACACTCATGAGATCCTGCCCTCTATGGATTATAGTAAAAATCCAAGTATGGTGTTGAAACTTGACATCTCCAAAGCTTATGATAGGGTTACTTGGAATTTTTTATTTGTTGTTTTGGAAAAAATTGGCTTTAAAGGTAAATTTGTCAATTTGATAAAATCCTGTGTTACTTCCCTGAAGTATTCGGTCCTGGTTAATGGTATTTCCCATGGTTTTTTATCACCTGGTAGAGGGTTGAGACAGGGAGATCCCTTATCTCCTTACCTTTTTGTCATTGTGGCAGAAGCTCTTGACCGCAACATTAAGAAATAGCTTAATAATAAGTCCCTGCAAGGTTTATGTGTTGCTTCTTCCTTATCCCCGACCTCACATCAACAATTTGTTAATGATACCATTCTAATGGGGGAGGCTTCAATGGTTGAAGCTAAACAGTGGAAAACTATTCTGGACAATTATGCTGATTTGTCAGGACAGTGTATAAATTACCAAAAAAGCAAAAATTTATTTTTTCAATACTAGCTAGCTTGTGAAAGATAAAGTGATAAGGATTTTGGGATGTCGGGAAGTGGAATTACCTGCTAGTTACCTTGGGTTACCTCTTTTTTCTAGAAAGCCGAATAGTAACTACTGAAACTATATTGTGGAGAAAGTGCAAAAAAAATTGGCTGGCTGGAAAGGTAAATTGTTGAGCTTGGCTGGAAAAATTTAGCTTTTGAAGGCCTCCCTTCATCTAATATTCTTGTTTATTATCTTTCAATGTTTAATATACCGGCCTATATTGCTAAAAGAATTGAAACAATTCAAACAAGATTTTTATGGTCAGGAGTGGAGGAAAGGAAAATAATGGCTCTCATTAAATGGGAGAAGGTGTGTGTCTCAAAGAAAGAAGGCGGGTTAGGCATCATAAGATTAAAATTGTTTAATAAGGCTTTGGTGGTGAAAATGGGCTAGTTTCTCTTAGAAAATGAAAAAGATTGGGCTACTATCCTAAGGGATAAGTATCTTAAAAATAAGGATGCTAGTTGCTTTCTAAGGAAGCAGGAGCTTCCACATGGGTCTATGTTTTGGAATAATCTCCTTAAAACTCGAGGAGTGTTGCTTAAAGGTGCTAAAAAGAGCATTGGTAATGGACTCAACACTAATTTTTGGGATGACCCCTGGTCCACACTGACTCCACTTCGGCCTCTGAAGATCTCCAACAAATCATAATAAGACTGAAAAGGGAAATTGGGAAAAAAGTTTCTAATTATCTAGTGTGGGATGGTTGGAGACCCAGGTGGAGAAGCTTTAAAGACTATCTGAGCAATGTTGTTCTCAGGGGAAGCAGACAACATTGGGATGCTGCTATTGACCTGCTTATGAAACAAATTGGGAACCTTGACCTCTTTTCAAGAAACAGAAAGGATGATTGGATCTAGACAAGAAACACTAATGGTAGATTCTCAGTTAAATCAGCTTATGACTCAATGATGCAACAAACTATGGTCTTGGGTTCTTTTGACTGGCTTAAGGTTTGAAAGAAGAACCTAATCCCAAAAATTAACTACTTTTGGTGGATGGTAATACATGGTAAGATCCTCACTATAGACAACCTAAAGAAAAGAGGTTGGTATCTTGTAAATAGATGTAGCCTTTGCAATGAAGAAGAGGAAATCATCATGCATTTGTTTTTTCAATGTTCTTATGCTCAAGAAGTCTGGGTTTTTTTTCTTAATGCTCTGAAGGTGGAGTGGGTTTTCCCAGTCAATATTCAAATGTTTGTGAAAGGATGGAGATTTTTCCCTTGTTCCCACAATATAATTAGTGATCTGTGGGGAAAAATTCCCCTATTTTTGGCTTGGGGTTTGTGGAAAGAGAGGAATAATAGAGTGTTTAGGGAGACTGCTAGAACTAGCAAGGAGTTATGTTTAATTATTAAAAGAAAAATTCAGGAAAATATGGAAAGCTGCAAGTACAAGCAGGCTAAGAAACAACCAACTTAGAATGAGCTAAGCATAAAATAGCAATGGGAGCTCTCCCATGATTTAAATAATGTTAACTAGCTAAAATAACTTATAAGAAGAAGCACTGTCTGGATCCCCCCAGATCTAGGATGGGTGAAGTGCAACTTTGATGGTTGCTCGAAGGGGAATCCTGGACGGGCGACAACGGGTGGAGTAATAAGAGATGATAGGGGTGCCTTCCTGATTGGATACAACAAAGGCTTAGGAATAGCTACGAACAAATTTGCTGAGGCATCTGCTATTTGGATTGGTGCTAGACTTCTCAAAGAGAGGGGATACAACAAGGTAATTGTTGGAGACTCAAAGCTGATAATAGACTATCTCAACAATAAGGGGAATATTCCTAGGGAAATTAGAGAGATGTTGGAAGACTGTAAAGGCATACTGCAAGAAATTCAATGTGTTAAAATTTTCCACTCATTAAGGGAAGGAAATAGGGCGGCGGATGCGATGGTCAACTTTGGTGTTAATCAAGAAATGTTAATAAACTGGGACTTTATTAATTTTCCTGTTCAAATTAGGGAAGTCCTAGCGAAAGACAGACTTGGTGAAAAATATTTAAATAAAGGACTATGAGGAGGGGTTTCTTAATTATTAATATGAGTGGTGGAAGGAGAAGGCTTATGTGGATGTGGACCCCATGGATGCAAACTGGTAAGCTGATTGGTTGGCATTAGAGGCATGTTTTAAAGGGATTGCTAAATCCCGATATAAGACATCACAATCGGGGGAAAGAACAACCGAACGAGAAGTTTTTGTACTGTGACAGGAAAAAATTAAATTTGGAAATAAATAGTATGTGGTGTAATCTAAGGATTGATCTAAGATGTGACAGATGGAGTCGCGTTGACATTAGAAATAACATATGGAATAAAACAAAGGTTATCATTGCTAGAAAGGGAGGCGGAGTTTCCACAAGCAATAATGATTATGGGAAAAAAGGTCGTAATCGAGGTGTGAATTTCCTTATGAAGTATAGAAAAAACCCTAAGCTGATTGCATTTCAAATGAATTGTCAAAGAGTTACGATTAGAACTTAGAGTGTGGAGCTTCCGGTTGCGAGTGCTAAGGACACCGAAGGTAACGGAAGCAATTTCCTTCTTGTTCCCAAAATTTTCCATAGCTCTGATAGTAATATGGGAGGTCCTAGGAAGTGTACCGAACCCCACAAATTTGACTCACTTTGTAACAATGAGGAGTTATGGGGTCTTTTCCAGCAGGCCGGTTTCACCCTGTATTTCGTTGCAATGGAGGACTATAATGAAAGACTCAGTTACAAATTTGCAAATGCATGGAGGGATGGAGAAGTAAACCTAGGCGGGCTTCAGTTTAAGGTGGATGCAAAGATGATTGCGGAAGTGATGGGTCTGGCTTATGAAGGGACGAAGGTTGCAAAGGTCAGTAATGGTAAGTATCAGGATTACTTTGAGAAGTTTTTTGAAGGAAAAGAAAAATCAAAAAGATTTCAAAATGGGTACTCTAGGGTTAAGCTGCCACCTCTGTATCATAATGTATGCTTTATTGTAATGAAATATTTTACTCTCGAAGGTCGCTACCAGTCTGTTCATGGATACCACTTTCTCATCCTCAACCACATTAGGCATTAGGAAAAAAATAATTTTCCTATTTTCTTGTTTTCCTCTGTTAGCCAAAGTCTCACTCATGGAGCCAATCTGCCTTTACATCAAGGCCTTATAAGAGCCATTCTCAAATTTGTGCTGTCCATAACCCCTCAAAAAAATCTTGGTATTAAGATGATTGAAGACCCTAAACCTCAGAGCTCGGTGAAAAATTGAGCTTCTTGAAGACCGTCCCCTCTTTACGCCTAAAAAACCTAGCAACAAATCCCAAAGCCCTGAGAAAACTGGTAAGAAATCCCAAATCCCAGACATACTCTGTGGAAGGATTTACTTACGGTCACACCAAAGAAAAGAAAGGATAAGTCGATGGAGATGGGGATTAAAAAAAGGAAGAGATTAATTATGCGTGAAATCATGGAAGAGGTGGACACAATTACTATTCCAGATGATAAAGAGAAGGAAGGTTTAAACCTTGGTGGAAGAAGGTCAAAAAGATTGGCTATGGTAGCATCGAAAGGATGGGAGAGTAAGAAAAACACACAGAGCCCTGAAGAAAAAAGTACCCAAAGCCCACTAGAGAGTGTTGAAAAGAAAGGAGAAAAGGAAAATGATTCCTCAACTGAAGAAATTCTTGACAATTTGGGAGGAGACTCGGTTGAAGAGGAGGATTCAGATGAGGAAAGTGAGGATGGTAATGGTGATGAAGAGAAAGAGGAGGAGTCGCAGCATGAGATGGCTCGGGAGGAGGAGGAAGTAAATGTTGTGGATAATCAAGAGAGAGACGATAATACCAACAAAGAGGAAGATAAGGCTGAGGATGATGGGAATGGAAGGATTAAAGACTTGAGGAGAGGATGCAGATTCTGGAAAAGAGGATAAATGAGAAGGCGAGGGACAACAAACTTCATACCCTCAAAATTTTGGTGAATGGAATTATTGAGGAAAGACTGAAAGTCCTAGAGAAAGGGATGCAAGAAAAAGGAGATGAAAACAAAATTAAAATCCTGGAAGAAGAATTTCAAAATGTGTGTGTGGTGGTCAATGTTGTTATGAAGAAGGCGGTTATGGTGACTGTTTCTAGCATGGGAAAAATAAAAAAGCAGCAACAAAAAAAGCAGAGGGAGATGGTGAAGATTTGGCTAGAAAGATGGAGCTGAAGGCAATAGTGAATGACACTGTTGAAGATCTAATGAGAGCATGGAGGCTGATCGAGAATGCTTAGCTTGGATGCTTCATTGTGTGGCTTTTCTTTTTGTTTATGATGATAAATTCTACTATGTTTTATAGGACTGTTGTTACTGGTTATGGCCGTGGGTGCCATAACTTAAATTTTTATAATACTATTTATATTTTAAGTAGGAACATTATGATAGATGTTTATAAGTACTGTAGATGGATAGGGAAGGATGCTACTGATGCTAGATTAAGGTTTTTTTATTCGAATGATAGAACTATGATGTTTGATCGTATGGGGATTGGTTAAGCATTTTGTTTGTGAGAGGGGGAAGTTTGGTGGGCTTCCTATTTTTGTTGTTTCTTACCACCTACTATTCTTATCTTGTTGTACTATTTGCTCGGGTCAGGGCCCTTTTCCCTACTTAATCAATCAAAAACATTTAGTTTCAAGCATCTATCATCTTATAAGAGAGTAAACTTTGAGGGGTGTTCCATCATCTCTTTTCTTTTCCTCTCTTTTGGAGAGGATTTTGGTCCTTCTCATCTATTGAGTGACATCATTTTCTACATGGATATCTAACATAACCACACATTTATCGAGATCCATCCATCTATCTTTCCTACCCACCCAATCTATGCTTATGGGGAGGTATTGGTGACTATTTATTTTCTTGCATTTAGTTGACCACTTTATTACATATTTGTACCTAGGTTAAAATAAGATTGATTAGGTAGGTATCTACTTAAGAAGATTTCATTTACACATGTTACTTTTCCTTTTCTTGTTTTATGGAGTTTTACTACACACATGTGAGTACATATCCTTAATCTCATATTGGTTGTACATTCACATCTCTTGGTAAGGTATGTTATGTATCTTATATATACCAACCTCACCTACTCTTTTATATTATCTCTATCTCATTTGTATATATCATCCTTTAATAATTAAATTACTCTCTTATTTAGGTCTCTATTGTGTTTTCACGGAAGCTCCTTGACCTTGGGTGGTTATCTCCATAGCCAAATCTTACAAGAGGCAACACTCATCTTCAAAGAATGTTCAAATAATCTATGGCCGAATGATGGGATGGACAATATATCCTCCTTATTTGGGATTTTAAAAGCTTAGGTGGGTTATTCCTTAGAGGCATCTAACCACAATAAACACACCAAAAATATAATAACAAAAAGATCACTTACAACCATGCCTTGATTATTAGTGGATTACACTACATTTATTTCAAGTAAAATATTTCAATGAACTCTAATTGGGAAGATAAACAAAAAGATAAAATATGCACTAGGGATACATGAGAAAAATTAATACCACTAAATATAAATCCACTTATGATTTACATAAACATGTGCAATCTAGATTCCCACAAGCACAACTCTCTAAAATTATATTAGGAATTGGCTCTCATAAGATATTATAAAAAAATTCATGTTGATTTGTGCAAGTAGGTAGAAATCCTATATACATAATCCTCTAAAATGATTATAGTGTGAGATTTCTGAAGATGTGGCACATATTGTACTTTTGAATCATCCATACAAGGAAATGCAAGAAACTAACACCTACACCAAATAAAAAAGAGAGTTTACTTTAATGATTTGGTTGATGGTGAGAAGGAATAATGTTGCACAATAGTTCCATGATGTTATGGGAAATTAAATCAAACATCATTCTCACATAAACACAATTGTAATCTCAAATAAAAAACAAACTATGGAATTTGCAATCATGAGAATTGATCTATAACTAAACAATAAAGACCTATAAATAACCATATATTTTCATGACTGAACATGCTTTAATCATCCATGGTTAACAATTTGAATGTACATGAACAATTGAGAATGGGAAGTCCAAATATACTTTGAATTTTTTTATAAACCCCTATGCAAGCTAACTAGTCAACACACCAAGATATCAAATGTAACTTCAAAGATTAATATGACATCATTTCCTCTTGAAAACACCTAGACAACTATGGATACATTCAATTCACAAATGAATCTATTCATTCAATAGATTTTATTGAAATTAAAATAGGTATAAGCAATAAAATTAGTTTGAATTATATATTTTTGATGCCTAAGAGTACTCTTGAATAGAGTACACAAGTGACTCTAGTAGGGTAGAGAAAAAAACTAATCAATCATCAAATCATTTATCTCATTTATCTCATTTTGATTTAATTTTTATATAATTTATAAACTCAAGAATTATCCTAAAAATAGACCATTGACACAGAGTTGGGAGACACATAGGGAAATGAATTACACTTTGTTCAAAAATAAAATATGCTAGGATCAATTATAGTATACAAGAAAGCATGGAAATCTTTAGGTAAATGCAAGTAGTAGCCTCAATTTTAATTCTCATCTTTACATGGGAAACACCTATTTATTATGAAAATATTACCCATATCAATTCACATCCATAACCACATAATAAATGAATCAAACATCTACATAAGGTCATCTATCTAGCTCAAAATACTCTATATAGTATTTGCACATGAATCAATGGTACTTGCATAATCTCTTGTGACCCTACAAGATACCAACAATCTTTCCCATGCAGCAAAATATCCAATAAATACATCAAAGGATATCACCTCTCTATTTTAGCCATAAATATGTAAGAAAGCTCTAAAATATGATAGCTAAGGCATGAAGTTGACACCTATACAACTCAACCACCAATAAAAATTATCAATAACTTCTTGAAGGTGTGTAAGTAACAAGATTGACACAATCACTCCCAATAAGAAAGTGGGCTCGCAAGGAATAACATCCATGCACAACTTTTGAATTTTTTAATTTATTTCCATACTACTGAAATGGAGCACAAAACACCTCAAAAAGATATTAATTCCACCATCACCACCAAGGTGACACATGGCGGGAAACAATTTATCTTTGAAAAGAAACAAGAACTCACAAAAAATGATCGATGGCCTTCCATTTGACTTAGCAAGGTGACATGTGGCACCATATAAGTGGTCCATGTGTACCATCATAATTGAGATGTCCATCCACATTGAATTAAAACACTTAGAGCTTGGGGGCACTTAATACTAGTGTACACAGAGAGTAGGCCAATCCAATGGAAACTATTGGATTGACTAGCATTAGAGAAAATGGAATAACTACACACATAGATACATTGAATTCTTTTATAACTTATCTTGAATCAATTATCAACATATGACTACAAAGACATAGGGGCATACAATTGTCATAAATTTTCGTAGGTTGTAGCATAAATAATTTAGAGCCAATAAACACCATCCCTATCATTTTTATGGCCTCCAAATTATCATGTCATATACTTTCAGTAATATGATGTCACAAGTGATTGTACCTTGCATGAGTTTAAATACATGATTTAAACACTTTGAAATTTGACTTGAAATTTTTACCTCACTACAACTATCTTAGAGAGTATTTTTTTGTATGTGCATTAGTGAAAGACCCAAGAAATTGACTATGTCAAGTGAAATGATATTCTTATGACCCTTATTTTCAATAATGGTATAAATTTGGTGTTTGTTTCCCCAAAAAAATTGTTGAAGAGACACTTGTGTTCCTTATTATTGTTAATGAGTATGAAAATAACATTGAGACACTATGAATTGGGTTAGTCTCCACAACTTATATGAGAATTAATTTGGCTCGTATAAATGTAATTTATTGAGTGTGATATTGATTGTCATTATAGGAATTTGTGTAATGGACATGACACTATTTATCACTTGTTACTTCTTCTTTACCTCATCCCTATTTAGTGCAGATGATGTGGATATTTTAACATTTAGTGCAAATAATTTTGAATTCTATTATATTTGCAAGGGTTTCTACTTCTACACAAATGACTTAGAAGTTGTCTTGTGCAATCTTGTTATTGCATGAATAAATATTCTACTTGAGTTTGAACTTGGATTTGATTTTTGATGTATTGTTGAATGTTTGTCCTAATGTCTCTCAAGTTAGGAACTCCATTTTATCATGAATATATTGTGTTAATCCACTCATTTATTTGATCACTTTCTTTTTCTCAAAATTTTCCTTATGCAAGTGCACATATTAGTCATCAAACTCATTTGTATTGTCTTAATTGTTTATTCTTTGTATTGGGGCAACTACTTCAACTTCATGTATTGATCATTACAGTGTCTTAGCTAGTAGAAATCATGTAAAGTACTAATTTTTTTTTGTCAAAATAGGAGAGTGACCCCTTTCATGCTGTGGTTTGAGTTTTTATCACTAATGGAAAAATAAAAAGGACATCTTCA
>VDFB02271358.1:1146433577-1146456502 GCA_007258455.2 Sequoia sempervirens
GAATCTGAGTTCGAACCCTCTATCTCTATGGACGTAATATCGATGCATCCATATCACGTATAGAAGAAATCCCGGTCAAGCCCCACCTTTATCGAGTAGGGCTATATATAGTAGAGAGTAGGGCCCCTACTATTGGTTGCGAGCGCATAAATGATTTCATAGAAACGTCTGTAACTAGCCCTACTATTCTATGGGGTCAGCTTATTCCAAATTATATGCGAGTATGGTCGGTCCTGACCCCATCGACCCATTCGCCTTAGGGCATGGTCGGCCCTACTATTCTATGGAGCGGGCGGGTGGGAGGCCCCTACAATTCTATGTGCGTTTCAGGGGGGGTGGGAGGCCAAGGGGTGGGTGGGGGGACAAAAGGGGTTGCCACCCACCCCTGGGCGAGTATGGTCGGTGGGTAAGACACATATGGTCGGTGAGCGAAGCTCTGGTGGGGTCCGCTACATCTCTATATCCTCCCCCCCCCCCCGGTTAGAAGCTAGGGTTCACGGTGGGCGAAGCCCGAGACGGTGCGCCGGCGGATAGTGGGGTCCGCCTTGGACGGTGGGGTCTTGCAGTCGAGTGCCAGTTATATATCCTAGATGACTTCGAACCCGAGGGCAGCAACCTACCTACGTGAGTTATAGGGATACAGGGTGAGTAAACCTATCCGTTGAGTCAACAACCGAGGCCGGGCTATAATGGGGCTTGGGGGCGGGTGGAAGCCCCCCTGCTTCAGTAGATGAGTTGTTCCGACTCCAGCATAGATATAGATAGGCCATCAGTCGTATCACGTATATAACACGATGTAGAATCATGATGATGTCGACCCCCTCTATATCTATATCTAGATCTATTCATAAGTGGTAGGGGAAGGAGTTAGGGTCTCCTCCCAGTGCTGCCCTAAAACCCATGTCTGATCCCCTCTCTCATCCCTAGTTAGCTCCGAACTCCTCCCCCAGCAGGCCCGGAAGGCCCAGTCCCAGACACATCCAGACATAGATGGGCAGTAGTTATTCATTCGTGTTCCTTACCCCTTAGGGGCCTACCCGGCCTTACTTGAATCACCATATCTTCTCAAGCTGCTGTATCAGTATCCGTGATCAATGGATGGTAATAGTGATCAGTATCCGTCCCAGGATCGGGTGGTCGGCGCACAAGAGCAGGGATTCAGATTCCCTGTCGACTCGTTACCACTGCCCTTGCAATCAGTTTACTCCGATTCATCTGGGCAGGGACGCATATGGGCCACCATACATACCCCACCCTAGCCTTCCTTTGGATCGGATGTGATTCCAATCCGGACATGGTAGGGAGAGACTGGACAATAGCCCGGGACTGATGAGCCCCATCTACACCTGTGCCAAGAGTTTATTTTTGGAGTTCTAATTAGATCTGCTCGATCCACACCCCCAGAACGTGGATGGAGCTGTTACATATAGTGGTGCTCCCTTGGGAACCGGGGCGCCCTGTAGGGGCAAGAGCTTGTTGGTTCTCGCATCCATGCCAGTTCCGGATCGAGCGGCAATGATAGATCGCATAAGAGGCAGGAGTTTCATTAGTAGCAGAGGCTCGGTACCAGGGTTCATCGGGGGGAGCAGAGCCTATTCCGGGTGGGGAACCGGTATCGCAGCAGCTGGGGCCCGCCATCGAGCAGCATCGGCGCGAATGGTTCTGAATCATCTGATGTATTAGCACTGGAACCGGCATCCTCGTCACCACTCCAGGCAACCTTCAACGGCCTGCGCCGGGCACTATCCCCCAGTGTCATAGGCATCCGATCAAATGCATTCAACCAATCGTTCATCCCCGACAATGGAAACACTTGTTCCCAGTTGTTCGACCTCTCCCTTCCATCTGCCTCCCACTTGGATGAAGGTTGGGAAAACCCTCGGGGGGCGTCGGTTCCTCGGGCCCCCCCTTATATCGGTTCCTTTTGTTGTTGTTGTGGAATAGCCTTAACCACCCACCCAACGGGGAGGGCCCCTAAAATTCTATGGGTTCGGGTTGAGTGGGCCCAATAATATGAAAGAAGGGGGCCTTCATGGTGGGTGGAAAGTGACGGGGGACGGGCAAGCCCATACCCGGTGTTGGGTGGAAGTGGTGGAAGCGCACCAAACCTACCTGGTGCTCTTTACGGCTTAACCACCCCACCTATCACGCTTCTCAAATGGGGCCCTACAAAGATGCGAAAGATTGCCCACTCCCCACTCCTGCGCCTTAGAATAGTAGGGGCCCCCCACTACTATAATTGGGCATGTTACGTATAGATTTCTGATTAATTATAGTAGTGGGGCCCCTACTATTCTAAGGTCAATCTTAGCCTCAAATTAGGCCCTTTCTCCCCTACAATTCTATGGGCTCCCACCCGCCCCCAAGAGAATTATAGCCCGGGGTTCATGGGGGGTGCTTACTTTCCGGGTGGGGGGGAGATATAGGGTGGGGGCCCTTATTGCCGGTCCTCCTTCCCTCAGCTCAGTAACGGAATCGGGTCGAGCGGGTTTCATCCCTCCAGATCCGCCTTGCCCTAAAATTCTATGGCTAACCCGACTCCGTCTCCTCTATCTAATGATCTCGCTCCTCAGCCCGAGAACCTTCTAGTCCCACCCAACCCTGGCAACCCCCCCACTCGCCCTACTATTCTAAGGCCCGTTGATCTAAATCGGGATCATGCTTAGAATAGTAGGGCGGGTGACCGAGTTTCGCTTCATTGGCTATCACCCTCAACAGGCCACCCCTATCTGCCCTAAAATTCTATGGCGACTGATAAAGCCTTCGACCGAGCAACCCTGAGAAAGCCCGATCTGTATGGCTTTGCCAAGCTGAGTGATTAACTTCCGACCGAACCCTCATTTTCTCCATCAAGAGTGATTGATCGACAGCAGGTCGGATCAAGTTAGGCATTTCTAGGTCATTCCCCCCCTGGTTCATCCGCCAGAAGGGAGTTGGAGTCTGCCGATCAAGTGGGATTCCTCAACCCGCTCGAAGGTGTGGGGAATCAGAGCTATTTATTCATATGAGTGGACATCAGAAGCAGGTGGAGCTAGCTATCTATCGGGTGGAGTCCTTTCTCGCAACCGACAAGGGCCCGGGGATCTAGAATGAGGAAGTGTTAGCGGGTCCCTCCCGCCCAGATAAATGGATCAACGAACGAACTATACATGCTCCCTCACTCGAATCATAGGACGTAGGGGGAGAAATAATAATAATGATTCGATACGATTTGAGACAGAAGATTCCAGATGTTCCCTATAGCCTTTTTTCCATTCATTGAGATGATTTCACTAGGGTGGAGCTAGGGTTTACTAGCCATTTCAGTGCTTGGAATTCCCAATTAGATAGGTACAAGTGGACATGAGAGGTGGAAGGGAGATGACAAGAACAATGATTGGTATAGACGTGGATGAGAACAGTTCGGGTAGGCTTAGTTGTTAATACGTAGACAATAATCGATTGGGGTGGGCAAGTCGACGATGTTGGGGGTAGTTAAGTCCTCTATTCCTACCTACCTCTCCTGACCCAGTTGGTTTTATTCTCTCTCGGGCTCTCGTGCTCTTTAAGGTGAGTTTCGACCTCCTGGGCTATCTCAATCCAATCAATTGGACCGGTCGAGTGACTAAATAAAGAGCATTTCCAAGAAACATGGTCCAAACAAGTTCCTTAGCATTTGGAGACATCCCGAATAGGGCCAGGTGCTGGCCGCTGGGTCCACTACTCTATATATGTATCGAGCCACATGAAAGCTCTTTCCCTTTTTCACTACGAAGTACCAGCCACCCTTGCATGGGAACTATAATCCCCACCGTAAGGCCAATATGGTCGGCGCCGAAGGAACGCTTGCTAGGATAAGCCTACCATAGAAAACTTTTAGGGGCCCGGGCCCCGCCCCCTGGCGAATAGTAGGGCGGCTGGTAGTCGGGCCCTTCGTGCATGCAGGACCGATCCCCTGTATATTCTAAGGGGCCCGATAGATTATATTTGTGGGAGGATAGCCGGGATAGGCCTTGGGTGGGAGGCTATAGTTGGAGATAGAGCGGGTCTGATTCTCATATACATAATTATGGATAACTCATGGCATCTTGATACACGGTGGAAAGATGTGCTTCCCAAGCAAGATACATAGGGGCGGGTAAGGAATCCGATTCGTAATGGGATGGGTGGGAACTGGCACGCTTTCGATCAACACCTGAGAAAGGCCCTAGGGATTACGCGGCAGGCACGATTATACCACGACACTGGGAGATGGGCCCTTTATCTATCTACGGAGGGATGAGATAGATGCGTTGAGCTCACAGTGGACCCATCCCTTTCTCTGTCCCATGCTGTCTCTGGTGGCTATCCCCATCTACATCCGGATATACATGGGTGTTACAAATATGTATACATCCGAATCTACACCAACCAATGGAGTTAGAACTCCCTGCTGATGGCAGCCCCTAGAGACAGTAGCCATGAAGGCCTTCTTTCCCCGAGAAGGTTGGTGGGCTTGGTTCATGATTAATTCCCCTTATTTCCTATCTTCCTTCGACTCTTCTCGGAGAGGCCTTTTGGTTGGCATCATATCACTTACGCCCTTAGAATAATAGGGGCCCTAAAATTCTATGGGCGCCCTAAAATTCTATGGCTCAATAAATGAATAGAAGGGCTCAGTGGAGGCTTAACCCCCCTGGGGATGCAGGGTGGGAGGCCGGGGCCCTATTGCCACCCACCCACCCCCGGTGTGGAGGGAATTATAGTTCGGTGGGCCCTACTATTCTAAGGATCAATGCTTTAGAAGCAGTGCTTGGTCAAGTGGACAACTATCACTCGCTTGATAGATCAATTCCTTAATTTGTATGGGAGATACCCATCACTGGTGGACCTTGCTCCTTTTCCCTTCCCCCATCCCTTTCGGACTTAATAAAGAAAGGCGGCCCATGCTTCCCAGCAGGGTGGGAAAAGTTATAGCTTATAGCATCTCGGTAGGGCTCCCCCTCTCCTAAATGAGCACTCGCTTTTGAATCCCGACACGACACAGAATGAATCAACTGCAACATCGACTACTATCTGGCAATAAAGCGGGCGACAGCACGAACCCATCAACTAACACATGCCTAAAGCGAAGCTAACACCCATCGAGTGTTTCATAGATTCAAAATACCTTTTTTAATTGATCTAAATTTCTATAAATAGACTTGTGTATTGTTGGCACATTTTGATTTGGAAACAACAATTGTGGTGAAGGAGGATTTGGAGGGTTTTCATTTTCTGCGGGATCGAGATTTTCATTTTGTGCAAGATCAAGGTTTTCATTTTGTGCGAGGTTAGGGTTTTCATCTTGTGTAGGGTTAGGATTTTCATATTGATCCATTTTAAACCTAGTAATTGATAATTTTTTTCAAAATTAACAGTGGTTTTAATGCAATAAAAAATCTATCAAATTTACCCTATTTTTCACTAAAATTAAAAAAAAAAACAATGCAAAATGAATATAAATTGAATAAAAATTGAAAAATCCAAACATACCTTACAAATTTGAAAGATTTTGAGCTAATTAACATCTAGCGAATGGATATCCAAGTTGCTGAGTAGAAAAAACCCACGCACAAGTAGATAAAATGAGCGCTTGAGTTTTTCTTTTTTTGATTTATAACATAGGAAAGAAATATCCATTTCTTGATTTATAGCTTTTTAAAAATATGGTCAGGTCCGGGACCCGACCATATTGAATTGGCGGTGGTTTTTTTGAAATTTATAATATATATAAATAATATAATATATATTATATATATTATTATATATATGATATATAATATATACTATATTATTTATAATATATACTATATTATTTATAATATAATATATATTATAATATAATATATATAGAATATATCTATTATATTATAATACATATATTATAATATAATATAATATAATATTATGTTATTATATAATATTATATTATTATATAATTTTTTTTTTTTTAAAAAAAGGGGGTAAAAACTTTATTAAATCATAGAAAATAACATTACATCAAAGCCAAGGGTGAAAGCCTGAAGGAACCGAAAAGAACAAACCAAATAGAGAAAGAGTCAAAATTAACCAACACTAGTGTCATCCTCAGCAAGAACCCTCTCCAAGTCCTGACAGAGCTCCTAGGGGACCTGGACCCAATCTTCAATCTTCCAGCCATCCAAATGCTCAGAAGCCCACTTGGCTAGACAATCAACCGTCCTATTTCATTCCCTTGGAATGTGGATAAATGACACCATCTCCATCAAAGTGCCAATCTGTAAAATATACTGCACCGTTACCGCCAACTACCAGCTAACATCAGACACCTTCCACTCATTAAGCAAGTTGATAAGAACTTGAGAATCTGATTCACAAATAACCCGGTGCCATCCCAACTCAGGCCCTTTCCAAAGCATAAAGGATCGCCAAACCTTTCATAAGGTTGATAGTCTGCAAACCTTTATGGATAGAAAAGAGGAAAACCACCAAACTAGAAGAGTCCCTACCAACCCCACCAACTCCAGCTGGTCCCAAATTTCTCCTAGAAGAACCATCAATATTGACCTTCAACGTGCCAACCTAAGGGGGTTGCCAGTTCCCCAATGTTTGAACTCATTGCATCACTTTCCTTCCTCTCTTACAACAAGCAGAGGTTGAGGATAACCCGTGGATACCTAGCCTAGCCACCATCTCCGCATCCCTTTTCCCCAACAGAAACACCACTTCTCCCTTAGCTTCAATCGTCTCATGAATCATACCTAGGATTCTGAACCACACCTGCTGTATCCGCAAGTTCTCACCTTTGAAAATCCTCTTGTTCCTTTCCAGCCAAACTTGCCATAATAAGAAAATAGGCCCAACATACCACACATCCTGCAAAAAGGAAGCCAACAAGGGAGGTCTTCCCAAGCTAGTCCAGAAATCCACCAAGGAGGAGGCATGAACACAGGGGCTGTTCCAAACTCCCCACCAAGAATGCCAGAGCTGCAAAGTAAAAGGACACCAAAAAAATAGATGGGAAGAATCCTCCTCACCTTTCCCATAAAGAACACACCTAGAGGGGCCTTGAAACCCTTGCTTCTGAATATTATCCCAAGTCAGACACCTGTTCCAAGCCAAAGTCCAAATGAAGTAGCTACACTTCAACCACGAAAACTTATTCCACACCCTCTTCCACCAAGGAACTTCCACCCCCTCGATCCTTTGAGAGAGCAGCCTTTGGTAACTAGAAGCAACCGTGTAATTACCTTTCTGATTGGGAGACCACGAAAGAACATCCTTATCTATGAGGGAACTGCATTGTGTGCCAAAAAGAATATTATGGAGCACCGCACACTCCTCTTCCATGCCCACCACCGACCACTCATCAAGATTCTTCCACCTAGATCTCACAAGCTGCCCATGAAAAGAAAGCAACTTAAAGTCACTCACCCTCGACCAACCAACATCACAAAATCTTTGGCATAGGGTTGACAAGTTAGGAAACTGAGAGATAATGGGGGGTAGCCATCCCAAGAGTCATACCAAAACTGAACCTCCATCCCATGTTTACATATCCAAAATAAGCCATCCTTGACAAGCTCAGCTCCTTTCTTGAGAGTAGCCCATATTGTCGAGCCCTTTCCCACCAATGAGTAGCGAGGGATATCTTCTTGAGGAATATATTGGAAATAATTATGGGATAGAATCCTGGCCCAAATCCGATCCTGATTAGTGCACCGTCGTCAATAAATTTTAGTTGCTAAAGTCATACCTACCAACGAGGATTGCCTTAGCCCCAAACCACCATACTGCTTTGGACAACAAACAATATCCCATTTAACAAGACTCCATTTGGAAGACAAAAAACTGCCAACCCATAAGAACTGTCTCGCTAATGAGTCCAACTCCCTGACAAAACCCATCAAGGCCACCTAAATCATACACCTATAGATGGGGAGAGCCTAAACCACATATTTAAGCAACTGAACATGGCCTGCAAAGGACAACCAACAGTTGGTCCAATGAGTAACTTTCACACAAAATTTATCTAGGATAGGCTATCACAAATCCCTTGATAACCTGCTCGCAGCAATAGGAATCCCAAGATAAGACAAAGGAAGAGCCCCAATATGAAATCAAAGAATCTAAGCAATTCTCCTTTGAATAGAATCCAAAGTGTTGAATAAAAAGATGGAAGACTTGTATTCATTAATTAATTGTCCCAAAGCCACAAGATAAATATCCAGAACCTTGCGCAGATTCACGACTTCCCAAATAGTGGCCACACCCATCAAAGCAGTGTTGTCCACAAACTGCAAATGAGATTGTGGGGGTAAGTCACCTCCCCACCTCTACCCTTGGATGAGGCCGAGGTCCACATGTCCTCTCAATAAGTGTCCCAAACCTTCAACCAACAGAAGAAACAAGTAAGGAGAGAGAGGGTCACCTTGCCTCAATCTACGAGAAGCGCTGAAAAGCTCAGAGTGCTCCCCATTAATTAAAACAGAGAACAAGGTTGATGTGACACAACTCATGACCCATTGAATCTACTCATCTCCAAAGCCAAAAGTAGCCCGAACCTTTTGGAGGAAAGACCACCAAACTCTATCATATGCCTTAGCCATATCAAGCTTGATAAACATAACCTTTTCTTTGGAATTGGCCATAGAATGAATGGTCTTTGCCGCTATAACAATACCATCCAGAATTTCCCTACCCTCCACAAAATCACTTTGCTCCTCATAAATGAGCACCTTAAGCCACTTTTTCATCCTATTAGCAATTAGCTTGGAAATAATCTTATAAACCACATTGCAAAGAGATATGGGTCGAAAGCGGCTTAACCTATCCACTCCTTCACACTTGGGAATGAGTGCAAGGAAAGTGGAATTTAGAGCCTTTAACATCCACTTATTCCTCTGAGATTCTTGGATCACTGCCAATAAATCTAGCTTAATAATATCCCAAAACTCTTGAAAGAATTCAATCAGGAAACCATCAGGGCCTGGGGCTTTCCCCTTCTTCATTTGAAACACAGTCCCCTCCAACTCCTCTAGAGAAATCTCTCCCATGAGATGATCCATCATTTCCCTAGACACCAGGGAGGGGATACAAGAAAGGACCTGAGCTTCCTCCACAGAGCTACCCTAAGAATCCTCTCAAAATAGGGAAGTAAAATATTGAACAACTTCAGTTGAAATTTCATGAAATGAAGAAAGAGTTTCTCCCCTATCATTGACCAAAATAGGAATAGAATTACCATGATGCCTAGCCTTTATAGAATTGAAGAAGAAAGCAAAATTTCTATCTCCCTCCTGGAGCCACTCAACCCGGGCTTTCTGTTTCCAAAAGATCTCCTCCCGTAACTCCCATTCTTCCAAAGCTTTCAAGGCCCTTGATTCCTCCCGCAGTAGATTCTTAGCCACCCCATTCTCCCTAATTATCCTTGTAATACCATCCATCTAAGCCTATGAAACATAATTGACACGAAAAATATTTCCAAAGAAAAGCCAGTTCCAATGCTTAAGCTGATACTTAACAAACTGAAGAAGCTTAGAGAAGACATACATTTCCGTACCATAGGAAGGTCTACCATCTTGCCACCACTAAGCAA
Source organism: Sequoia sempervirens (assembly GCA_007258455.2). NCBI lineage: Eukaryota > Viridiplantae > Streptophyta > Pinopsida > Cupressales > Cupressaceae > Sequoia > Sequoia sempervirens. The sequence continues at coordinate 1,146,443,155 of VDFB02271358.1, forward strand.
CATAGCCATGGAGATCAAGATCACGCAACCACATAAGCCGAAACTTGGAGGAAGTCTGAGGCAACCAAGTAGAGAGGATAGAAAGCTTTATAGGCCAATGGTTTGAACCCCTCCAGTCCAAAATCTCAGAGCTAGAAGACCACATACCACCAACCCAAAAGCAGGAGACCATAAATTGATCTAGGTGTTCTGCAATGCAGTTGTCACCAACCCTCTGATTGTTCCAGGTATATTTTCCATTGTTGGGCTTGATATCAACAAGATTCAGAGCAAAGATATTGTCCTAGAGCAACAACGTAGAGGCCTCCAACCTCGCAGTACCACCCCTCTTCTCAGCAAGCTCCGTAATAGCATTGAAGTCACCCCTAATAATCCAAGGATGGTTAGGAGCCATACTGCGGAAAAATCGAATGTTGGACCACAAGAGTTGCTTGCCTTGTAGCTCCATAAGCACATACATGTTGGAAAAAAGAACAAATTCCCCTGTCTCGAAACAAGAAGCCACCATGGAGAGAGAGGACTTAAAGGACACCCACCACTGGGAGCAAATCTTCTAAGGGTTCCATAAGCAAGCCACCCCCCAGAAGACCCCTGAGCACCAATGCACTAGAATTCACCATTCCTCCATAGCTTCAGCACTAAGCCCATCATACACTCAACAAAAAGCTTGGTCTCCTATAGAAAAAGGACATCAGGAGAATGACATCTAACTAGATCCCGAACAAATTTTTGTTGAGGGCCACTATTCAAGCCCCTTACATTCCATGAAAGAACAATCATTTCAAGGGGCTCAAGAAATGAGAATCTAGAGTCTTGACTGATCTTGACTCCACCAAAGTCTCCCCTATCATTTTAATCTTCTCCAAATATTTCTTCCTACCAAGCTTAGAAACTTTCTCTGCCCCCCTTTCTTAAGATCTTTTTGCATAATACCCAATTGAGGAGACAACTTACTATTCTTACCCACCTCCATGCTTGATCTTCATGAGGGATGGGACAAAGCCTCACCGCCTTTCACAACATCAACAACATGATCCAACTCCTCCTGAGCCACCATCTGCAGATCTATTTCTAAATTCATAGTCCCATCAACCTGAGGAGCAAGATGGACCCCAGAATTGAGCCCCTCATGCCTTGAACCTCCCCCATCCTGCTCTAAGCACAGTAAGCCCATACTCACCTCATGCTAGTTAACCAACACAACCTCAAAAGGGGGCCCATGCTGTTCAGTACCCATAGTCCCCTGATCCAAATCTAACAATACCAGATTCACTTCCTGTTGGCTAAGATCATCCAGCACCTCAAATCTATTAAAAGTATCATCATCCTACCTTTCCTTCAAAGTCCTTTTCTACCCCTTATTTATGTTCTGGGCTCTGATAGGAATAAAACCATCATCCCTGGCACCACCACCTAGAATAGGATCCTTGCCCTTATCCACCCTAGATGGATTACTAGGCGGTTGAGAAGAACGAGTCTCCAAAGGCTTGGCCTTTCGACATCTACGCTGTAAGTGGCCATACTCATGGCAAAGACAACATCGAAAAGGTAAGGTCTCATAGTCTAGCTGCTGTACCCATGAATAAGATCCTGCACACACTTCTATAGAATCTAGTAGTGGTTTACTTAAGTCAATTTCCACACAAAACCAAGCACATATCATTACCTTCTTGAACTACGTCTGTTGCGACGAACCAACAGGTTTACCAAGCATCGAGGCCAGTAAATGCAAAACATCATTGTGCTAGCATTCGACCAGAAGCCTCGGCAAGTGAACCAAAAATGGAACTCGACTCAAAAGCTCCTCAGCCGGGTTGAAGCCCGTATGCCATGGTTTCATAAACAAGCTCACCTAGTTGTAAAAGTAAGGGCCCCCTTCAAACACCTTGATCCTATTTTCCATGCAATCAAATGTAACCATAAAATAGTTATTCGCCAGAAGCCGAATCTCCATCTCCCCCTCTGGCATCCATTCCTCTGAGCCTAGGATTTCAAAAATTGCAACGAGATTCTCAATCCCAAGAACTTGGAGTATAGGGAATGCATTGAATAGTAATCAATATCCTTTGCCATCATCTCCATCGGAATCACTACATTCGACCTCTCTGTGCACCTTTCTAGGCATCCATTAATCTTTGGAATCCAAGACCCCCCTGACGAGCCCATCTCAATCTTCTATGGGTCTAGAGAAAATAGGTTATTATAAAAAATATTAGAACCTTGTGGCGAGGGTTTCAAGCCAAACGTTGAATGAAAATCCATCTTGGGGCTGGCCCCAGATGATTCCCCTTGAGCCATGCAAAACTAAGCCCCAAAACTTTGCAAGGGTAAACTGAAATTCACACATACAGATCCCGTACTAGGAATAGAACAGGCCCAAAGAGAGCCAATCCCACCCAAAAGCGACAGCCAACAAAGAGAATAAATGCAACCAACAACAGAAGAAAGAAAGAAATGCCTCTACGCCAGACATAACCCCCGCACTTAGAGATAGAAGCACACAGAAGAAAGAAACTAAAATAAACTAAACCCCTTCGCCAACAAACATACCCCCCAACTTGAATATGCAGCACTAGAACGTAAAAGGCGAAGAAAAATCAAACATGCATAGAGGGCGAAGCCCTCATGCATGCCATGACCTCACACAATAGACTAGTGCGATCAATGCCATCCCTTCCCTGCATATTGAAAACCAATTCCACTAATATATTATTAAATAATATAATATTATATAATATAATATTATATAATATGAGCTCTCAGGTTTTTTTTTTAAATTATAACACAGAAAACGGATATCCATATTGTGTTTTATATTTTTTTAATATATGGTCAGTGTTTTTTTTCAAATGTATAATATGAAAATATAATATATAATATATATATATTATATTATAATATTATAATATAATATAATATAATATAATATTTTATAACAATATTATATTATATTATATTATATATTATATTATATAATATTATATTATTATATAATAATATAATATAATCATAAAATATAATAAAATATAATGTTATAATATATTAAATATATTATGATATAATATTAAATAAACAAACATTCGTATAATGTTTTTTAATTTAATATGTATATGATAAATATATTAAAAAATTAATATAATATATAAAATAAAACAACCGGTCGGGGCCGGACTCGACAGAATTATAAACTCTCACGTAAACTAAACAGATATCCATTTTGGTTTGGTATTACCAAACCAAAACAGATATTGTACTTGGGCCTACAAAAAGTCAAAGGTGTGAATTTTGCGTTTTTGGACTTGTTAAAAACGCCTTTTTTTTCACATGTCACCACTTTTTGGACCCCCATGATCTTGCATAGACCCATGTATGGATTTGAACACAAGGCTAATCAATGTAGATCTAGAATGAATGGAAGGAATACTATTCAAAATAATATCACATGTCACAATTGCAATAGACCTAGACACATTGCTAAGTTTTGTAGAAGTAGAAATACAAGGAAGGATAATTTGGTATAAGGGAATGAACCGGTTAAAAAGGTTGATCTAGTTGAAGTAAAGAAGGAAATGGAAAATATTTGGAAAAAGAAGGAAGAGACAGAAGAAAAGGGAGAATTTTTATCATCCTCCAATGTAGATGTTTCCTCTGGAAACTAAGCCAAGAGCTATGGCTTAGGGGGGAGCTTTAATGGATATCTTTTGTCCCTTGGAAGAAAAGAGGTGTTGAGGTTTGAGCATAGAGATATGTGATGTAAATCAATATTCTTGATCTATTGGTGAAGATTACAGAAGAAAATATGTCAATATATAAGGTTGCAGAGCTTCAAAAGTTTTTTGTGCATACAGATTAAGTGTTGCCAATGTTATGGGTTGAAGCATTCAATGCAAAATTAAGTCAAATCGAAAGGTTATAAGCGATTTCACTAAGGCATAATCATTTCATAAAAGCATTTGAGGAGTAGTACAACGAGAAGAGAATTCAAAGTGTATAAGGCAATTTGATATTTAGAGCATTGAAACCCTAGTTTGGCAAACAAGGTAAAAAGGTATTTTGTGAATCTTGCGTGCCCTAGTTTTCAAAAATCTTTGTTTGAAAGCAATTTAAATATATATTTACAATGGCTACATTGAGGGTCATATAGGTTACAAAAAAACCACAACCAAAATTAAAGAGGTATCCTATGAAAGCCAAAGATGATGACTTGTTAGACACATTCTTGCATATTCCATATGGGGTTTTACCAACTAAAGATATTAGGGCTTACATTCATGGAAAAATGGAAGAGCATTCTCCCACTAAGTTAAGTGATATATGGGAAAATTAATTAAGAGGAGAGGACTTCAGTCTAAAGCCAGAATGTAAAAACCTAGTTGAGAAGAAACTAGGTGTACGACAATGGTTCCCTCATTTATTTTATGATATCAAGTGGACCAAAATGGCCTTGAGCAAAATACATGATCAGTTTGTCTGAACTGTCATGCCTAATATTATTACCAAGTAATAAGAGAAGTAATTGCTGTATGCTCCACCAAATCCGTACCTATTTTGAAGTTTGTTAAAAGTGAAGTGGTTATGGAGAAAATAGGTGCAACATATGATAAGGGAGCTCTTGCAATAAGTTAGTTGTGCATAGCATTAGCCTAAGAGTTATAGTTGCATTATCAAATCAATGTCATGAGACAGATAGATAGAACCAACCTAATCTAGACACTTGTCACTACCTCATTGCACCTTCTTTGATTCTTAAGTCACCCTATTCATTGATAGCTTTCATTTGAGAACCACATGCTCTCAATTTGGTGCTTGCCCCCTCTCAGCTCAGTTCAGTTCTACTGGACCAGTCTTGACTACGTATGGAACTCCCATGGCATTTCGTGCAATGATATTTGTGTGAAGTGTTCCTACCATGCAGTTAATGCGCTTGTCGCTACTTCATTTGACGTCCAAATGTTGTTCCTATTTGGTGGCACAGGAAGAAGAAAATCTTGACTTTGATCATATGAAAACAAAGAAATTTCTGATTGCGCACAAGAGGAGCATAACCATTGAAAAAAAACCAAGTAAATTGTGTGGTAGAGAGGCACACGCATTAAATGACCACCCAAACCTCTCCCTTCTCGTTAGATAAAACGAAATCTAATCGTGTCGACAAATCAAGTAATAGTTTCTGATATGGATAAGAGATGAGTTAACCAAGTAAAATGAAGCCAACAACTACACGTAAACTTGACATGAAATGCAATCTGTCGACTGTTTGGTAGTTTGTGCTCTATACATCTATTTCTATATCTTTGTAAACATTTTTTTTATGATTTTTTTCACGCTTATAGTATATCTAGAATAAAAGTGTGTCAATTCAAGCCATACCTAGTTGTATCATTTTGTGTATTGAGTTGCAGATTTATATTAGGGTCACACCTATTTAATCAATCAATTGTTGTTATATGTTTTGGGTTTGTGGTGATTAGGTTGTTTTTATGTATTAATTAGTGAGTAGGATAGTATATTTTATTTAGTATTGTGTAAATGTCATCGTCTAATTTTAATCTCTTCATTTGTTTATTTTGACAAGTTGATACCAGTACTTAATTTATCTATTTTACCCTAGATCAAATTCATGGGTGCAAAAGTCATCTAGGTCACTTTTGTAGGATATGGTTTACACAACAAAGGATGCGATCTCCATACAATTATGACATCATGGTGTGTTCAAAGAGTAATAATTATAGGTTGCAAAGAAATTTTGGTTCTACTTAGAATTTCAAGATATTTGTTTACCCTAAGAAAAAAGAAAGAGAACTATCTCAAATCAACTCTTTGGTATTTTTTTTGTTAAATCCTAAGTTACACATATCCTCAACTAGAACACCAATATGAAGCAAATTAAACTAGTGATAATAAAGCCTATTAGACAAGCTACAAATGCTCTTTTGACATTTGTTGAGGATACACATGTCGTCTAAGAAATCAAATACTTGAGAGGTTTGAAAAGAGACTTGTAATTTAATATGATTAGCATTTCCTAATTGGCTCTAATACAATTATAAAAAAATATAAGATAAATAAATTGAGAATTACAAGATACACTAATTCAACACATTACACATTATATACATAGGGAGAATCATTATAGGTAAAAAGCTTCATATAATATCCTTCCATTATAAAATTCTTACATAATGGCCTATTAATCATAGATCAAACTTAGGGAACCACTTCTCTACACTCACACATGACCAATAATACTTCTTGTGTATAGTGATAGAAATCACTTTTATCTCCAAATTCCCTACTTAAATATAGAAGAGGTGGAAAAATACTTGAAGGGTTATCAGTCACACCTATTCAAGAAAGTACCATTTATAAATAATTAATAATCTAATAGTTTGTTATACAAATTATTTATTTAAATGGTATATACTAAAAAAATAAAATACACATAAGGTTTTATAATCTTATATTTGAAAAATATATAAATGCTATAAGGGTATGGATCCTAATAACATTATGTTCTAACACTTTAACATCATGTTTTAACATTTACTTGGAAGTTGAAATTCAAGAATAAAAATAGCCTCTTGATTACTATGGAGGATGGAGATACTTCCATTAAATGGAATATGGGGAATATATATGGCCCAAATGCAAGGTTGGATAGGTTGGACCTATGGAATATGTTGGAAGGAGTTATGATTAATAGCAAAGATGAACTTTGGATGCTTGGAGGTGATTTTAATTCCCTGTTGTACCCTTCTGAGAAAAAAGGAGGTCTCATTGACTTTTCAGAGAGTATGATGGATCTCTCAAGCTTTATTGACTCGGTGGGACTTATGGATATCCCTCTTACAGGATCCCATTTCACTTGGACTAACAGAAGGCAAGGTAATCAACTCATCCAAGTGAAGTTGGATAGATTCCTGATCTCCTCAAACTGGAATATTTTGTAGAATGTCTCTCTTATTGCCTTTTCTAGAACGGGTTTTGACCATAGTGCTATTCTTCTGGAATGGGATGATAGGGTGATAAAAAAACCTTACCCCTTCAGGTATGAAATCATGTGGTCCCTTCACCCGAACTTTAAATCTCTAATTGAAGAATGTTGGAACCTTCCTTGTGATGGCACCCTGATGTTTAGGTTAACACATAAGTTAAAAAGAATTAAGGAAAGAGTTAAAGGATGGAACAAATACACTTTTGGGAATATCTTTACTACTAAGAGGGACCTGAATTTGAAAATTAAGGAAGTTCAAGATCAAATGGAGGTTGGAAATTGTAATGATGACATCTACATAATAGAAAGGGAGATTAGAGCCCAATGGCACAAAATAAGTAAGAAGGAGGAAATCTTCTGGAAACAGAAATCAAGGATTCAATGGCTTAAGGAAGGAGATAGGAATACTAAGTTTTTCCACCAATCTACTATGAAGCATAGAGGATGAAACATGATCAGATTTCTCACCAATTGTAATGGTACTAAACTTGAGAGGGAAGAAGAAATAACAAATGAGGTTGTTTCCTTCTTTTCAAACTACCTGGAGCCTTCAAGGGTTGACAATCGAGATTTGGGGGATTTCCTGTAGGTTATACCTAATGTTATTATGTAGGAGGACTTGAAGGAATTAACTAAGTGTGTCACTTTGGAAGAGGTGAAGGAGGTTGTCTTCTATTTTGGAGCTTTCAAAGCTCCGAGACCTGATGGATTCCGCCCAACTTCTTCCAAGTATATTGGGAGATAGTGTCTACAAACCTCTTAATTGTTGTCAAAGATTTTTTTAGAGAGGGTAGAATCTTGAATCAGATGAATACCACTTTTTTGGCCCTTGTCCCTAAATCTAATGAAGCTGCTTCAATGAATGATTATAGACCTATAAGTCTATGTAACACTACTTATAAGATTTGCTCCAAAATTGTCAACAGGTTCAAGCTAGTCTTAGGAAAAAAGATTGCTATCAATCAAAAAGGTTTTGTTCAGGGAAGACAAATTATGGATACAACAATTTACACTCATGAGATCCTGCCCTCTATGGATTATAGTAAAAATCCAAGTATGGTGTTGAAACTTGACATCTCCAAAGCTTATGATAGGGTTACTTGGAATTTTTTATTTGTTGTTTTGGAAAAAATTGGCTTTAAAGGTAAATTTGTCAATTTGATAAAATCCTGTGTTACTTCCCTGAAGTATTCGGTCCTGGTTAATGGTATTTCCCATGGTTTTTTATCACCTGGTAGAGGGTTGAGACAGGGAGATCCCTTATCTCCTTACCTTTTTGTCATTGTGGCAGAAGCTCTTGACCGCAACATTAAGAAATAGCTTAATAATAAGTCCCTGCAAGGTTTATGTGTTGCTTCTTCCTTATCCCCGACCTCACATCAACAATTTGTTAATGATACCATTCTAATGGGGGAGGCTTCAATGGTTGAAGTTAAACAGTGGAAAACTATTCTGGACAATTATGCTGATTTGTCAGGACAGTGTATAAATTACCAAAAAAGCAAAATTTATTTTTTCAATACTAGCTAGCTTGTGAAAGATAAAGTGATAAGGATTTTGGGATGTCGGGAAGTGGAATTACCTGCTAGTTACCTTGGGTTACCTCTTTTTTCTAGAAAGCCGAATAGTAACTACTGAAACTATATTGTGGAGAAAGTGCAAAAAAAATTGGCTGGCTGGAAAGGTAAATTGTTGAGCTTGGCTGGAAAAATTTAGCTTTTGAAGGCCTCCCTTCATCTAATATTCTTGTTTATTATCTTTCAATGTTTAATATACCGGCCTATATTGCTAAAAGAATTGAAACAATTCAAACAAGATTTTTATGGTCAGGAGTGGAGGAAAGGAAAATAATGGCTCTCATTAAATGGGAGAAGGTGTGTGTCTCAAAGAAAGAAGGCGGGTTAGGCATCATAAGATTAAAATTGTTTAATAAGGCTTTGGTGGTGAAAATGGGCTAGTTTCTCTTAGAAAATGAAAAAGATTGGGCTACTATCCTAAGGGATAAGTATCTTAAAAATAAGGATGCTAGTTGCTTTCTAAGGAAGCAGGAGCTTCCACATGGGTCTATGTTTTGGAATAATCTCCTTAAAACTCGAGGAGTGTTGCTTAAAGGTGCTAAAAAGAGCATTGGTAATGGACTCAACACTAATTTTTGGGATGACCCCTGGTCCACACTGACTCCACTTCGGCCTCTGAAGATCTCCAACAAATCATAATAAGACTGAAAAGGGAAATTGGGAAAAAAGTTTCTAATTATCTAGTGTGGGATGGTTGGAGACCCAGGTGGAGAAGCTTTAAAGACTATCTGAGCAATGTTGTTCTCAGGGGAAGCAGACAACATTGGGATGCTGCTATTGACCTGCTTATGAAACAAATTGGGAACCTTGACCTCTTTTCAAGAAACAGAAAGGATGATTGGATCTAGACAAGAAACACTAATGGTAGATTCTCAGTTAAATCAGCTTATGACTCAATGATGCAACAAACTATGGTCTTGGGTTCTTTTGACTGGCTTAAGGTTTGAAAGAAGAACCTAATCCCAAAAATTAACTACTTTTGGTGGATGGTAATACATGGTAAGATCCTCACTATAGACAACCTAAAGAAAAGAGGTTGGTATCTTGTAAATAGATGTAGCCTTTGCAATGAAGAAGAGGAAATCATCATGCATTTGTTTTTTCAATGTTCTTATGCTCAAGAAGTCTGGGTTTTTTTTCTTAATGCTCTGAAGGTGGAGTGGGTTTTCCCAGTCAATATTCAAATGTTTGTGAAAGGATGGAGATTTTTCCCTTGTTCCCACAATATAATTAGTGATCTGTGGGGAAAAATTCCCCTATTTTTGGCTTGGGGTTTGTGGAAAGAGAGGAATAATAGAGTGTTTAGGGAGACTGCTAGAACTAGCAAGGAGTTATGTTTAATTATTAAAAGAAAAATTCAGGAAAATATGGAAAGCTGCAAGTACAAGCAGGCTAAGAAACAACCAACTTAGAATGAGCTAAGCATAAAATAGCAATGGGAGCTCTCCCATGATTTAAATAATGTTAACTAGCTAAAATAACTTATAAGAAGAAGCACTGTCTGGATCCCCCCAGATCTAGGATGGGTGAAGTGCAACTTTGATGGTTGCTCGAAGGGGAATCCTGGACGGGCGACAACGGGTGGAGTAATAAGAGATGATAGGGGTGCCTTCCTGATTGGATACAACAAAGGCTTAGGAATAGCTACGAACAAATTTGCTGAGGCATCTGCTGTTTGGATTGGTGCTAGACTTCTCAAAGAGAGGGGATACAACAAGGTAATTGTTGGAGACTCAAAGCTGATAATAGACTATCTCAACAATAAGGGGAATATTCCTAGGGAAATTAGAGAGATGTTGGAAGACTGTAAAGGCATACTGCAAGAAATTCAATGTGTTAAAATTTTCCACTCATTAAGGGAAGGAAATAGGGCGGCGGATGCGATGGTCAACTTTGGTGTTAATCAAGAAATGTTAATAAACTGGGACTTTATTAATTTTCCTGTTCAAATTAGGGAAGTCCTAGCGAAAGACAGACTTGGTGAAAAATATTTAAATAAAGGACTATGAGGAGGGGTTTCTTAATTATTAATATGAGTGGTGGAAGGAGAAGGCTTATGTGGATGTGGACCCCATGGATGCAAACTGGTAAGCTGATTGGTTGGCATTAGAGGCATGTTTTAAAGGGATTGCTAAATCCCGATATAAGACATCACAATCGGGGGAAAGAACAACCGAACGAGAAGTTTTTGTACTGTGACAGGAAAAAATTAAATTTGGAAATAAATAGTATGTGGTGTAATCTAAGGATTGATCTAAGATGTGACAGATGGAGTCGCGTTGACATTAGAAATAACATATGGAATAAAACAAAGGTTATCATTGCTAGAAAGGGAGGCGGAGTTTCCACAAGCAATAATGATTATGGGAAAAAAGGTCGTAATCGAGGTGTGAATTTCCTTATGAAGTATAGAAAAAACCCTAAGCTGATTGCATTTCAAATGAATTGTCAAAGAGTTACGATTAGAACTTAGAGTGTGGAGCTTCCGGTTGCGAGTGCTAAGGACACCGAAGGTAACGGAAGCAATTTCCTTCTTGTTCCCAAAATTTTCCATAGCTCTGATAGTAATATGGGAGGTCCTAGGAAGTGTACCGAACCCCACAAATTTGACTCACTTTGTAACAATGAGGAGTTATGGGGTCTTTTCCAGCAGGCCGGTTTCACCCTGTATTTCGTTGCAATGGAGGACTATAATGAAAGACTCAGTTACAAATTTGCAAATGCATGGAGGGATGGAGAAGTAAACCTAGGCGGGCTTCAGTTTAAGGTGGATGCAAAGATGATTGCGGAAGTGATGGGTCTGGCTTATGAAGGGACGAAGGTTGCAAAGGTCAGTAATGGTAAGTATCAGGATTACTTTGAGAAGTTTTTTGAAGGAAAAGAAAAATAAAAAAGATTTCAAAATGGGTACTCTAGGGTTAAGCTGCCACCTCTGTATCATAATGTATGCTTTATTGTAATGAAATATTTTACTCTCGAAGGTCGCTACCAGTCTGTTCATGGATACCACTTTCTCATCCTCAACCACATTAGGCATTAGGAAAAAAATAATTTTCCTATTTTCTTGTTTTCCTCTGTTAGCCAAAGTCTCACTCATGGAGCCAATCTGCCTTTACATCAAGGCCTTATAAGAGCCATTCTCAAATTTGTGCTGTCCATAACCCCTCAAAAAAATCTTGGTATTAAGATGATTGAAGACCCTAAACCTCAGAGCTCGGTAAAAATTGAGCTTCTTGAAGACCGTCCCCTCTTTACGCCTAAAAAACCTAGCAACAAATCCCAAAGCCCTGAGAAAACTGGTAAGAAATCCCAAATCCCAGACATACTCTGTGGAAGGATTTACTTACGGTCACACCAAAGAAAAGAAAGGATAAGTCGATGGAGATGGGGATTAAAAAAAGGAAGAGATTAATTATGCGTGAAATCATGGAAGAGGTGGACACAATTACTATTCCAGATGATAAAGAGAAGGAAGGTTTAAACCTTGGTGGAAGAAGGTCAAAAAGATTGGCTATGGTAGCATCGAAAGGATGGGAGAGTAAGAAAAACACACAGAGCCCTGAAGAAAAAAGTACCCAAAGCCCACTAGAGAGTGTTGAAAAGAAAGGAGAAAAGGAAAATGATTCCTCAACTGAAGAAATTCTTGACAATTTGGGAGGAGACTCGGTTGAAGAGGAGGATTCAGATGAGGAAAGTGAGGATGGTAATGGTGATGAAGAGAAAGAGGAGGAGTCGCAGCATGAGATGGCTCGGGAGGAGGAGGAAGTAAATGTTGTGGATAATCAAGAGAGAGACGATAATACCAACAAAGAGGAAGATAAGGCTGAGGATGATGGGAATGGAAGGATTAAAGACTTGAGGAGAGGATGCAGATTCTGGAAAAGAGGATAAATGAGAAGGTGAGGGACAACAAACTTCATACCCTCAAAATTTTGGTGAATGGAATTATTGAGGAAAGACTGAAAGTCCTAGAGAAAGGGATGCAAGAAAAAGGAGATGAAAACAAAATTAAAATCCTGGAAGAAGCATTTCAAAATGTGTGTGTGGTGGTCAATGTTGTTATGAAGAAGGCGGTTATGGTGACTGTTTCTAGCATGGGAAAAATAAAAAAGCAGCAACAAAAAAAGCAGAGGGAGATGGTGAAGATTTGGCTAGAAAGATGGAGCTGAAGGCAATAGTGAATGACACTGTTGAAGATCTAATGAGAGCATGGAGGCTGATCGAGAATGCTTAGCTTGGATGCTTCATTGTGTGGCTTTTCTTTTTGTTTATGATGATAAATTCTACTATGTTTTATAGGACTGTTGTTACTGGTTATGGCCGTGGGTGCCATAACTTAAATTTTTATAATACTATTTATATTTTAAGAAGGAACATTATGATAGATGTTTATAAGTACTGTAGATGGATAGGGAAGGATGCTACTGATGCTAGATTAAGGTTTTTTTATTCGAATGATAGAACTATGATGTTTGATCGTATGGGGATTGGTTAAGCATTTTGTTTGTGAGAGGGGGAAGTTTGGTGGGCTTCCTATTTTTGTTGTTTCTTACCACCTACTATTCTTATCTTGTTGTACTATTTGCTCGGGTCAGGGCCCTTTTCCCTACTTAATCAATCAAAAACATTTAGTTTCAAGCATCTATCATCTTATAAGAGAGTAAACTTTGAGGGGTGTTCCATCATCTCTTTTCTTTTCCTCTCTTTTGGAGAGGATTTTGGTCCTTCTCATCTATTGAGTGACATCATTTTCTACATGGATATCTAACATAACCAC
>VDFB02271358.1:1146456602-1146532517 GCA_007258455.2 Sequoia sempervirens
AATATAATAAATATTATACATAATATAATGTATATTATATTATAATATATATATAGAATATACATAATATAATGCATATTATATTATAATATAATATAATATATATTATAATATAATATATATTATAATATAATATAATATAATATAATATAATATAATATTATGTTATTATATAATATATATATATATTTAAAAAGGGGTAAAAACTTTATTGAATGATAGAAAATAGCATTACATCAAAGCCAAGGGCAAAAGCCCGAAGGAACCGAAAAGAACAAACCAAACAAAGAAAGATTCAAAATCAACCAACACCAGTGTCATCCTCAACAAGAACCCTCTCCAAGTCCTGATAGAGCTCCTAGGGGACCTGGACCCAATCTTTAATCTTCCAGCCATCCAAATGCTCAGAAGCCCACTTGGCTAGACAATCAACTGTCCTATTTCATTCCCTTGGAATGTGGGAAAATGACACCATCTCCATCAAAGTGCCAATCTGCAAAATCTACTACACTGTTACCGCCAACTACCAGCTAACATCAAACACCTTCCACTCATTAAGCAAGTTGATTAGAACTTGAGAATCTGATTCACAAATAACCTGGTGCCATCCCAACTCGTAGGCCCTTTCCAAAGCATAAAGGATTGCCAAACCTTCCATAAGGTTGATAGTCTGCAAAGCTTTATGGATAGAAAAGAGGAAAACCGCCGAACCAGAAGAGTCCTACCAACCCCACCAACTCCAACCGGTCCCAAATTTCCCTTGGAAGAATCATCAATATTGACTTTCAATGTGCCAACCCGAGGGGGTTTCCAGTTCCCCAATGTTTGAACTCGCTGCATCACTTTCCTTCCTCTCTTACAACAAGCAGAGGTCGATGATAACCTATGGATACCCAGCCTAGCCACCATCTCCACATCCCTTTTCTCCAGCGACAACACCACTTCTCCCTTAGCTTCAATCGTCTCATGAATCATACCTAGGATTCTGAACCACACTTGTTGTATCCGCAAGTTCTCACCTCTGAAAATCCTCCTGTTCCTTTCCAGCCAAACCTGCCACAATAAGAAAATAGGCCCAACATACCACACATCCTGCAAAAAGGAAGCCAACGAGGGAGGTCTTCCCAAGCTAGTCCAGAAATCCACCAAGGAGGAGGCATGAACACAAGGGATGTTCCAAACTCCCCACCAAGAATTCCAGAGCTGCAAAGTAAAAGGACACTGAAAAAATATATGGGAAGAATCCTCCTCACCTTTCCCATAAAGAACACACCTAGGGGGGCCCTAAAACCCTTGCTTCTGAATATTATCCCAAGTCAGACACCTCTTCCAAGCCAAAGTCCAAATGAAGCAGTTACACTTCGACCGTGAAAACTTATTCCACACCCTCTTCCACCAAGGAACTTCCACCCCCTTGATCCTTTGAGAGAGCAGCCTTTGGTAACTAGAAGCAACAGTGTAATTACCTTTCTAATTGGGAGACTACGAAAGAACATCCTTATCTATGAGGGAATTGCATTGTCTACCAAAAATAATATTATGGAGCACCGCACACTCCTCTTCTATTCCCACCACTGACCACTCATCAAGATTCTTCCACCTAGCTCTCACAAGCTGCCCATGAAAAGAAAGAAATTTAAAGTCACTCACCCTCGACCAGCCAACATCACAAAATCTCTAGCACAGGGTTGACAAGTTAGGAAACTGAGAGATAATGGGGGGTAGCCATCCCAAGAGTCATACCAAAACTGAACCTCCATCCCATGTTTACATATCCAAAATAAGCTATCCTTGACAAGCTCAGCTCCTTTCTTGAGAGTAGCCCATATTGCCGAGCCCTTTCCCACCAACGAGTAGCGATGGATATCTTCCCGAGGAATATCTTGGAAATACTTATGGGATAGGATCCTAGCCCAAATCCGATCTTGCTCAGTGCACCATCGCCAATAAAGTTTAGCTGCTAAAGTCATACCTGCCAACGAGGACTACCTTAGCCCCAAACCACCATACTGCTTTGGACAACAAACAATATCCCATTTAACAAGACTCAATTTGGAAGACAACAAACTGCCAACCCATAAGAACTATCTCGCTAATGAGTCCAACTCCCTAACAAAACCCATCGGGGCCACTTGAATCATACACCTATAGATGGGGAGAGCCTAAACCATAGATTTAAGCAACTGAACATGGCCTGCAAAGGACAACCAACGGTTGGTCCAATGAGTAACTTTCACACGAAATTTATCCAGGATGGGCTGCCACGAATCCCTTGATAACATGCTCGCAGCAATAGGAATCCCAAGATAAGACAAAGGAAGAGCCCCAATATGAAATCGAAGAATCTGAGCAATTCTCCTCTGAATAGAATCCAGAGTGTTGAATAAAAATATGGAAGACTTGTATTCATTAATTAATTATCCTGAAGCCACAAGATAAATATCCAGAACCTTGCGCAGATTCACGGCTTCCCGAATAGTGGCCACACCCATCAAAGTAGCATCGTCCACAAACTACAAATGAGATTGTGGGGGTAAGTCACCTCCCCACCTCCACCCTTGGATGAGGCCCAACTCCACATGTCCTCTCAATAAGCGTCCCAAACCTTCAACAAACAGAAGAAACAAGTAAGGAGAGAGAGGGTCACCTTGCCTCAATCTACGAGAAGCGCTGAAAAGCTCAGAGTGCTCCCCATTAATTAAAATAGAGAACAAGACTAACGTGACACAACTCATGACCCATTGAATCTACTCATCTCCAAAGCCAAAAGTAGCCCGAACCTTTTGGAGGAAAGACCACCAAACTCTATCATACGCCTTAGCCATATCAAGCTTGATAAACATAGCCTTTTCTCTGGAATTGGCCATAGAATGAATGGTCTCTGCCACTATAACAATACCATCCATAATTTCCCTACCCTCCAAAAAACCACTCTGCTCCTCATAAATGAGCACCTTAAGCCACTTTTTCATCTTGTTAGCAATTAGCTTGGAAATAATCTTATAAACCACATTGCAAAGAGATATGGGTCGAAAGCGGCTTAACCTATCCGCTCCTTTACACTTGGGAATGAGCGCAAGGAAAGTGGAACTTAGAGCCTTTAACATCTACTTATTCCTCTGAGATTCTTGGACCACCACCAATAAATCCAGCTTAATAATATCCCAGAACTCTTGAAAGAATTCAATCGGGAAACCATCAGGGCCTGGGGCTTTCCCCTTCTTCATCTGAAACACAATCCCCTCCAGCTCCTCCAGAGAAATCTCTCCCATGAGATGATCCATCATTTCCCTAGACACTAGGAAGGGGATACAAGAAAGGACCTAAGCTTCTTCCACAGAGCTACCCTACGAATCCTCTCTAAATAGGGAAGTAAAATATTGAACAACTTCAGTTGAAATATCATGAAATGAAGAAAGAGTTTCTCCCTTATCATTGACCAAAATAGGAATAGAATTACCATGATGCCTAGCCTTTACAAAATTGAAGAAGAAGGCATAATTTCTATCTCCCTCCTGGAGCCACTCAACCCAGGCTTTTTGTTTCCAAAAGATCTCCTCCCGTAACTCCCATTCTTCCAAAGCTTTCAAGGTCCTTGATTCCTCCTGCAACAGATTCTCAGCCACCCCATTCTCCCTAATTATCCTTGTAATACCATCCAACTAAGCCAGTGCAACAGAATTGGCACGGAAAATATTTCTGAAGCAAAGCCAGTTCCAATGCTTAAGCTGATACTTAACAAACTGAAGAAGCTTAGAGGAGACATACATTGTCGTACCATAGGAAGGTCTACCATCCCACCACCACTAAGCAACATAGCCATAGAGATCAAGATCACTTAACCACATAAGCTGAAACTTGAAGGAGGAAGTCCGAGGCAGCTGAGTAGAGAGGATAGAAAGCTTTATAGGCCAATGGTTCAAACCCCTCCAGTCCAAAATCTCAGAGCTAGAAGACCACATACCACTAACCCAAAAGAAGGAGACCATAAATTGATCTAGGTGTTCCACAATGCAATTGTCACCAACCCTCCGATTGTTCCAGGTATATTGTCCATTGCTGGGCTTGATATCAACAAGATTCAGAGCAGAGATATTGTCTTGGAGCAGCAATGCAGAGGCCTCCAACCTCACAGTACCACCCCTCTTCTCAGCAAGCTCTGTAATAGCATTGAAGTCGCCCCCAATAATCCAAGGATGGTAAGGAGCCATGCTGCAAACAAATTGAATGTTGGACCACAAGAGTTGCTTGCCCTGTAGCTCCATAAGAGCATACACATTGGAAAAAAGAACAAATTCCCCTGTCTCGAAACAAGAAGCCACCATGGAGAGAGAGGACTTAAAGGAAACCCACCACTGGGAGAAAATATTTTGAGGGTTCCATAAGGAAACCACCCCCCCAGAAGACCCCTGAGCACCAATGCATTGGCATTCACCATTCCTCCATAGCTTCAACAGTAATCCCATCATACACTAAACAAAAAGCTTGGTCTCTTGCAGAAAAAGGACATCAGGAGAATGACATCTAACCAGATCCCAATTTTTTTTTTGTTGAGGGCCACTATTCAAGCCCCTTACATTCCATGAAAGAACAATCATTTCAAGGGGCTTGAGAAATGAGAATCTAGAGTCTTGATTGATCTTGACTCCACCAAAGTCTCCCCTATCATTTTAATCTTCTCCAAATCTTTCTTCCTACCAAGCTTAGAAACTTTCTCCGCCCCCCCTTTCTTAAGATCTTTTTGCATAATACCCAATTGAGGAGACAAATTACTATTCTTACCCACCTCCATGCCCGATCTCTGCGAGGGATGGGACAAAGCCTCACCGCCCTTCACAACATCAACAACACGATCCGACTCCTCCTGAGCCACCATCTGCAGATTTGTTTCCAAATTCATAGTCCCATCAACCTGAGGAGCAAGATGGACCCCAAAACTGAGCCCCTCATGTCTTGAACCTCCCCCATCCTGCTCTAAGCACGGTAAGCCCATACTCACCTCCTGCTAGTTAACCGACACAACCTCAAAAGGGGGCCCATGTTGTTTAGTACCCATAGTCCCTTGATCCAAATCTAACAATTTCGGATTCACTTCATGTTGGCTAAGATCATCCAACACCTCAAATCTATTAAAAGTATCATCATCCTGCCTTTCCTTCAAAGTCCTTTTCTACCCCTTATTTATGTTCTGGGCTCTGACAGGAATAAAACCATCATCCCTGGCACCACCACTTGGAATAGGATCCTTGCCCTTATCCACCCTAGATGGATTACTAGGTGGTTGAGAAGAACGAGTCTCCAAAGGCTTGGCCTTTGGACATCTACGCTGTAAGTGGCCATACTCGTGGCAAAGACAACATCAAAAAGGTAAGGTATCATAGTCTAGCTACTGTACCCATGAATAAGATCCTGCACAAACTTCTATAGAATCTGGCAGTGGTTTACTTAAGTCAATTTCCACACAAAACCAAGCATATGTCATTACCTTCTTGAACTACGTCTACTACGATGAACCAATAGGTTTACCAAGCATCGAGGCCAGTAAATGCAAAACATCATTGCGCTAGCATTCGACCCGAAGCCTCAAAAAGTGAACCAAAAACTGGAACCCGACTCAGAAGCTCCTTAGCCAGGTTGAAGCCCGCATGCCATGGTTTCATAAACAAGCTCACCTGGTTGTAAAAGTAAGGGCCCCCTTCAAACACCTTGATCCTATCTGCCATGCAATCAAATGTAACCATAAAATAGTTATTCGCTAGAAGCCGAATCTCCATCTCCCCCTCTGGCATCCATGTCCTCTGAGCCTAGGTTTTCAAAAATTGCAACGAGATTCTCAATCCCAAGAACTTGCAGTACAAGGAATGTCTTGAATAGTAATCAATATCCTTCGCCAACATCTCCATCGGAATCACTACATTCGGCCTCTCTGTGCACCTTTCTAGGCATCCATTAATCTTCAGAATCCAAGACCCCCTTGACGAGCCCATCTCAATCTTCTCTGGGTCCAGAGAAATAGGTTATTATAAAAAATATTAGAACCTTGTGGCGAGGGTTTCGGGCCAAACGTTGAATGAAAATCCATCTTGGGGCCGACCCCAGATGATTCCCCTTGAGCCATGCAAAACTGAGCCCCAAAACTTTGCAAGGGTAAATTGAAATTCACACCTACAAATCTCGTACTAGGCATAGAACGGGCCCAAAGAGAGCCAATCCCACCCAAAAGCGGCGGCCAACAAAGAGAATAAACACAACCAACAACAGAAGAAAGAAACAAATGCCTCTACACCAGACATAACCCCCGCACTTGGAGATAGAAGCACACAAAAGAAAGAAACTAAAATAAATTAAACCCCTTCGCCAACAAATAGACCCCCCTAGCTTGAATATGCAACACCATAACGTAAAAGGTAGAGAAAAATCAAACATGCATAGAGGGCGAAGCCCTCATGCATGCCGCGACCTCACACAGTAGACCAGTGCGATCAACGCCATCCCTTCCCTGCATATTGAAAACCAAATCCACTAATATATTATTATATAATATAATATAATATTATTATATAATATAATAATATAATATAATATAATAATATAATATAATATAATATTATAATATTATATAATATGAGCTCTCAGGTTTTTTTTTTAAATTATAACATAGAAAACGGATATCCGTATTGTGTTTTATATTTTTTTAATATATGGTCAATGTTTTTTTTCAAATGTATAATATGAAAATATAATATATAATATTATAATATATAATATATATATTATATTATAATATATAATATATAATATATATATTATATTATAATATATAATATAATATAATATTTTATAATAATATATATATAATATAATATAATATAATATAATATAATATAATATAATATAATATAATATAATATAATATTTATATAATATTATATTATATTATATATTATATATATATATTATATTATTATGTAATAATATAATATAATCATAAAATATAATAAAATATAATGTTATAATATATTAAATATATTATGATATAATATTAAATAAACAAACATTCATATAATGTTTTTTAATTTAATATGTATATGATAAATATATTAAAAAATTAATATAATATATAAAATAAAACAACTGGTCAGGGCCGGACTCGACAAAATTATAAACTCATGTAAACTAAACGGATATCCATTTTGGTTTGGTATTACCAAACCAAAACGGATATTGTACTTGGGCCTACAAAAATTCAACTGGTGTGAATTTTACATTTTTGGACGTGTTAAAAATGCCTTTTTTTCACATGTCGCCACTTTTTGGACCCCATGATCTTGCATAGACCCATGTATAGATTTGGACACAAGGCTAATCAATGCAAGTCTAGAGTGAATGGAAGGAATACTATTGAGAATAATATCACATGTCACAATTGCAATAGACCTAGACACATTGCTAAGTTTTGTAGAAGCCAAAATACAAGGAAGGATAATCTGGTAAAAGGGAATGAACCAGTTAAAAAGGTTGATCTAGTTGAAGTAAAGAAGGAAATGGAAAATATTTGGCAAAAGAAGGAAGAGACAAAAGACAAGGGAGAATTTTTATCATCCTCCGCTGCAAATGTTTCCTCTGGAAACTAAGCCAAGAGCTATGACTTAGGGGGAGCTTTAATGGATATCTTTTGTCCTCTGGAAGAAAAGAGGTGCTGAGGTCTGAGCATAGAGATATGTGAAGCAAATCAATATTCTTGATATATTGGTGAAGATTATAGAAGAAAACATGTCAATATATAAGGTTGCAGAGCTTCAAATTTTTTTTGTGCATACAGATTAAGTGTTGCCAATGTTATGGGTTGAAGCATTCAATGCAAAATTAAGTCAAATAGAAAGGTTATAAGCGATTTCACTAAGGCATAATCATTTCATAAAAGCATTTGAGGAGTAGTACAACGAGAAGAGAATTCAAAGTGTATAACGCAACTTGAGATTCAAAGTATTGAAACCCTAGTTTGGCGAATGAAGTAAAAAGGTATTTTGTGAATCTTGCGTGCCCTAGTTTTCAAAAATATTTGTTTGAAAGCAATTTAAATATATATTTACAATGGCTACATTGAGGGTCATATAGGTTACAAAAAAACCACAACCAAAATTAAAGAGGTATCCTATGAAAGCCAAAGATGATGACTCATTAGACACATTCTCGCATATTCCATATGGGGTTTTACCAACTAAAGATATTAGGGCTTACATTCATGGAAAAATGGAAGAGCATTCTCTCTCCCACTAAGTTAAGTGATATATGGGAAAATGAATTAAGAGAAAAGGACTTCAGTCTAAAGCCAGAATATAAAAACCTAGTTGAGAAGAAACTAGGTGACAATGGTTCCCTCATTTATTTTATGATATCAAGTGGACCAAAATGGCCTTGAGCAAAATACATGATCAGTTTGTCTGAATTGTCATGCCTAATATTATTACCAAGTAATAAGAGAAGTAATTGTTGTATGCTCCACCAAATCCGTACCTATTTTGAAGTTTGTTAAAAGTGAAGTGGTTATGGAGAAAATAGGTGCAACATATGATAAGGGAGCTCTTGCAATAAGTTAGTTGTGCATAGCATTAGCCTAAGAGTTATAGTTGCATTATCAAATCAATGTCATGAGAAAGATAGATAGAACCAACCTAACCTAGACACTTGTCACTACCTCATTGCACCTTCTTTGATTCTTAAGTCACCCTATTCATTGATAGCTTTCATTTGAGAACCACATGCTCTCAATTTGGTGCTTGCCCCCTCTCAGCTCAGTTCAGTTCTACTGGACCAGTCTTGACTACGTATGGAACTCCCATGGCATTTCATGCAATGATATTTGTGTGAAGTGTTCCTACCATGCAGTTAGTGCGCTTGTCGCTACTTCATTTGACGTCCAAATGTTGTTCCTATTTGGTGGCACAGGAAGAAGAAAATCTTGACTTTCATCATATGAAAACAAAGAAATTTCTGATTGCGCACAAGAGGAGCATAACCATTGAAAAAAAACCAAGTAAATTGTGTGGTAGAGAGGCACAAGCATTAAATGACCACCCAAACCTCTCCCTTCTCGTTAGATAAAACGAAATCTAATCGTGTCGACAAATCAAGTAATAGTTTCTGATATGGATAAGAGATGAGTTAACCAAGTAAAATGAAGCCAACAACTACACGTAAACTTGACATGAAATGCAATCTGTCGACTGTTTGGTAGTTTGTGCTCTATACATCTATTTCTATATCTTTGTAAACATTTTTTTTATGATTTTTTTCACGCTTATAGTATATCTAGAATAAAAGTGTGTCAATTCAAGCCATACCTAGTTGTATCATTTTGTGTATTGAGTTGCAGATTTATATTAGGGTCACACCTATTTAATCAATCAATTGTTGTTATATGTTTTGGGTTTGTGGTGATTAGGTTGTTTTTATGTATTAATTAGTGAGTAGGATAGTATATTTTATTTAGTATTGTGTAAATGTCATCGTCTAATTTTAATCTCTTCATTTGTTTATTTTGACAAGTTGATACCAGTACTTAATTTATCTATTTTACCCTAGATCAAATTCATGGGTGCAAAAGTCATCTAGGTCACTTTTGTAGGATATGGTTTACACAACAAAGGATGCGATCTCCATACAATTATGACATCATGGTGTGTTCAAAGAGTAATAATTATAGGTTGCAAAGAAATTTTGGTTCTACTTAGAATTTCAAGATATTTGTTTACCCTAAGAAAAAAGAAAGAGAACTATCTCAAATCAACTCTTTGGTATTTTTTTTGTTAAATCCTAAGTTACACATATCCTCAACTAGAACACCAATATGAAGCAAATTAAACTAGTGATAATAAAGCCTATTAGACAAGCTACAAATGCTCTTTTGACATTTGTTGAGGATACACATGTCGTCTAAGAAATCAAATACTTGAGAGGTTTGAAAAGAGACTTGTAATTTAATATGATTAGCATTTCCTAATTGGCTCTAATACAATTATAAAAAAATATAAGATAAATAAATTGAGAATTACAAGATACACTAATTCAACACATTACACATTATATACATAGGGAGAATCATTATAGGTAAAAAGCTTCATATAATATCCTTCCATTATAAAATTCTTACATAATGGCCTATTAATCATAGATCAAACTTAGGGAACCACTTCTCTACACTCACACATGACCAATAATACTTCTTGTGTATAGTGATAGAAATCACTATTTATCTCCAAATTCCCTACTTAAATATAGAAGAGGTGGAAAAATACTTGAAGGGTTATCAGTCACACCTATTCAAGAAAGTACCATTTATAAATAATTAATAATCTAATAGTTTGTTATACAAATTATTTATTTAAATGGTATATACTAAAAAAATAAAATACACATAAGGTTTTATAATCTTATATTTGAAAAATATATAAATGCTATAAGGGTATGGATCCTAATAACATTATGTTCTAACACTTTAACATTATGTTTTAACATTTACTTGGAAGTTGAAATTCAAGAATAAAAATAGCCTCTTGATTACTATGGAGGATGGAGATACTTCCATTAAATGGAATATGGGGAATATATATGGCCCAAATGCAAGGTTGGATAGGTTGGACCTATGGAATATGTTGGAAGGAGTTATGATTAATAGCAAAGATGAACTTTGGATGCTTGGAGGTGATTTTAATTCCCTGTTGTACCCTTCTGAGAAAAAAGGAGGTCTCATTGACTTTTCAGAGAGTATGATGGATCTCTCAAGCTTTATTGACTCGGTGGGACTTATGGATATCCCTCTTACAGGATCCCATTTCACTTGGACTAACAGAAGGCAAGGTAATCAACTCATCCAAGTGAAGTTGGATAGATTCCTGATCTCCTCAAACTGGAATATTTTGTAGAATGTCTCTCTTATTGCCTTTTCTAGAACGGGTTTTGACCATAGTGCTATTCTTCTGGAATGGGATGATAGGGTGATAAAAAAACCTTACCCCTTCAGGTATGAAATCATGTGGTCCCTTCACCCGAACTTTAAATCTCTAATTGAAGAATGTTGGAACCTTCCTTGTGATGGCACCCTGATGTTTAGGTTAACACATAAGTTAAAAAGAATTAAGGAAAGAGTTAAAGGATGGAACAAATACACTTTTGGGAATATCTTTACTACTAAGAGGGACCTGAATTTGAAAATTAAGGAAGTTCAAGATCAAATGGAGGTTGGAAATTGTAATGATGACATCTACATAATAGAAAGGGAGATTAGAGCCCAATGGCACAAAATAAGTAAGAAGGAGGAAATCTTCTGGAAACATAAATCAAGGATTCAATGGCTTAAGGAAGGAGATAGGAATACTAAGTTTTTCCACCAATCTACTATGAAGCATAGAGGATGAAACATGATCAGATTTCTCACCAATTGTAATGGTACTAAACTTGAGAGGGAAGAAGAAATAACAAATGAGGTTGTTTCCTTCTTTTCAAACTACCTGGAGCCTTCAAGGGTTGACAATCGAGATTTGGGGGATTTCCTGTAGGTTATACCTAATGTTATTATGTAGGAGGACTTGAAGGAATTAACTAAGTGTGTCACTTTGGAAGAGGTGAAGGAGGTTGTCTTCTATTTTGGAGCTTTCAAAGCTCCGAGACCTGATGGATTCCGCCCAACTTCTTCCAAGTATATTGGGAGATAGTGTCTACAAACCTCTTAATTGTTGTCAAAGATTTTTTTAGAGAGGGTAGAATCTTGAATCAGATGAATACCACTTTTTTGGCCCTTGTCCCTAAATCTAATGAAGCTGCTTCAATGAATGATTATAGACCTATAAGTCTATGTAACACTACTTATAAGATTTGCTCCAAAATTGTCAACAGGTTCAAGCTAGTCTTAGGAAAAAAGATTGCTATCAATCAAAAAGGTTTTGTTCAGGGAAGACAAATTCTGGATACAACAATTTACACTCATGAGATCCTGCCCTCTATGGATTATAGTAAAAATCCAAGTATGGTGTTGAAACTTGACATCTCCAAAGCTTATGATAGGGTTACTTGGAATTTTTTATTTGTTGTTTTGGAAAAAATTGGCTTTAAAGGTAAATTTGTCAATTTGATAAAATCCTGTGTTACTTCCCTGAAGTATTCGGTCCTGGTTAATGGTATTTCCCATGGTTTTTTATCACCTGGTAGAGGGTTGAGACAGGGAGATCCCTTATCTCCTTACCTTTTTGTCATTGTGGCAGAAGCTCTTGACCGCAACATTAAGAAATAGCTTAATAATAAGTCCCTGCAAGGTTTATGTGTTGCTTCTTCCTTATCCCCGACCTCACATCAACAATTTGTTAATGATACCATTCTAATGGGGGAGGCTTCAATGGTTGAAGCTAAACAGTGGAAAACTATTCTGGACAATTATGCTGATTTGTCAGGACAGTGTATAAATTACCAAAAAAGCAAAATTTATTTTTTCAATACTAGCTAGCTTGTGAAAGATAAAGTGATAAGGATTTTGGGATGTCGGGAAGTGGAATTACCTGCTAGTTACCTTGGGTTACCTCTTTTTTCTAGAAAGCCGAATAGTAACTACTGAAACTATATTGTGGAGAAAGTGCAAAAAAAATTGGCTGGCTGGAAAGGTAAATTGTTGAGCTTGGCTGGAAAAATTTAGCTTTTGAAGGCCTCCCTTCATCTAATATTCTTGTTTATTATCTTTCAATGTTTAATATACCGGCCTATATTGCTAAAAGAATTGAAACAATTCAAACAAGATTTTTATGGTCAGGAGTGGAGGAAAGGAAAATAATGGCTCTCATTAAATGGGAGAAGGTGTGTGTCTCAAAGAAAGAAGGCGGGTTAGGCATCATAAGATTAAAATTGTTTAATAAGGCTTTGGTGGTGAAAATGGGCTAGTTTCTCTTAGAAAATGAAAAAGATTGGGCTACTATCCTAAGGGCTAAGTATCTTAAAAATAAGGATGCTAGTTGCTTTCTAAGGAAGAAGGAGCTTCCACATGGGTCTGTGTTTTGGAATAATCTCCTTAAAACTCGAGGAGTGTTGCTTAAAGGTGCTAAAAAGAGCATTGGTAATGGACTCAACACTAATTTTTGGGATGACCCCTGGTCCACACTGACTCCACTTCGGCCTCTGAAGATCTCCAACAAATCATAATAAGACTGAAAAGGGAAATTGGGAAAAAAGTTTCTAATTATCTAGTGTGGGATGGTTGGAGACCCAGGTGGAGAAGCTTTAAAGACTATCTGAGCAATGTTGTTCTCAGGGGAAGCAGACAACATTGGGATGCTGCTATTGACCTGCTTATGAAACAAATTGGGAACCTTGACCTCTTTTCAAGAAACAGAAAGGATGAGTGGATCTGGACAAGAAACACTAATGGTAGATTCTCAGTTAAATCAGCTTATGACTCAATGATGCAACAAACTATGGTCTTGGGTTCTTTTGACTGGCTTAAGGTTTGAAAGAAGAACCTAATCCCAAAAATTAACTACTTTTGGTGGATGGTAATACATGGTAAGATCCTCACTATAGACAACCTAAAGAAAAGAGGTTGGTATCTTGTAAATAGATGTAGCCTTTGCAATGAAGAAGAGGAAATCATCATGCATTTGTTTTTTCAATGTTCTTATGCTCAAGAAGTCTGGGTTTTTTTTCTTAATGCTCTGAAGGTGGAGTGGGTTTTCCCAGTCAATATTCAAATGTTTGTGAAAGGATGGAGATTTTTCCCTTGTTCCCACAATATAATTAGTGATCTGTGGGGAAAAATTCCCCTATTTTTGGCTTGGGGTTTGTGGAAAGAGAGGAATAATAGAGTGTTTAGGGAGACTGCTAGAACTAGCAAGGAGTTATGTTTAATTATTAAAAGAAAAATTCAGGAAAATATGGAAAGCTGCAAGTACAAGCAGGCTAAGAAACAACCAACTTAGAATGAGCTAAGCATAAAATAGCAATGGGAGCTCTCCCATGATTTAAATAATGTTAACTAGCTAAAATAACTTATAAGAAGAAGCACTGTCTGGATCCCCCCAGATCTAGGATGGGTGAAGTGCAACTTTGATGGTTGCTCGAAGGGGAATCCTGGACGGGCGACAACGGGTGGAGTAATAAGAGATGATAGGGGTGCCTTCCTGATTGGATACAACAAAGGCTTAGGAATAGCTACGAACAAATTTGCTGAGGCATCTGCTATTTGGATTGGTGCTAGACTTCTCAAAGAGAGGGGATACAACAAGGTAATTGTTGGAGACTCAAAGCTGATAATAGACTATCTCAACAATAAGGGGAATATTCCTAGGGAAATTAGAGAGATGTTGGAAGACTGTAAAGGCATACTGCAAGAAATTCAATGTGTTAAAATTTTCCACTCATTAAGGGAAGGAAATAGGGCGGCGGATGCGATGGTCAACTTTGGTGTTAATCAAGAAATGTTAATAAACTGGGACTTTATTAATTTTCCTGTTCAAATTAGGGAAGTCCTAGCGAAAGACAGACTTGGTGAAAAATATTTAAATAAAGGACTATGAGGAGGGGTTTCTTAATTATTAATATGAGTGGTGGAAGGAGAAGGCTTATGTGGATGTGGACCCCATGGATGCAAACTGGTAAGCTGATTGGTTGGCATTAGAGGCATGTTTTAAAGGGATTGCTAAATCCCGATATAAGACATCACAATCGGGGGAAAGAACAACCGAACGAGAAGTTTTTGTACTGTGACAGGAAAAAATTAAATTTGGAAATAAATAGTATGTGGTGTAATCTAAGGATTGATCTAAGATGTGACAGATGGAGTCGCGTTGACATTAGAAATAACATATGGAATAAAACAAAGGTTATCATTGCTAGAAAGGGAGGCGGAGTTTCCACAAGCAATAATGATTATGGGAAAAAAGGTCGTAATCGAGGTGTGAATTTCCTTATGAAGTATAGAAAAAACCCTAAGCTGATTGCATTTCAAATGAATTGTCAAAGAGTTACGATTAGAACTTAGAGTGTGGAGCTTCCGGTTGCGAGTGCTAAGGACACCGAAGGTAACGGAAGCAATTTCCTTCTTGTTCCCAAAATTTTCCATAGCTCTGATAGTAATATGGGAGGTCCTAGGAAGTGTACCGAACCCCACAAATTTGACTCACTTCGTAACAATGAGGAGTTATGGGGTCTTTTCCAGCAGGCCGGTTTCACCCTGTATTTCGTTGCAATGGAGGACTATAATGAAAGACTCAGTTACAAATTTGCAAATGCATGGAGGGATGGAGAAGTAAACCTAGGCGGGATTCAGTTTAAGGTGGATGCAAAGATGATTGCGGAAGTGATGGGTCTGGCTTATGAAGGGACGAAGGTTGCAAAGGTCAGTAATGGTAAGTATCAGGATTACTTTGAGAAGTTTTTTGAAGGAAAAGAAAAATCAAAAAGATTTCAAAATGGGTACTCTAGGGTTAAGCTGCCACCTCTGTATCATAATGTATGCTTTATTGTAATGAAATATTTTACTCTCGAAGGTCGCTACCAGTCTGTTCATGGATACCACTTTCTCATCCTCAACCACATTAGGCATTAGGAAAAAAATAATTTTCCTATTTTCTTGTTTTCCTCTGTTAGCCAAAGTCTCACTCATGGAGCCAATCTGCCTTTACATCAAGGCCTTATAAGAGCCATTCTCAAATTTGTGCTGTCCATAACCCCTCAAAAAAATCTTGGTATTAAGATGATTGAAGACCCTAAACCTCAGAGCTCAGTGAAAATTGAGCTTCTTGAAGACCGTCCCCTCTTTACGCCTAAAAAACCTAGCAACAAATCCCAAAGCCCTGAGAAAACTGGTAAGAAATCCCAAATCCCAGACATACTCTGTGGAAGGATTTACTTACGGTCACACCAAAGAAAAGAAAGGATAAGTCGATGGAGATGGGGATTAAAAAAAGGAAGAGATTAATTATGCGTGAAATCATGGAAGAGGTGGACACAATTACTATTCCAGATGATAAAGAGAAGGAAGGTTTAAACCTTGGTGGAAGAAGGTCAAAAAGATTGGCTATGGTAGCATCGAAAGGATGGGAGAGTAAGAAAAACACACAGAGCCCTGAAGAAAAAAGTACCCAAAGCCCACTAGAGAGTGTTGAAAAGAAAGGAGAAAAGGAAAATGATTCCTCAACTGAAGAAATTCTTGACAATTTGGGAGGAGACTCGGTTGAAGAGGAGGATTCAGATGAGGAAAGTGAGGATGGTAATGGTGATGAAGAGAAAGAGGAGGAGTCGCAGCATGAGATGGCTCGGGAGGAGGAGGAAGTAAATGTTGTGGATAATCAAGAGAGAGACGATAATACCAACAAAGAGGAAGATAAGGCTGAGGATGATGGGAATGGAAGGATTAAAGACTTGAGGAGAGGATGCAGATTCTGGAAAAGAGGATAAATGAGAAGGCGAGGGACAACAAACTTCATACCCTCAAAATTTTGGTGAATGGAATTATTGAGGAAAGACTGAAAGTCCTAGAGAAAGGGATGCAAGAAAAAGGAGATGAAAACAAAATTAAAATCCTGGAAGAAGCATTTCAAAATGTGTGTGTGGTGGTCAATGTTGTTATGAAGAAGGCGGTTATGGTGACTGTTTCTAGCATGGGAAAAATAAAAAAGCAGCAACAAAAAAAGCAGAGGGAGATGGTGAAGATTTGGCTAGAAAGATGGAGCTGAAGGCAATAGTGAATGACACTGTTGAAGATCTAATGAGAGCATGGAGGCTGATCGAGAATGCTTAGCTTGGATGCTTCATTGTGTGGCTTTTCTTTTTGTTTATGATGATAAATTCTACTATGTTTTATAGGACTGTTGTTACTGGTTATGGCCGTGGGTGCCATAACTTAAATTTTTATAATACTATTTATATTTTAAGAAGGAACATTATGATAGATGTTTATAAGTACTGTAGATGGATAGGGAAGGATGCTACTGATGCTAGATTAAGGTTTTTTTATTCGAATGATAGAACTATGATGTTTGATCGTATGGGGATTGGTTAAGCATTTTGTTTGTGAGAGGGGGAAGTTTGGTGGGCTTCCTATTTTTGTTGTTTCTTACCACCTACTATTCTTATCTTGTTGTACTATTTGCTCGGGTCAGGGCCCTTTTCCCTACTTAATCAATCAAAAACATTTAGTTTCAAGCATCTATCATCTTATAAGAGAGTAAACTTTGAGGGGTGTTCCATCATCTCTTTTCTTTTCCTCTCTTTTGGAGAGGATTTTGGTCCTTCTCATCTATTGAGTGACATCATTTTCTACATGGATATCTAACATAACCACACATTTATCGAGATCCATCCATCTATCTTTCCTACCCACCCAATCTATGCTTATGGGGAGGTATTGGTGACTATTTATTTTCTTGCATTTAGTTGACCACTTTATTACATATTTGTACCTAGGTTAAAATAAGATTGATTAGGTAGGTATCTACTTAAGAAGATTTCATTTACACATGTTACTTTTCCTTTTCTTGTTTTATGGAGTTTTACTACACACATGTGAGTACATATCCTTAATCTCATATTGGTTGTACATTCACATCTCTTGGTAAGGTATGTTATGTATCTTATATATACCAACCTCACCTACTCTTTTATATTATCTCTATCTCATTTGTATATATCATCCTTTAATAATTAAATTACTCTCTTATTTAGGTCTCTATTGTGTTTTCATGGAAGCTCCTTGACCTTGGGTGGTTATCTCCATAGCCAAATCTTACAAGAGGCAACACTCATCTTCAAAGAATGTTCAAATAATCTATGGCCGAATGATGGGATGGACAATATATCCTCCTTATTTGGGATTTTAAAAGCTTAGGTGGGTTATTCCTTAGAGGCATCTAACCACAATAAACACACCAAAAATATAATAACAAAAAGATCACTTACAACCATGCCTTGATTATTAGTGGATTACACTACATTTATTTCAAGTAAAATATTTCAATGAACTCTAATTGGGAAGATAAACAAAAAGATAAAATATGCACTAGGGATACATGAGAAAAATTAATACCACTAAAGATAAATCCACTTATGATTTACATAAACATGTGCAATCTAGATTCCCACAAGCACAACTCTCTAAAATTATATTAGGAATTGGCTCTCATAAGATATTATAAAAAAATTCATGTTGATTTGTGCAAGTAGGTAGAAATCCTATATACATAATCCTCTAAAATGATTATAGTGTGAGATTTCTGAAGATGTGGCACATATTGTACTTTTGAATCATCCATACAAGGAAATGCAAGAAACTAACACCTACACCAAATAAAAAAGAGAGTTTACTTTAATGATTTGGTTGATGGTGAGAAGGAATAATGTTGCACAATAGTTCCATGATGTTATGGGAAATTAAATCAAACATCATTCTCACATAAACACAATTGTAATCTCAAATAAAAAACAAACTATGGAATTTGCAATCATGAGAATTGATCTATAACTAAACAATAAAGACCTATAAATAACCATATATTTTCATGACTGAACATGCTTTAATCATCCATGGTTAACAATTTGAATGTACATGAACAATTGAGAATGGGAAGTCCAAATATACTTTGAATTTTTTTATAAACCCCTATGCAAGCTAACTAGTCAACACACCAAGATATCAAATGTAACTTCAAAGATTAATATGACATCATTTCCTCTTGAAAACACCTAGACAACTATGGATACATTCAATTCACAAATGAATCTATTCATTCAATAGATTTTATTGAAATTAAAATAGGTATAAGCAATAAAATTAGTTTGAATTATATATTTTTGATGCCTAAGAGTACTCTTGAATAGAGTACACAAGTGACTCTAGTAGGGTAGAGAAAAAAACTAATCAATCATCAAATCATTTATCTCATTTATCTCATTTTGATTTAATTTTTATATAATTTATAAACTCAAGAATTATCCTAAAAATAGACCATTGACACAGAGTTGGGAGACACATAGGGAAATGAATTACACTTTGTTCAAAAATAAAATATGCTAGGATCAATTATAGTATACAAGAAAGCATGGAAATCTTTAGGTAAATGCAAGTAGTAGCCTCAATTTTAATTCTCATCTTTACATGGGAAACACCTATTTATTATGAAAATATTACCCATATCAATTCACATCCATAACCACATAATAAATGAATCAAACATCTACATAAGGTCATCTATCTAGCTCAAAATACTCTATATAGTATTTGCACATGAATCAATGGTACTTGCATAATCTCTTGTGACCCTACAAGATACCAACAATCTTTCCCATGCAGCAAAATATCCAATAAATACATCAAAGGATATCACCTCTCTATTTTAGCCATAAATATGTAAGAAAGCTCTAAAATATGATAGCTAAGGCATGAAGTTGACACCTATACAACTCAACCACCAATAAAAATTATCAATAACTTCTTGAAGGTGTGTAAGTAACAAGATTGACACAATCACTCCCAATAAGAAAGTGGGCTCGCAAGGAATAACATCCATGCACAACTTTTGAATTTTTTAATTTATTTCCATACTACTGAAATGGAGCACAAAACACCTCAAAAAGATATTAATTCCACCATCACCACCAAGGTGACACATGGCGGGAAACAATTTATCTTTGAAAAGAAACAAGAACTCACAAAAAATGATCGATGGCCTTCCATTTGACTTAGCAAGGTGACATGTGGCACCATATAAGTGGTCCATGTGTACCATCATAATTGAGATGTCCATCCACATTGAATTAAAACACTTAGAGCTTGGGGGCACTTAATACTAGTGTACACAGAGAGTAGGCCAATCCAATGGAAACTATTGGATTGACTAGCATTAGAGAAAATGGAATAACTACACACATAGATACATTGAATTCTTTTATAACTTATCTTGAATCAATTATCAACATATGACTACAAAGACATAGGGGCATACAATTGTCATAAATTTTCGTAGGTTGTAGCATAAATAATTTAGAGCCAATAAACACCATCCCTATCATTTTTATGGCCTCCAAATTATCATGTCATATACTTTCAGTAATATGATGTCACAAGTGATTGTACCTTGCATGAGTTTAAATACATGATTTAAACACTTTGAAATTTGACTTGAAATTTTTACCTCACTACAACTATCTTAGAGAGTATTTTTTTGTATGTGCATTAGTGAAAGACCCAAGAAATTGACTATGTCAAGTGAAATGATATTCTTATGACCCTTATTTTCAATAATGGTATAAATTTGGTGTTTGTTTCCCCAAAAAAATTGTTGAAGAGACACTTGTGTTCCTTATTATTGTTAATGAGTATGAAAATAACATTGAGACACTATGAATTGGGTTAGTCTCCACAACTTATATGAGAATTAATTTGGCTCGTATAAATGTAATTTATTGAGTGTGATATTGATTGTCATTATAGGAATTTGTGTAATGGACATGACACTATTTATCACTTGTTACTTCTTCTTTACCTCATCCCTATTTAGTGCAGATGATGTGGATATTTTAACATTTAGTGCAAATAATTTTGAATTCTATTATATTTGCAAGGGTTTCTACTTCTACACAAATGACTTAGAAGTTGTCTTGTGCAATCTTGTTATTGCATGAATAAATATTCTACTTGAGTTTGAACTTGGATTTGATTTTTGATGTATTGTTGAATGTTTGTCCTAATGTCTCTCAAGTTAGGAACTCCATTTTATCATGAATATATTGTGTTAATCCACTCATTTATTTGATCACTTTCTTTTTCTCAAAATTTTCCTTATGCAAGTGCACATATTAGTCATCAAACTCATTTGTATTGTCTTAATTGTTTATTCTTTGTATTGGGGCAACTACTTCAACTTCATGTATTGATCATTACAGTGTCTTAGCTAGTAGAAATCATGTAAAGTACTAATTTTTTTTTGTCAAAATAGGAGAGTGACCCCTTTCATGCTGTGGTTTGAGTTTTTATCACTAATGGAAAAATAAAAAGGACATCTTCAATGCCACAAAATAAATCTTTTATAAGTAAGTAAAAATGTTTACAAATAAGTATGCCTCTAGTTGTTTCACTTGGTTATCTAATGTTGTGGTGTTAATTTACCTTTGATAATTGGGATTTCTACTTTGAATTTCACTCTAAAAGTGATTTGGTGTTACACAAAAAAAATAGCTACAAAATGTCATGGTATTAGTTCAAGTTGTTACATAACCTTACAAAACTATTTGAAGAGCTTTTGATGTTGTATTTAGAGGTTACTATTGGTCATATTACAAATTTTTGGAAACAACTTTCTCATTCATTTCAATCCATCATGCATTTTAGTCTTTGTATAACATTTATCTAGATACTTATAAGTTGAACCAAGTTTACAAAATTCATTATGCTATTATACACATGTTTGCACAACTATGTGATAAAAACTTCTTTGATACAAATGAACTATATATGTAAGGTATTCCATGGACAAATCAATATTATTGAAAGATGGGTTTATATATTATCTACTAGAATACATGAAACATAGGTAATTTAATACATAGTAAAAAATAAAGTAGAAGACAAGCAATCATTTTCTACTTGTATTCAAAGAAAAATGAATAAGATACAATTGAATGTTATAGATAATAAGGCTAGGAATAAAAATTCTCATTACTCAAAGTGGTAATACATTATATTAATTTCTTAAAATATTAATTTATACCCTTACTCATGGAGTAGATAATGTTTTTATATACAATATAATTACAAAACATATTAGGAAGATAAAATGGTTCTTGTCCTAAACTACTTGAAATTCTAACAATTTCACAAAATTATCTCTAATGTTTGGCCTTCCAATCCTATGAATGAAGGAGAAACCTTACACATATGTTAGATGTGGAGGAGCGTTGTAACTATTTTTACTTGAGCTCCAAGTTTCCCTCCATGTTTACTTTTACCCCTTCCATTTCTATGGCTAATGAGAATTATTGTCCCATTAACTATGATGTTTATTCATTGCATACCACATCCATAAATATCAATTCTATACATATACCAAGGTATATCCCTACCACATTTATGACTCAAATTGTTTACACTCCTTCATTTACCAAATGTTTCCACTATTCCTGTGTCCACTTCATTTTTTCCTTTTTTGTTACTCTTTTTCCATACATGTATGTATTTGGTTTCCACTACTCCCCCTTTTACCATTTATAGTTCCACGACCCCTTCTACATGACTCACCCCTTTCCATTAATTTGACACCATTATAAGAAATTTATAAAATATAGATAAATATATTAGTGATTTAAAAAATTATCCAATTAATGATGTCATAAATGGAATGCTACATAATCCATTACCATGTGAGATATTGGATTAACCTTCACAAATGTGATTCATGACACTTGAATTTATAATGTATGAGTGTACTAGAGACAATAAATTGGTTCTTAGACTATTTTAATGAGGATAAATTGTCTTAGATCATTTCCATGGAGCTTGAGTGAATATACAATTACTTGATATATTATTTACCTGATGCTTCTATTTCTTCTTTTGGAGACGTGGAAAGTGATGTTTTCCAACATTTACAATACAATATTGATCCCAAAGTAATACTTGAAAGGTGGGCATGAAATAAACAAGGAAAAAATAAGATAATCAATGATCATGTGTTAAATTTTCAAGCTTTGATTGCTAAAATGAGTTTCAAACTACCAAATAGTTAGATTTAGGGTTTATTTATCAATATTCTACTTCTAATACTCAAATAAAAAGTGACTTTTAATTATTATCATTCATTTTTGAGTTATGTGCTATTAAATACCAAGGTGAGTTTACCCTATGAGAAATTTATCTTTTACATTAGAACATATCTATATTTTCTTCTCATTTGCACAAGTTAAACTTAGAGTGAAATTTTGAAAATTAGAGCAATGGAGGTGAAATAAAATATTCGAAAACCTCAATGATAATCATGTAAGCATAATCAAACCAAAACCAAAAGGATTTGAAAAGTTTACTAAATTGGAGGAAACTCCATATGCAATGCTAAGACAAGTTTTACAAAATTAATTCCTCGCATTATATCCCATTAAACCTATTGATAATCTAAAGTTATCCTATTTTATTTCAAGGCTAATTATTTTTTTATGATTTTCATTAGATGTTCACATATTATGGGTACATGTATCACACTCAAGCATAAAAATTAGTACCTTGTCAACACAAATGTGATATAGGTAGAGTATTCATGATCATAAAAATATATCTTTATCTCCTCAACATGTTGAGGAGTCTAATTGAATAGAAATTGATGATGATTCTTCCAATTCTAGTGATAACAAGTATATTAGTCTTGGAAAAAATTTCAATGATAATAATGGAGAGACATACAAGAAATTATGCACAAAATTTTAAAAGAAAGTACACATATTGCATGATACATCATGAGATGCTACTTATGCTCATCAAGACTCACTTTATGATCATTAAATTACCAAGGATTTTCCCATGAGGGAATTAAATTTTATGATACATCTTCAGATCCTATTCAAGAATATTAATTACCATTTTCTTATATTGAAATAATTGGTTAGATTCTTCTTCACATGAACATCACTTATATTATTACATATTACATATTATATCATGCTCTCGTTTCATGTTCTCATGATTACGTTCACTTGAACTTTTCCACTAGATTATATTTTTTTTTAATTTTCTTGAGGTTGTATTACACCATACTATAATGATGTGGTAAATCAATTAGGAGATATAATTTGATAATTATAAATTATTAAATTATATGATTTTAAATAAGTATTTGAACTTTATCAACAAGGTTGAATGGTTTTAACACCCACATAGAATAGATGTTGTTAGAAACCTTACTATTACAAGATAAGTTATATATCATAATAAATCATGTCATATGTATAAATATTTGTTGAGAATTTAAGTAAAAAGCCTTGATACATCCTTCATTTGGTATTAGAGAAATATTTATTAGGCTTGTGAGGAAATAAGAAAATATATGTTGAATATCTATTTAGGCCTTCAAATGTTGGTATATATTTAAATAAAGGGAATCATGTCTTCTCCCCCCACATGTTGCACTTTTATTGCCACATCCATATGTTAGGAGCATCATGTGTTTCCCCTTACATCTTATGTTTTTATTGATATGATATTACCCTCCAACACCTTGCTCAACCTCCATTGATTGCAACTTTCTCTTTCATCATCAAATTCCATGACTCTCTCCTAGCCCTTGTTGATTGTCCACACAACACCTTGTATTTTTCCTCCACCTTACAACCTTCTTATTTTATGTCATTTATCTCCTCCTTTTTGGTCTCTTTATTTTCCTTCTCTATATTTTGACACCTCTTCTTGGATCCCATCTAAATATCTAGGTATTCAAATTCACCTACTCCTTGTCCTCAATGAGTGCTAAAATTCCTTTCTATTAATGTTACGTGTGTACCCAAATATCCCTCAAATTTAGTGATCATTCATCTACATGTGTTAGCTCCTCCATCAATGTTGTCAAGTACCTCAATCCTTAAAAAAATATTCCCCATTCACTAAACATCTACAAATTATCCTTCATGAAATAAATACATACATTTCATATCTTCCTCCTCCTCCTCACAACTTTCCATTAGATGTTGACATTAAATTTTAATCCCTTGCATGTTTCCTCTCCTCTCCATATGAATCCTTTTCATTTTCCACCTAAACTTGGTATCACCATCCTTTCCTCAATGAATCCCTTCAATGTTATTTCAACTTCCTTTTTCCAATTATTGGGACTTAAATCTATAGTGTCATTTTTTGCTGAAGTCCCTTCTATCCTAAATGGGTCACCTAAGTGTCAAAATATGAAAATCCTTTAAAATTATAATTCTATCCTATTTCTAATGTTTTCCTTAGTGTTTTGTGTATTTTTTATCCTTTGAGACTTTTGGGGTTGTCCATACCTACATACCTTCCATAGAAATTTGAAAAAAAAATCCCTCGTTAAATTTTTATCTAAGAATGTTTTTTTTAGCTTCAAAGTTTCCCATCCCCTATTACCATTCCTTTGAAATTCCTAATCTTTGAAGCCAAACTATATTAAAATTATAATTCCTTTGCATCCACCAAACTTTCAAACTTCCTCATCCATCCAATCCCTTGGTACCCATTCCCATTCATCTTTGTTTCTTGATCTTTGATACCTTGTGCTCTAAAAAAGCTATGAAGTATTATGAGGTCAAACTTTTAGCATTGCCCTTAATTGAGTACCCATTTCCACCAACCCCCAAAATTTTGAAACTTTGAAATTTTCTCTAGATAACCTATTGAAGTCAATTTTTTTTTCATTTCCTTGACTCATTACCAAGCTATGTCTTGTCTTGGTTCCCTAATTTGGGAATCTCAATGCCTTGTTCTTATTGGAGTTCTCCTTTTGGCCTTCCCCCATATCACATCTCCTCTAGCATGACTTCCCTATCACCTTTGATTCCTTATTCCTCCAATTCCTTGATGATCTAATCCTTGGCATGTGGTATATGTTACTCCTAACCCCTAAAATTTTTAAACTCCTACCATTTTCCACTATGACTCCCACCTAACCTCCTAGATGAATCAACACCATTAATACATCTCAAAGTATTGTAACCACTAAATTCAAAATTTTGGCACCCAAAAACCATTGTTCATCATAAAGGAATTAATATAAATATATTTAATACTATGAATATGATGGTCGTTCTATTTTATTGTGGTGGTTGGCTTTGGACTCATTTTTTTGTTTTGAGGATGCTTAAGGATATCATTTGTAACAAATTTCATGCATATTAGGTTGAGGAACACATTGAATTGGTTGTATATATTTAAGATTAATTTTACCACTCAAATTTGGTCACCAAAAATGGTTCTATAAATTATTGATTTGGCATATTATGGGTTGGTCGCTAAGCCATTTTTTTGTTGAAGTTCAATCTAGTTTTTTCAAATGACACTCATCTAAGTTGTAAATGAAGGTACACTTTAATACTATAGGAATAATATTATAATGTATGTTCATGTAATTGTGTGTCTCTGTGGATGTTTTCTAAGATTTAGGGAAAAATTATTATCGTAATTATATGTTTCTCCTTGCCAAAATTTTTGGCACAATTGTAATGAGGGTTTGATGGTGTGTGATAACACTTAATGAATTTTAAATTATTTGTGATTGTCATTCCTTTGTTTCACGTGGATATTTGTATTTTTTGTTATGGATTATTAAGCATGTCTATTATATATAATTTAAATTTATGATTGTATGTTAGTGTAGTATAGTTTGGTTGACGTTGCACAAGTTTTATCTCCTTCCTCTATGTTCACGAGTTTATTGCCCAATAGAGTAGACATTATTCCATATTGGTGTGGGATCAATCAATCCACCACATTATCACCTTCCATCATGTTAGTTGTAGGAGTAGTGTAGAAATGAATTCTTTTCATCAATCCAATAAAACAATTAGGGAATAGTTTCAAACAATATTAATGGATAAACCTTCAGAAGATCATGTCCAATATGTTTGCACCTTGATGATCTGTATGTTGTATAAAAATATATCTTAAGGGACTAATGAAGTTATTAATTGTGGGATGCATGTGCAAGGTGTGTTTTCACTTATAAGAGAGGTTATTGTATCTAGTTTTACTTGACCTAATGATAAATTTTAGGCCAAGTATGCTTTTTGGGTATGGTTGTCATTTTAGTTTTGTTTGATTTAAATGGCTATTAAGGTATATCTTTGGGAACACACTCACAAGTTTAAGTTGATCCCAAAGTGTAGGAAAGATTACCCACTCCCATATGTCATCCTTTGACCATCCTAAGTATGTTCATAAGCCTCTATTTACCTTCTTGATGAAAAATCCCTAGCCTTAAATGTAAAAAAGCTCTAAGATTTGAGATAATTGTTTTTTGGTAAATTTGTTGGGGATGATTAAAAAAGGTTCATCTATTGCAAGGAGTCAAAAATATGAATATTTTCTAGTTTGAATGAATTGAAGAATTTTGTAGTGGTTGAACCCAAAATAAATTGTTTTACCTTGAGGGTTTGTTGTACTTCAAGTATTTCCTCAATTAGTGACGTGGTGACTCTGCTATTCAAAAGATAATTTTTTTGCTACTTTTATTCATATTTCATGAACATAAATCAATATTAATGTAACTATTTATAAGGTACATGTGTTCTTCTTCCACTCTTTAAAGTATAGTTTCTTCCTTGGTACAGAAACAACTTATTTGTTCTCCTCCTTTTTCTACCTTACAAAGTGATTTGTAGACAACCATGGCTGATTGGAA
This sequence comes from Sequoia sempervirens, assembly GCA_007258455.2. Lineage (NCBI taxonomy): Eukaryota > Viridiplantae > Streptophyta > Pinopsida > Cupressales > Cupressaceae > Sequoia > Sequoia sempervirens. Next base: position 1,146,483,983 of record VDFB02271358.1, read on the forward strand.
TGGACTTATTTCCATATGTAAATTATTTCAAATGTATCATATGATGAGAACTATAGATGTTATGGTAGATCGAATTTCAATGAATGGGATGAAAATAAATATCCATGTGATTTTAATAGCCCGACACAAGATGAAAATTTATATTCAAACTTATAAGCATCCATAATTGAACACAAGTTAAGGATCTAGATGAGCTCAATGAGTTTGAAACATAATGTGAAGAAAGGGTCAAGGTCCTATGATAAAAAAATTATTACCCTTCTATTATAGAAAAAAGGTTTCTTTATTCCCAATAGTTCCACTTGATCCCATCTACATGTTACTTGACCTTTTGTGGGTCAACAATGAGAGGTAAATAATGAAATATGAGATATACAAATTAATGCCTATATTTGATTGGTATGATCTTCAAGAGGAGGATGCAAACTTTGGGATATCTTTTAGAATTCATGAAAAAAATGAGTTTTATGATGAAGACATGTGGATGACATTATTTGTTAGGTCTTTGCATGGAAAGGAAAAAGATTGATATGTCGGTTTATTTGAGCACTTCTTTTCTTTGTGGAAGACTCTTGTGACAACATTTGAAGATGAGTTTTCTTTGCATTTCGACCTCATTTTCCTTGTCCAAGGCTTATACCAAATCAAATTACAAGGAGACTCTAGCATAGATTTTAATCACAAGTTCATAGTTTCCCTTTCCTTGATTCCAAAATATTTTAAACCTAACATGCCTATCTATATTGATATGCTCCTTGAAGCCTATGGTGCTAGTCTAGGTTCAATACAAGAAGAATTTAATTTGGTAAATATGTATAAATAATATAGATTCCTTGATTATATTGATACCTTGAGGAATGATATGGTTGTAAAATCATCATCCTTAAGTACAGAGGTTGCTAGTAATGATGTATACTATTTTGGATAGTGAAGGTATCCAGATATAACATGTGATTTGAGCATAACATTCAATGATGATGTGTTTTTAGGTGGTAGAGGAAGGTTTTGAAATAATATATGACAACAATAAAAATGAAGATGATAGTGTTTGCACCTACCATTAGTTGGATCAATTATTTGCAGATGATAACAATGATGATTCCTAGTTTAGTGATAAGAAGTATGACCGTACTATTTTTTGCAATAGTATGGACAAGGAAGAAGGTGTATGTACCATGAAGTATTTAGATGAATCCATTCATGGGGTTGATTGTACAAAACATACACAAGTTTGTGATGAAAGTAGTGAACATGAAAATCTTTTCTCATTTGATATCTTACCTTTATCACTTTTTCTAATTTTTAATTTTCTAATGATGTTCAAGTGTGCACAAGGATAGCATCAATACAAATATACTAAATGATAAATTACAAAAAAAATGTTGGTACAATTGATGATGTTCATTGTGAAGAGTTTGCACTTGAAGAGTGTGATGTTGGTGATCATATGGAAGTGTATGAGAACCTATTTTTTGGGTCTAGGATTGTTGTCTTCCTCATTACAAGTGCACTTTAAAAGAGTAATATGAAGATGATTTTGCAATAATGAATGGGGAAGAATAATTTTGCCACATGTATGCTTTTAGCAGTAAATATATCACAATAAGTTGCCAAGATGAAGGTGAAATAGAAATAAAATTTTAAAGATGTAGTTCACTTGAGTGTCTCATGATGGTAATTTTTGTGTTGATGAGGAGTACATCAACATAAATGATAGTGAGGTATGTTGGTTGCATGTTGTCCCTAAAATGAGTAGAGTTAAGTACATAATTTTTCTTCATGATGAAGACACAAATTTTGATGTGGTGGATGATGGAATGCTTGAGTTTTATTATTTCAGTTGAGCCCAACAAAAAATTTATGATGATGTTGAGAAATAAAAAATATACCAAGTTAATGGCTAACATGTTTTTCAAAACAATTATATGCCAGAGCTTCAAATTTTTTAGTTTGAACTATTAGAAGATGAGCTTCTTTGTCCAAGTCGATGGGACAATGAGACATACATTCCATTAAAATGTGAGTGGGAATAGTTTTATTTTTTATTCAATTCAAGTGAAGAGGTTAGCAGGTTTGATTCCATTAGGGGATGACCTAATTTTTCAAGTTGTTTCACTAGCTATTGTAGATATTGATGATACATTATAAGATGGTTTGAAGGCATATGTTCTATGGTTTCCATGCAATAGAAATTTTGATAGTGAAACTAGTTTTCACTCTCTTAGAGGTAATTATAGGTTTGTACACATGAGAAAGAAACCTATTTTTTTCAACAAGTGAAAGAAGTTACTTGAGGTTTATGGAAACCATTTCCTTTAGTAGGAAGGTGTTTGATAGAATCAGGAAAGCACTTCAATATTCTCATGGACATGTGCCATGGGTATTCATGCATGATCTAAATTTAAAATGATGTTTTGAGTATACTTTTAGTCATTATTTTATTTTGTTCATGCTTCCATATTTTTAGCTAAAAGTTATTGTCTCCTTGTATATAATATTCCTTGTTTATGTTGTGTTAGTGTAACCACATGCCTTGTTTGTCATGATGAAGTGTGAGTTGGAGGTGTTATGATCTCATACCATTTTTTTTGTGGTCTACATTTAGATTTTTATAAATTATACTTGTGCTTTCTTGTGCTTTCAAGTGACACACATCCCCAACTAGAACCAATATTGGGACTCAAATCTAGTGTCAATTTTTATTCGATTTCTTTCCATTTTGTGTGTATTAGTCATATTTGACCCATTATTTATAATTGATCTAAAAAATCCTAAATGGGTCCTATATGTGTCAAAAAATATAAAAGTCCATAAAAAATCTAATTATGAGTTGTTTCTAATGCTTTCCTTCATCTTTTACATGTGTTTGTTAGTCTTTCAAATTTTTGGGGTTGTCCATAACTTCATACCTTCCTTACCAATCCTAAAAGCCTACTTAATTCATTTTTAAAATTTGTATAAGTGATGTTTTATCATACTTGTTGACTGATGCAGGAGCATCCTTGGTTGTAAACCAGTCATGTATCAACCAAAAGTATTTCTTTTCTTGTAATTCAGTATGTAGTTGTCTCCACAGTTTCTTCAACATTTTACTGCATATCATTTCCCAGCCCACAAAGTAGGATATTGGTTCTACATGAGAAAATATTCAACATATCCGAATTTCAAGTGATTTGCACATTTGTTTGCAAAAGGTTATCGCTCTCAAAACTTCACAATAAATTCTTAGATAGAGCATTCAGGGCCTATCCAGCTCAGATTGGTTTTGCGAACCATTTCCAAACTGTGTGGAACTTAATAGAACATCATCCAAGGAATTTTAGGCCCATGGGAACCTTCTTAGAGATCCACAACACATTATGGGTTATCCTCTCATGTTCTAAGGCTGACCTACACGTTTGACCTTGCATTGGGGTTTACAAGCCCTTGAGGCCGATGTTGATCATAATTGGAGCTATAGATTCATATTTAAGATTATTTGTAATCCATTGGAAAGTAGTTCACAAGTTCTCAGTTAGTATTAGATAGGAAGTGGATCTAAACACTAGTAGAATTTGGCAAATAAATGACTAGGTGACTGAAATTTTAGTCACAACAACTAAAAATGACTAAATTCTACTCATTTTTTACAACTCAGCTATAAATGAGTAAATAAATGACTAATTTGGTCTTTAAATAAAAAATTATTTAGTCATAGAAATAAAAATGACTAAATAGTTAGTCATCAAATACAAATTAGACATTTAAAAAAAAAACAATTCAACCAATTATTGGCGCGATATATTGGCGTGATTATTCACGTTCATTGTAGACCTTGCTTCATTCATTCATTGTAGACCTCACTTCATTCATTCATTGTAGACCTTGCTTCATTCATTAGCCTGGAATTGAGGCATTTTGATTAGTTATAGCAGCTACTTGCATGGGCGATAAAGATTTGGAGAGGACCTGGAGACTTCTAAAAAGGTAGGCAAGGAATTTGGAGTTTGCTACAATGAATTTGAATTCACTGAGGCCCTCTGTAGCAAAGTTGGATTTAGGGACGACCTCTGCAGCGAATTCAGAGGTAATTTGAAACCCTCATTACATTAAACACAAATTTGAAACGCTCATTACAATCTACTGCTCTTAATAATGTTCTTTTACAATCTTGCCACTGTTCTGCTTCATAATGTGTTCGAGCTAAATATAATAAAATTTGGGTGTTAGTACCAAAATAGAATTTCCTCAAACAATTTTGATACATTTTCACTACAAGCACAAATTGTCCTTGTGCAAAGTAAACATGTCCTAGATTTACCCACACATCAGACATCTAAACAAAGACGTTTCCTACAACAACTTCTTGTACCTGTGTAAAGATTTCCTTTGCAATATCAAATTGACCCCTTTTAGCTAGCATAATGGCTGCCCCATTTGTAGCATAAACATTTCTTGGTCTTTGTGCCAACACTTTACAATGGCTACCCCATTTGTAGCATAAACATTTTCACTACAAGTGCAAACTATCCTTGTGCAAAGTAAACATGTGCTAGATTTACCCACACATCAGGCATCTAAACAAATATATTTCCCGCAACAACTTCTTGTACCTGTGTAAAAATTTCCTTTGCAATATCAAATTGACCCCTTTCAGCTGGCACAATGGCTGCCCCATTTGCAGCATAAACATTTCCTAGTCTCTATGCCAACACTTAAGTGGCCCCTTTTATGACATTAAGATCCTCTTGAGTTATTATTATACTCCTCTTTTCCAAGAGAAAAATCCCCAAGGATATTACATTGTACTCCTCTTTTCCAAGAGAAATATCAAATTGACCCCTTTCAGCTAGCACAATGGCTGCCCCATTTGCAACATAAACATTTCCTAGTCTCTATGCCAACACTTAAGTGGCCCCTTTTATGACATTAAGATCCTCTTGAGTTATTATTATACTCCTCTTTTCCAAGAGAAAAATACCCAAGGATATTACATTGTACTCCTCTTTTCCAAGAGAAATATCAAACTGACCCCTTTCAGCTAGCACAATCGCTGCCCCATTTGCAGCATAAACATTTCCTAGTCTCTATGCCAACACTTAATTGGCCCCTTTTATGACATTAAGATCCTCTTGAGTTATTATTATGAAATGAATGATGAGCATTTTAGTTTCAACTTGGTTTCATTTCGAAAAGGGGATATTACATTGTACAAGTTTTTTTTAACAATAGACTAATTTAATCCACCTATTTGGGATTGAAAAGTAAAAATAGATGAATTAATCTATTTTCAATTATAGGTTCTTTTAATTTAGAATCTGATAGAAAGATAAAGCATAATACATTGAAGGACACAAAAAATGTTCTAAAATAAAGACTAAAATAGGTTTCCCATAAAAAACAAGAAAGAGGAAAAATGAAAAGATAACATATAGATGATTCATTTGAGGTTTTTGATAAGATCTCATTTAACTATGTCAAATGGATTTGGAAGGGACAAAGCATATTTGATTGACTAAACTTTTGAGGTAGCTTATCCATTGTCATTGTATGCATCATCTTCTCTTGGAATCTGTTTCTACAATGCACCAAGCCTAGAATTGATTGGGGATACACTTAAGGTGGATTAAAACTCATCAAATGCTTTATGTATGCTTGGCAACATGGAACTGAAAATAGATGAATAGCTTAAAGCAAAAGGAACAATTAACACGCCAACTTGTCTTGGTTGGTGAAGCAAAATGAAAAGCTGATGAAGAATGAAGGATTCAGATGGAAAGGAGAAACCAAGAGGAAGAACTTCAGCGGGTGATGCAACAAGAGGAGAAATTTGAACGTGTGAAGGAATTATGGAAGAGTAAGCATAAGGACAGGGACATAATGATGATAATGAGGCTGGTCAGTCTGAGAAGAAACAAAAGAAGGAAAAGAAGAAAAAGAAGGATAAGGACCACAAGGCTTATGATTCTTATATGGAGGAACTTGATGTTGCCATAGAAGATGAGGAAAATTATATGAGTGATAAGGAAAAAGATGATGTATAAAATTCCCAAGATCTTCTTGTAGCTGCAAGTCTAGAAGACTCTGATGATGGCGAGACAAATTCTCCAGTTTCATCAAAATCACGAAGTAGACATGCATACTTTGATTCTGAAGATGATGAACCATTGCAGAAACAGAGTCTGAGAGAAGATGATCCATATGATGATGATGTCTAGGCTTCCTGAGCTTTAACCAAAACTATCTCCTATTTTCGAAGAGAAAAATACCCAACACCCATGGGAAATGAATGATGAGTATTTGAGTTTCAACAGATTCTAAGAGAAGATGATGCATACAATGACGATGGATAGGCTACCTCAAAATTTTAGTCAATCAAATATGCTTTGTCCCTTCCAAATCCATTTGACATAGTTAAATGAGATATTATCAAAAACCTCAAATGAATCATCTATATGTTATCTTTTCATTTTTCCTCTTTCTTGTTTTTTATGGGCAACCTATTTTGGTATTTATTTTAGAACATTTTTTGTGTCCTTCAATGTATTATGCTTTATCTTTCTATCAGATTCTAGATTAAAAGAACCTATAATTGAAAATAGATTAATTCATCTATTTTTATTTTACAGTCCCAAATAGGTGGATTAAATTATTCTGTTGTTAAACAAATCTTGTAAAATGTAATGTCCCCTTTTCGAAATGAAACCAAGTTGAAACTCAAATGCTCATCATTCATTTCCCATGGGCCTTGGGGATTTTTCTTTTGGAAAATAAGAGCCAGGTTTGGTTAAAGATCATGAAGCCTAGACATCATCATCATATGGATCATCTTCTCTTGGACTCTATTTTTGCAATGGTTCACCATCTTCCGAATCAGAGTATGCATGCCTCCTTCATGATTTTGTTGAAACTGGAGAATTTGTCTCGTCATCATTAGAGTCTTCTAGACCTGCAGTTGCAAGAAGATCTTGGGAATTTTCTGCATCATCTCGTGCCTTATCACTCATATAATTTTCCTCATCTTCCATGGAAAAATTAGGTTCCTCCATATAAGAATCATAAGCCTTGTGGTCCTTATCGTTCTTTTTCTTCTTTTCCTTCTTTTGTTTCTTCTTAGACTGACTAGCCTCATCATCGTCATCATCCTTGTCCTTACGCTTACTCTTTCATAATTCCTTCACACATTCAAATTGCTCCTCTTGTTGCATCACTCGTTGAAGTTCTTCCTCTTTCTTTCTCCTTTCCATCTGAATCCTTCGTTCTTTATCAGCTTTTCGTTTTGCTTCATCAGCTAAGACAAGTTGGCATGCTACTTTAATTGTTTCTTTTGCTTTAAGCCATTCATTTGTTTTTAGTTCCATGTTGCCAAGCATACATAAAGCATTTTATGAGTTTTTTATCCACCTTAAGTGCATCCCCAATCAATTCTAGGCTTGGTGCATTGTAGAAACAGATTCCAAGAGAAGATGATGCTTACAATGATGATGGATAAGCTACCTCAAACTTTTAGTCAATCAAATATGCTTGTCTCTTCCAAATCCATTTGACATAGTTAAATGAGATCTTATCAAAAACCTCAAATGAATCATCTATATGTTATCTTTTCATTTTTCCTCTTTCTTGTTTTTTATGGGAAACCTATTTTAGTCTTTATTTTAGAACATTTTATGTGTCCTTCAATGTATTATGCTTTATCTTTCTATTAGATTCTAGATTAAAAGAACCTATAATTGAAAATAGATTAATTCATCTATTTTTATTTTACAGTCCCAAATAGGTGGATTAAATTATTCTGTTGTTAAATAAATCTTGTACAATGTAATATCCCCTTTTCAAAATGAAACCAAGTTGAAACTCAAATGCTTATCGTTCATTTCCCATGGGCCTTGGGGATTTTTCTTTTGGAAAATAGGAGCTAGGTTTGGTTAAAGATCAGGAAGCCTAGACGTCATCATCATATGGATCATATTCTCTCGAACTCTGTTTCTATAATGGTTCATCATCTTCAGAATCAAAGTATGCATGTCTCCTTTGTGATTTTGTTGAAACTAGAGAATTTGTCTCAGCATCATTAGAGTCTCCTAGACCTCCAGCTGCAAGAAGATCTTGGGAATTTTCTGCATCATCTTGTTCCATATCACTAATATAATTTTCCTCATCTTCCATGGCAACATTAGGTTCCTCCATATAAGAATCATAATCCTTTTGGTCCTTATCCTTCTTCTATTTCTTCTCAGACTGACCAACCTCATCATCGTCATCATCCTTGTCCTTACACTTACTCTTCCATAATTCCTTCACACATTCAAATTGATCCTCTTGTTGCATCACCCTCCGAAGTTCTTCCTCTTGCTTTCTCCTTTCCATATGAATCCTTCGTTCTTCATCAACTTTTTGTTTTCCTTCATCAACAAGACAAGTTGGCGTGCTACTTTAATTGTTTCTTTTGCTTTAAGTTAGTCATCCGTTTTCAATTCCATGTTTCCAAGCATACATAAATCATTTGATGAGTTTTTATCCACCTTAAGTGAATCCCCAATCAATTCTAGGCTTAGTTGGATCTCATTCCGAGCAAGAGCCATGGCTGCAAGACGTAGATATGCATCCACATAATCAGGAAACTTGAATTTTTTTATCTTGTATAAATGCTTTTCTTTTTTAGTATCATGTAGCTATTCAAACAACCTAGCAAGATTAAATAGTGTTGTGACTTTATCCCATGGTAACTCAAGTGAAATACCACCTTCTTCTAGTCGATAGAAGAATTTCTTATCCTTAAAGTGCATAGAAAAAACTACAAAATTGGCATTGGGGCTTTTATTTATGAATTCAACCCAAATGCCATTTCCTAATGCCTCCATAAAAGTTTGTTGAGCCAACTCTAGTTCATCACGCTCAAAATGAAGAACCCCAATGTTGTTTAACAATTCAATGGGTACTTCTTCTTTGCTCTTCTTCAGAAGAGACTTTGTTGTCTTAAGATAATCTAAGGCTGCACTAGGGTCTATTGATATTAATCTCACCCATCTTGATAAATGCATGGGCATCACGTGGATCTATGCAAGTTTCCTTTCTTAAAATTTCCAAAGCCTTCTCGGCCTACCCTTGCTGAGCATATATATGGCCTACAAATCTTAAGCTCTCACAGTTCTTAGGGTGGACCTCCATAACCTTTTCAAAATTTGAGAGAGAACTCTTAAAATCTACCAGCTTCAATTGAACCTGTCCACAAAATCCTATGGCCTTTGGATTTCCTTGATTGATGCCATGTAGTAGCAGCCAATGGTGTCATAATTGCGTTTACTATGATAAGATCATGCAAGTTTATAATATGAATGGGATTTCATGAGAGGGTGGTTAGTTGAAACAAGAGTTGTCTCAGTCAACTATTCCACAAGAAAATGTTGCCCTATGAAGAAAAAATGGTTTGCTAAATTATTCAACGCCATTGCACAGTACGGGTATAATTCAAAGGCACTATGCATCTTTTCCATTCCTTTATTTTTCACTAACTGTGAGAATCCTATAATTAAAAAATGCACAAAACTGACCACAAAGATTTTCCCCCATTTCAAACAGTAAAATTTCCAAAAAAATGCGTTTAAAACCTGCAAAACGAGGTTCCAGTGGACCAGATGGAAGAATAATGTTTTGTTGAAGTTTGATTTTGTTGTCAATATGGGTTTAAAGATAGTATTCTAGATTAAACATTTTGTAATATGATGGTTTTCAAGATAATGGCTTCAACTTAGATATAGTTATATTTTAGTCAAAATAGGTGGTGATAAGGGATGATCTTGACTGATAAGAGTAGTTATATATCAAGCACTTTTATAAATTTCTTATGAATATATATAAATATATATAGGCATAATGCCTTTCGCCTAAAAAATAAAACCTACAAATGAATGCAAATAAAATCACGCTGATTTTTGCGCCAAAAAAAACCATGAGACCATAGTTTGTTGCTTACTATTATGCTTTGATATATTTTTTCGAAGCATCCATAGCTTGTTTGAAATCACCTATTTTAGGATTTTAGCCATAACAACAAGGCAGTGAATTGTTTGATAAAATGCTTTGGTAGACGTGTATGAAAAATGTGGTAGCATAAACAAGGCAATGAACTTTGGAAAAAATGCCTTAAAGAAATGTGGTCTCATGGTGATGGAATGCCATGACGAATTCCATGACAAGCAAATTGTTATGGATTTTCATGGCATTCCATCACCATGAGACCACATTTCTTTGAGGCATTTTTTCAACCAGTTCACTGCCTTGTCTATGCTATTGCTTACTATTATGCTTTGATAGATTTTTTCCTAGCATCCATAGCTTGTTCGAAAGCACTTGTTTTAGGCTTTTATCCATAGCAACAAGGTAGTGAACTGTTTGATAAAATGCTTTGGTAGACAATATGTATAAAAAATGTGGTAGCATAGACAAGGTAGTGAACTGTTTAAAAAGATACCTCAAAGAAATGTGGTCTCATGGAATGCCATGACAAGAAAATGCAATTGATAGTTGCTCCTAGTTATTAGTTATGCAATGTGAAGTAATTGCATAACTGCTTAGGTTGACTTTGTAAAAAACTATATTGTAATTGAAAATTTGTCATCTATCAACATCTAGTTATTAGTTATGCAATGTGAAGTAATGCTTTGAGTTTGAAAGATTTTCATTGCAATGCAATCAACAATGCAGATGATTATGAACAAATAATTGATACCAATTCATAATATACCCCTATATTCAAACCTAAAATACATAAAAAATCCAATCATACATAGTATTATCAACAAATTAATGAGACCAGAATTCAAGCACCAGATTAAATCTTCTTGTCCATTGATTGCTTCAAATAGATATTACAATATAACATAAGTCTCCTCATATATGTTTCTATAAATTCCTATGATGATGATATCAAAATCCATTCTTGGTTTCTTTTTTATAAGAGAAGCAACAACCTTCAGATTGTTACAAAATATGGCATCTTTTCAAAATAGGTGGTGATACTCAGAGACAAATTCATGGACTATGGGGTGCATTACATAGTTAATTCCGATTTTTCCTCACACTTCATCACGTCACTACTGGACATCGGACTTTCTAGAGAAGAAGTTCGCTCCGCAGTTGTTATGATTGTGTTGTCGGCTACCTAGGTAATCTAGAATATACCCTGGCAATTGAAGAGTCAGGGATGGGGATTCCAATAGCTAGGGAAATTCCTCATTACCTTAACAAAGGAGTTGTGGTCCCTTTGCTTCCTTTTATTAGTAATTAGTATGTAATTGAACTTGATGAACATAGGTACAATGTATACCTCAGATACCTATTACTTATGGATGAAGCCAATCAAATTTATTGACGTCTATGCCTCAATTTCTTTTGCTTTTTTTTTTTGTGATTGGAAAGACTACTGAAGTCGATTATTTGTACCTCGAATTTTGCTGCATCTTTTTGTACTTCTACTGTAAATACAAGATACCTCGTTTAGTAATGAAGTTTTTCCTTTATACGTCTTGTGATTGTGTGGTTGCTTTGGCTTTTGCATCATATTCCTTTTATGCTAAATGATGTACATGATTATGCTCTTATACTCTTGACTTATGACAAACTTGGACTTGGGCTGGCATTTACCAGCTTATAGACCTAATCTAACGCCCTAAAAGAATTACCCTAATCTAATACTAACCCTACTGCTAATTAAATTGAATACGAAATTGTGGGTTCCAACATGAAGTTCGTGTTTTAGGACCAATTTCATTGTAATTTTAGTCTGAATTTTTGTTGGCTTATCTTTAAACTCACTTTCACAACCCTCAGTCAAAATGTTATAAATATGCATCCTTGTAAATTTCCTACATTGAATGAACGTGTACTCGAACATATACTTACCAATTAATTTGCTAATATGGATGGAAATGACCTGAGTGATGGTCAATGTCGCATATCCCTTCCAGTCTTTTAACTCCATACCTTTGCACAATCTTCGATCACAAACTCTACTCCCCATGTGTTATGTACCTCAAGCTTGTGTTTCTATGACACAACGATCTTCTTTTGCACTACCGTGCCAAAAGCACGCATTCATTGGCACCTTAACATGAACGATTTCTTCATTAGTTGATGTTTCAACATTCTATAGGATTACCACAAACTAGAAAAAAAAAAGATTGATATTTAGCTCTTAGCATAAAATCAAACGTTACTCCCTTTTTAAGCTGTAAATTTCCAAGTTTTAGAAAAATGGCTACATTTTCCAGCGGTTCCATCACATCCATCTCCTTATGGTTATCCACACGTGTGTTATCCAATGATTCACATCCTCATTGTCCCACCTTTTGGAAATATATCCATTATGTATCAATATTTTGCTTCTTTTCCTGCAAAATTTTCAAATCCTTCACATGAAATTTTGAATTAGCAAGTCTGTCGAATTTAAATTTTGAGCCTTTACTAGGATTACCTGTATTTTTACGCCGAAGGCGTATTCTTATTTGAGCTTCACGAGCTCATTTTTTCCATCAACGACAGATATTAGCGGATAAGCCTGGCAATACGGTTGAAGCAATTACAACCGTTGATTTTTTTCGCCACTTTTTCTGGAAATTCCGTTACCCTTTTGATAGGTAAAAAGTAATCGTCAGTTCTATGCAGGCAATTCAAGACGACTTTTTCCCCGTCCGTGAGTGTTCCTGAAAAATAGATCTGAAACCCCCTCGTCCGATCTCGGCCATGAAATTAGTTGCAGCGAGGTTCAGATCTACGTAACGGAAAAGATTTAGAATGCCGCTTGCTTTCTTAAGAAAATCATCATTAATGGGGAAATCTCCTCCGCCGATTGCTCTGGTTATTGCATGATCCCTTCTCAAATTGAGATATTTTCTCCTCCACAAGCATATCATTAGTAGTAATGTCATGATTATCATTCCCACACACAGGGAATAAAAGACAAAAAAAGTTTGACGCATGGTTTAAAAGAACATCACCCACCAGAAACACAACAATGGCGGCGACGAGTAGACAAAGAATTAGAATAAGAGATTTTTAGGGTTTTTCTGTACATACTTTGAAACTCTTTGCAATTTCATGGAATTTACTAGGCCGCTTCTCTGCTTTGGGGCCTGAAGAAGAGTTTAAACAGGGTGAGGTGTATTTTAAATTTAAAAAAAAAATGTACATTGGTTGTCCAGATACCAAAAGTTAATGCATATCCAAAAGCAAACCCAAATTAAAATGTAGACACAATTAGAATCTGTATGTAATGCAAATGTAGTCAAAACAGTGAACTCGCCTGAGCAAGAAACAAGATAAAAAAAGAGGAGGCAAATTCCAACAAGTCATTGTGTTGTCATTCCACCGTTGAAATGCTTTGTCTCCATTGATGATAAAAATTCCCATCCACAGTCACTGTGCAACTACAACAATTGAAGTGGACCTTACCACGGCCTCACTGGAAAGCAACGTATCAATCTTTCTCGCAGTCACTCGACCAAACATGTCTTCAAAGTCCATCGTGGGTGGTAGGGAGGAGATAGTTTTGGGGCCTTTTAGCAAGTCTTCGGGGTTAATTCCCCCAACTCGATCGAGAGAGGGGCGATGCAACCTTTCAGTATCATGAGTAGGATTTGGAAAGAGAAGAGCTATCGTTCATTCATCATTAATATGTATACAAGATTGAATGCCAATTCGTACTTTCTTCCCTCTCCCGGAGCATAACTCGATGCGGAAGTTTCCAGATGGAGAGCATGTGTGATGCTATAAGGACGAACCAGTTGATCCTACCAGGCATGCATACAAAATGTAGAAGCATAGACAAGCCACGTGAACTGTTTTAAGAATGCCACCTGCCGAACCATGCCACCTATTTTACCTGTGGATAAAATTTAATAGAAAATTTGCAATAGCCATAAAATATAAACTATGGGGGATTGGACTAATTTAGGGAAGGGTTTTAATGGTAAATTTGAAACTAGTGATGGAAAAGGGTTTGTGAACAAGTATTAGGAAAATTTGGGATCTAATGAGTGAAATTAGGGTAGATGAAAGACAAAAGGTGAATTAGAGAAGGAAAGGAAAATGAGGGATTGTTAAGGATGGATAGAAAATGATAATGGGAGTGAAACCTATAAAACATGCTTTAGATATGTGATTCAATACTATTAGATTGTTGTTGTAGAAGATAAAAGAAAAATATTAATACCAAGAGCTACTTACAATTGTTATCATATTAAAAAATGAATTTAGGTCTTTTATGTTAGGATTCAAAATGAATATTTTAGAGGGAATCAGGGCAACATATAATAGGGATTTTGAAACTTAAAAGTTGACATCAATTGAAAAATAATTTGAACTCTTTTGTTTACATGCATTTTATCCACTATAATGCCCAAGTATATTGGTCAATCTTGATATTTATCTTTAAAAAAATTTAGAAATTGTCTAGAGCTTAGGGTAGGGCTACAAACAAGGGAAATGATCCTAGGATAACCTAGGGGAGTGGTAACTAAAATCAGTACAAAAATGTAGGCAAAATTTAAACTAATATTTATCCCCACTTTAGCAAGTTGTGCAACTAGGTAAAATAGTATGCCAAAGTAAAATAAAATACAAAAATGGAATGCACATAACATGTAAAGGATACCAATAAAAATGATATGTATACATGAAAGAATTTTCCTCCAATTATTTTTACATCTCCTTCATTTTAATGTACTTATTTCCTAAAAAGCTTATTTTGAAATAAAAGAATGCTACAAATTAGAGTATAGAAAACATGATAAATAAACATATTCTTATTTATCACACTACCCTTGTGCTTTCTCTACTCACTACCAGATACATATCTAAGCTTAATAAAGAAACCTACATGCACACAAATAACACTTAAAAATACTAACTTGTAGACTATTTTAGTATCAATATCTTTGCATATTTACATATAATTATTTTCATACATCTCTTTCTACATACTTAAAATTATATTATCGGTGGTATATATAGGAATTTTCCCCCTAGCACCATCTAGACTAAATTATAGATGCATGCATAGCTATAATTTAAAGTCTATTTTTTTTAATGTCAATTGTGCCTTTACATGTATCCTAAAATACATATTTTCATTAAATAGAAGATATACATGCTTAATCTTCTAATTATACCTATGCATGTTATGTAAAATCATACACACACTATTTGTAGCTATGTGTTAGATATATGCATTGTAATGCCCCGCCACGCAACCCTAGAGGAAGTTGCAATTCATTACTTAAACGTACCAATTTTTTTTTGTTTAAGTACAAATAACATAAAAGATGAATTCACAATGCCAACAACCTCTAAGGCCACGAGACAAAGATTACTTAAAAACCCAACAACAACAACCATTAAAAAAAAACTGAAACATTAATCACTTACAAAATTAAGATTACATACATCCCATGCAAGATAGATTACAACAAGGATAAAAAATACCTCAAGATTCCAATTAAAATTTAAACAATAAGATTACATCACTCATTCCCCGAATGAGGTAAATCCAATAATCATGATTACAATTTACAAATTCCACCTCGATAACACATGAGGGGTAGAAGATACAACTCAACTGAAAAGAACGAAGCCAGAAAAGAACCAGCATCCAACGAGCTCTCCAACTGGAAATCACGACCACACGATCAAGAAGAAGAACCAACGGAAAAGAAAGCACGCCACCCGACCACGTGGAACCCAAAGGCCCCATTCCCTCCGTGCTAGGAGATAGTAACAAGGATTTCCTAGACAAGACCATCTACCTCTAAACACAGGATAACACATAAACTGAACTGAATCAAGGACAAAACCCATAACACTTAACACAATGGTTACAATGCTTCCAGAGTACAAAATCGAGTACCATCACTGTACAAAATAAACCAACGGTACAACACCATACCGACTGCTGTCATAGGAGGAGTGTCATCGCAAAGGCTGCATGGGATCTCCTGGCAAGTCTTCCTAGGTCCCGGCCCCCTCTCTAGGGATATCCTGGAAACCTCAACTGACTCCCGGCCCCACATGCACGCCAGAGCGGAATCGATTATCTCTTGGAAAGATGAGATAACGATCTTGCCATTCCAGGCCTTCCCGACTCATCTCAAGTCTCGTACAAGCCCTTGAGCCAATGAGCGAGGCTAAATTATCTTATTAATGTTCAAAGCTACTCTCTCCCTAGTATAAGTTATTTTAATTTTCACTTAATTAACTGACTCTCACACGAGTTATCCTGGAACCACTTTGGGCCCGGCGCTCATTTGAAAGCCACTCCCCTATCGACAACACATAACTCAACCACAGGCCATGGGTAGACAATGCACTAACACTTATCACAAATAATCAAACACCTCAACAGGTCACACATTACTACGGATGCCCAAAACTGAAACCAAAGTGTGCACTACCACAGGCTAACACAAGGTTGACTAACATAAAGAGACCCACATAACAATTGATAACTCGACTCAACCATGAATCACAGGGTCACACAACCCGTTCAAAGAACCAGGTAACCACTTAAGCTTAACTCACACACAATCCAAGATAGACAAAGCAAAACATAAGAGACACAACATCATCTTAAGAAAACACTGCTGGAAGACTTACATGATCATCAAGAAATGACTTAAAGTCAACAATCATATAATCACACATTCTTTAGATGCCTAAGGAAGAAATTTTGCCAAACAAACTTTTCTCATAATACAGAAACCAAGCACATAACAAAGCCGACTCACGTATAACCACCCATACCAATAAATGAACCCATATCAGGAAGACTCTCAAAACATTCACTCTCACTCCACAACATCGAAGGCGAACGATTAAACACTGAAAACACTTCAGACAAATAGGTAAGCTAATGTTCGGATTTCCTAAATCCAGTCAAGCACATAGTTCATGACTTGCATTTATCCAATATAAACTCATTTCCTTTCACGACGTTGACATATATATATCAACCATACAATTACTCTAAATTTCATAGTCATATTCTAAATCAAGACATATTAATAAATAACATCATTGAACTGGAATTAAACCAATCAATCACTCTACGTTCACAATCATATACTGTAAATAAATCTACTTGATTTGTAAGACATCTGGATTAAATAAATTACTCTTATAGCAATAAGTCAACAACTCAATCTCATAAGATTCATTAAATCATTCGTTAACTCTAAGTTTCACTAACATAATCAAACTCGAGATATTTTAGTAAATAATATTTAAATTAAAATCACTTAATCCATTTGCAACATAGGATACTCAATCAACTAAAATCAATATTTCAAATAAAACATTAGATTTTCTAAACTACGATAATCATCTTAATACCTTTGAATTATGGTACCCCTTAGCGCATCTATTAAAATAAAATACCAAAGCGATACCCATACAATTAAATATAAAAGTAAATTATCATGGTTATTTACAAATAAATATTCAAAATATGCGTATACCTTCATATACATAAATACTTGATTTAAATAACTATTATTTTAACAAATAATTAAAACCCCCATTAATTAAAATATACCAAATAATTTATATATATTTCCATTAATCATCTTTACAAATTAATCATCTTTACACATTAATCATCTTTACAAATCCTTATGATTTAACATATAAAATAAAATATATTTTAACTTATACAAAATTTCATTTAATTTAATATATATTAAATATATTATATTTTATATAATATATAATATTAAATATTATAAATATTATATAAAATATAATATAAAATAATATTCATAAAATTTAAATTGAAATTAAAAGTAATTTCGAAATTATTATATAAAAAAAAACACATAGGAAACAGGGCTGAAGCCCAGGGCACGTAGCCCCTGCCTCCCGCCGGGCAGCAGTGGCTGTGTGCAAAGCACACAGTGCCGCCTCCTTGCAGGCGACAGTGGCTGTGTGTTCACACACAGCCCGCCCCCCTGCGGGCGGCGATTGCTGTGTGCTCACATAGCGGACGCCTCTCGCCGGGCGGCGGCGGCGGCGGCTGTGGGGTGGGGTTTGACCTCCCACCTCACTAAAAAAAAGATTTTATAATAATTTATTTCTGCGTTTTTTTTTCCAGAAACGAAAAACGAAAATCAACAAAATTTTATGAGGTTTTTTCTGGGTTTAGCCCAAACTTAAAATTTTTCTAAAATAACAAATATATTTGTATATATATTTGTGGGTATCTCCATATATTGATATATATGGTTGTATTCACAAATATATATACCCAAATTGTAAAAATAATCCAAACCCAATTCAAGAAAATAGAACTTATTTCAAAATAACAAAATGGGTTTTCAAAATCTAGTTTTAACATTGAGTTTTCTTGGATTTTCTTTCCATAACTTGGTATAAATTTCTTGTTTGGTTTCAATTCCAAATCTATCTACCATTTACCAAATTTAAGAGCTTTTCCATGAATTTCCATTGAATCTAACACTATATTTTCAATCATTCAAAATGAGCAAGAAGATGAAGGGAGAAATGATGGAACCTTATGTTTTCTCCAAAATTTGCAAGCTTCCACCATGGAGATTTTCAAGCACTCTTTCAACTCCACAATCTTAGCCTCCTCCAAGCCTCTCCACCCAAAAACCAAACCAAGAATCCATAGAGATTGAAAGAAAACCCTAAAATGAAAAATATATTCTTTTTCCAAACTTCCCAAATTCAAATTCAACTCCCATTTTCCATTTTCAAATTCTAATTAAACTCAAATTCAAACTCACTTTCAAATTCAAACTAAATTCAATTTCCAATTCAACTCTTCACAAATATCTTTCCCCAAAATAGTCAACTATTTCAGAAAATATCTTTTCTATCCCAAAGTCTTTGCATATGAAAACATTTGAATTTTTTTATAACTTTAAACAATTTTCCAATTTCAAATTTGAATTCAATATATTTTAGCATTTTATTTTCAACAAAAGAATTAAATCTTTTACACTTTTAATTTAAAAAAGGGATAATTTAATTAATTCACACAATTAATTCAAATAATCAATAAAATAAATCTAATCCAATATTAGATTATTTTGTTAATTTAATTAAATTAATTAATACAGTAAATAATTTCCTAGCATCACAACCAAGAGCATTTAATCAGCAGTTAAGCAACATAAGCCATTTTAACTCGAATTTAATTAAAGACCAAGGTGATCCGGGCAACATGAAACAACCAAACCCGACTACAACCCGACGACACACGGTGACTAGGGTGGTGGCTTGACATAGGAAAACCTAGCTACTATCTCCCAATTGATTTCCATCGGACAAGGGACACGCTCAGACCTGTGGAACTAGGTGGAGTCAATGTCCTGTACCTGCATCCTGCAACCATACGAATGTCGAACATGCATATAACATAATAATAAAACACACCGTGAAGAGGAATTCGTGGAATCACAGGGCGCTCGCATGCGAGTGATGTGCTCTCGTCCCCTTCACCAATACAGTATCACTAACTGACGAAGTTTACATCATTAACATAATCAAGACACAAGGCATCATAGAGAAAACATTGTCTGATTAACAAAGCACAAAATGGAGGGGTGTTACATGCATGACACCAATTTAGAGTATTATAATCAAGAAAAAAAATCTCCAAGCACAATCATATGTTTTATCATTAGAACATCAAAAATAAACATAACAAAAATATAAGAAATAACTTAAAAATAAATAAATACAAATAGACCAAATTTTTCCATAGTTGATCATCCACACCTCTTCGGCATACCCATTGCACACCAAGGTGCGATTGCTAGTTTATATTTAAACTAAGCTTTAGTAATCTTTCCATCCTTTTTGCACTTAGGGAAGCTTCAGTTAATGAAATTATTTTTTAACGGCCAAGCTTACCCTAATTAAAAATACTTCACAATAAAATTCGCTATGATCCATTGTTTCGTGAACTCTACATCCTTCGGTTCGTCCAAAAGTGAGCAAATTTTGAGGAAATTTTTTCCTATTAAGGATCTTTTGGACAATTTCAACTTCCATACTAGAATCCATCCTAAGGCACATTTGAACACCAGGTTCCTTATTGGTATTGCTATTTTTTTAAAATTTGACATGGTGGCCCTCCTTCTAGTGCCAATTTATTGACGTGGATGTTACACACACCAACATGCAAATAAAATCTTTGCTCAAATGAACAAAATAACCTATCTATCTTGAAAAAATCACTAAGATTTTATGGTTAAAGATGACCTTAGCTATCCCAAGGCTCGAGAATGTTAAGTCTTGACATACTAGGTTCACTTAGGGTTCATTGTGCAAAATTTGTTGTTAATCATGAGGGGCCTATGATTTTCAAGTCTCAGAGCAAATATAGAAAATGGAGTAACATACAAATATAGCGGATTCAACATGTATTACTCCATAATTTCATGAATACAAATAATTTTCAAGAACATTTCATGAAGTCAAACCATTTTACATGAAATATTTAACATCTAATTAAATAAAAACATTGAAAATCCTAAAATTTAAGGGGCTCCAAATTATTATCCATGTATACACCAATAAATACACTAAATCAAAGATAAACCATTCTATACCTCACCAGATTGCTTCACAACTACACATAGAATGATGCAAGAAGTTTAAAGAAGACAAATGACTATTTACCACTGAACAGTATCAATATGCACCCAAATCCGACATAACACATTGAATTTTTTGATAGGAATAAAAAGTCAAGTATGTAAGATTCAATATCAGGAAATAAATTTCAAATTAGCTTTGATATTAGCAACTTCTATGGAATATACAAGTTTTTAGTCTGGAATTGAACAAAAAACATGAAAATAGAAATAAAACTGGTAAAATGCCAATCTTATGTTTACCAATTTCAACAAAAGGAAGGGGCCATGGACCATCCTTTCTGAAAAATAAGAAGTTGAAGTAGTCAAATGGTGCAAGGACATGGCTGATATTGGCCATGGCCTTCACATCTCTCAGCTAAAATCAATGGTGGCCCAAATGATTATTAATTTTGTTTCTATCATGGCAATTTTGTGCAATTAGTTTTGTAATGTTATTGCATGTAGCCATGGTGGTGAAGAGGTAGTATGTGATACTTTCTGCTTTACATATATACAAATGCATATTGCAATCATATGTATGTATGTATGTATGTATGTATGTATGTATGTATGTATGTATGTATATGTTTCTATGTATATGTGTGTATATTCATCTATTGACTGTGCATGAATGTTTGAAGTTTCAATTGACAATTGAACATAGAAGAATACATCTTAATTTTTTTATTATTCTTCAACTGTATCTATACATATATGTATGTATATATATCTATCCACTGTGTATGAATGTCTGAAGTTTTTATTGGCAACTAAACACAACATAATACATCTTAAATTTTTATTGCTCTTCATATGTATCTATACATATATATGTATGTATATATATGTATGTATGGATGTATATATATGTATGTATCTATACATGTATATATGTATTTGTCCACTGTCTATGAATGTTTGAAGTTTCTATTGGAAACTAAACACAAAAGAATACATCTAAACACTAAGTATAAATGATAAATATACATACATACATAAATACATACACACACACATGTATGTATGCATGTATGTATATGTATGTGCATTAGTAAATATAAATGTAAATGCAATAAGTGGATGCTTTCCTATAAGAGTACATGGAACATATCCATAAAGAAATCTAAATTTATGTATATGTATGTGTATTTGTAAATGTAAGTGTAAATGCAAAGATGAATTGTTTCCTACTATTATAGATGCAACATATCCATAAATTAATTTATATGTAATTGAATTTCGTGTACACATATAATATGAAATCGATCAAAATATTAAACTTGAACTGATATATAGTGCTTTGATTGACTATAACCATTGTTTAGTAATCTTTGAAATTGGTTTTCTAATCTATTGTTTCAATATGTCATAATGATTTCTATTACTGAATTGTCCATAAAGAAATCTATATGTATGTGTATTTGTAAATGTAAGTGTAAATACAAAGAGTGGATGGTTTCCTATTGTTATAGATCCTAGTCATCCATAAATTAATGTACATGTAATTGAATTTCTTGTACACATAATATAAAATCGATCAAACTATTAAACTTGAACTGATATATAGTCTGTTGATTGATTGTAATTATTGTTTACTGATCTTTGAAATTGGTTTCCTAATCTACGGTTTTGATATGTGATAATGAATTCTATAACTGAAATATCCATAAAGAAATCTATATGTATGTGTATTTCTAAATGTAAGTGCAAATGCAAAAAAAATGAATAATAAATGAAAACAATAAATTATATGTGTATTTGTAAATGTAAGTGTAAATTAAATATGAATAATAAATGATGTAGGAGCATCCGGGCGAATGTGTAATCATCACCAAAAAAATAATTTTTTTGAGAGTTCGGTAAGATTTCACGGAAAACCTTCTTAGAGGCATAATTTCAACTCTATCTTGGATTTGTTGGAAAAAGTTTCGAAGTCAAACTATTAATGATTTTGGAGAATTGAGCATTTTTTGACTTAGGCTAGTAACTTGGTGAAGTTTTAAAATCTAACAATCCATGAGATTAGAGGCAAAATGGTTTGGTGAAAAGTTTTTTTATACTGAGTTACACACCTTTGTAAATTTTCGTGAGTTTTTGAATTCTTGGGAAAAAGTTATTACACAAATTGGTTTTTAGCTTCACTAGTCAATGGGTAAATCATAACATTTGTTGTAGTCCACATATTGGCTTCATTAATATTTCTTAGATTTGTCATTTAATGCAATTTAAACACTAACCCGAATGGATTTCAAGGTGCCACGGTGTAAAAGGCCTAAACACATTTATTTGCAAGTTATGATTTTTAATCAAATGTTTTAAGAAATACCAAGAGATTGTAAAAGGAATCACGATTGATCAAGTGGGACCAATTGAATTTCCAATTGAGAGGCAAAACTTCACCTTCTAACTTCAAATAAAGGAGCATTATTTTAAGCATAGATTAGAAAAGGAGATGGGGCATTTGAAGGAGAAAAGGTGTGGCATCATGGAATGTATGAGGAAAACTATTGTTGATGACAAGCTTGGAGATTCAATGCAGGTCACAACATATTGTTCAACAGGAGAATGCATTGTGAGACAAGCGAGAGGACAAGAGGAGAGTGGTGAAATCAAGTGGATAAGATATGATTGTGTAGCAAGGAAGAATCATATGCAACACAACCTTTGATTTGTAAATCCTGGAGGGCACAAAACGAAGGAATGAAACATTTGGTTGGGATGAATCAAGTTACATTGAAGATCACATTCTTGCATTGTTTGAATTTAGACATCGTGACAGATTTCAATCTAAGGAGGCATCAAAATGCATCTGCTAATAAAGTCATAAATACACAAAATAAAAAAGGGTTGCACTAAAAATGGTAGAGGGGTGATAAAAACGGGTTACACTGAAAAAGGAAGAGGGGTGATAAAGGCTTTCTTGTTAGAATGTTTTGAGAGAAGCGGTGCAATAGAAGGTGGGATCAATATAAATAAACCAGTAGCTAAAATGATTAACAATAGGCACAAAGATGGTAGGTAAGCATGCGCCAAGATAGGAACAATGAAGTAAAGCAATGAGTGAGCAATGAGAAAGTAGTGAAAGGTTAAGGTAGGTCAATGAATTTTCATGGGTAGAAAAATGACAACGTAGATGAATTTTGAGGAAGAAGGGTGAGTTGTTGTGGAAAGGAAGGGTGAAGCGTGCATATGGAAGCACGAGAGGGTAGTTAGGGGAAGGAAGGAGATAGAAAATGGCATAAGTAAGACTTGAATAGATGTTAGGATTGGGTGATGAAGATAGAACATGAAGAGCCCATGTGAGTAGATGAATAGAGTTGGAGCATTGGAGTGTGGATGAACCTGTGCAAGGATTTTTGCAAATGAAAACAAAGAGTAATTGGTCAAGGAATCTTTGAAGAAACTGTGAGATGATGGAAGGAGTGATTATAGGTAAATATCAATGTGTAGTGTCCTCTGAGGATGGAATCAAGCCAACGTGAGGGAAAGATGATGAGTTGGAAGAGTAAAGGGCAATAGAGTTTCCTAGGAATGTAATGTAAATTTTCATGAAATTAGAATGAATAAAGTTTATTTGATTTGTTTTCAAACTTGAGTAGATTGTGTGCAATTGTGTATTGATTTAAATTGACACGAGTAATTGTCAATTTTAGAACTAAACATTTACCTAGTCTTTATAATCTAAGTTTTACGGAATTGGGTGAGAAGTCAAGAGGGTGAGTTTTTTCTTCATCAAATGGTATTAGAGCCAGTGGTCTTGAGTGTGTTGACAAATCATCGACTGTGAGGTAGCCGACACCAAGACATGTGAGTGGTGAGGGAAGCAAGAAAAGGTTTTGGGTGCATAAGCAGACCGTCGAACGTGAGGTAGCTTATGGTAAAACCTTTGGATTGAAGAAGTGTGATTGAGGAGCTCAAAAGTATTGTTGCAGGTGTGTGAACTACTAAGAAATTGAGGGCTGGAAAGAATAAGAAAGTGTTGTGGTAGTGACAGATTACAATAGACAAAGTGGGATTTTCATGAGGATCGAGGTGTGATTGCAAGCGATGCAACGTGAAGAGGTTGCAAGGGTTGAGTTGCAGCAGAGACATGCCATGAGGAAGGTATGAAGAGGAAGTATTTAGTGGAGGTCAGGATATCAACAATGGATTTCACTGTAGATTGTTTGCAATCTTGAAGGGTGATTATATCACCTAACTCTACCTTTGTGAACCTACGCTCACAAATTTCTTACTCGACATGTTTAATGTAGGAGAATTCAGGCGAATGCGTAATTAGCATCACCAAAAAATAATTGTTTCAGGAGTTTAGTTAGATTTCATGGAAAACTTTCTTATAGGTAGAATTTCAACTCTATCCTAGATTTGTTGGCAAAAGTTTCAAAGTAAAACTGTTAACGATTTTGGAGAATTGAGCGTTCTCCAACTTCGGCTGGCGAAGTATTAAAATATCATAATTCATGAGATTAGAGGTGAAATGGTTTGGTGAATTTTTTTGTTATGTTGAGTTACACACCTTTGTAAGTTTTTCGTGAGTTTTTGAATTCTTGGGAAAAAATTATTGCATAAATTGGTTTTCAGCTTCACTTGTTGATGGGTAAATCATAACATTTGTTGCAATCTACATATTGGATTTATTACTATTTCTTATAGTTTTCATTTAATGTAATTTAAACACTAACCTGAATGGATTTCAAGGTTCCACAGTGTAAAAGGACTAAACTTATTTCTTTGCAAGTTATGATTTTTAATCAAATTTTTTTAGGAATACTATGAGATTATAAAAGGAATCATGATTGATCAAGGGGTCGATTGAATTGCCAGCTGGGAGGCAACACTTCACCTTCTAAATTCAAACAAAGGAACATTATTTTAAAAATAGACTGGCAAAGGAGATGGGGGTGGTTGAAGGAGAAAAGGCATGGCATCATGGAATGTATGAGGAAAACTATTGTCGATGCTAGGCTTGGAGATTCAATGCAGGTCACAACATATTGAAACAAGAAAATGTGTTGTGAGACAAGTGAGAGGACAATAGGAGAGTGATGAAATCAGGTGGATAAGATATGATTACATAGCAAGGAAGACTCATATGCAACACAACCTTTTATTTGTAAATCCTAGAGGGTGTGAAACCAAGGAATGAAACATTTGGTTGGGATGAGTCAAGTTGTGCCAAAGATCACATTCTTGCTTTCTTTGAATTTATACATCATGGATAATTTCAATCTAAGGAGGAGGTGTGAGAATGCATCTGCTAATAAAGTCATAAATACATAGAATAAAAAAGGGTTGTGTTGAAAAAGGCAGAGGGGCGATAAAGGCTTGCTTGTTGGAATGTGTTGAGAGGAGCAACACCATAGAAGGTGGGATCGATATAAATAAACTAGAAGCTAAAATGATTAACAATAGGCATAGAGATGGTAGGTAAGCATGTACCAAGATATGAACAATGAAGTAAAGTCATAAGTGAGCAAGGAGGAAGCAGTGAAAGGTTAAGGCAGGTCGATGAATTGTCATGGGAAAAAAATGGCAACACAGATGAATATTGAGGAAAAAGGGTGAGTTGTTGTGGACAAGAAGGGTGAAACACGCGTATGGAAGCACGAGAGTGTAGTCAGGGGAAGGAATGAGATAGAAAATGGCAAAAGTAAGAATTGAATAGATGTTAGGATTGGGCAATGAAGACATAACACAAAGAGCCCATGTGGGTTGATGAACAGAGTTGGAGCATTGGAGTGTGGATGAACCTATTCAAGGAAGTCTGCGAATGAAAACAAAGAGTAATCAGTGAAGGAATCCATGAAGAAACTATGATATGAGGGAAGGAGTGATTATAGGAAAATCTTAATGTGCAGTGTCCTTTGAGGATGGAATCAGGCCAACGTGAGGGAAATATGACGAGTTGGAAGAGTTGGAGGGAAATGGAGCTTCCTGGGAATGTAATGTAAGTTTTAATGAAATTGGAATGAATAAAGTTTATTTGATTTGTTTTCAAACTTGAGTATATTGTGTGCAATCGTTTATTGATTTGAATCGACACGAGTAATTTTCAATTTTAGAATTAAACATTTACCGAGTCTTTGTACTTTTATTTTTACGAAATTGGGTGAGAAGTCGAGAGGATGAGTCTTGTCTTCATCAATAAACAACATGAATATAATGAACATTATAAAACAACACATTATGTCTATTGGGTCATTGCCAAAGTACAGTATTGAAAGACTTTACTTGAAATATTTGGTTACAATTTGAGATGCTCTAAAAATGTCCCAACACTTTTTACATGCCTATCACAACATAATTATATAATTGAAGTAGAAAACATACATCAGCAATAATGTAACAATAGTTAATGAAATAATTATAATGACATATTGGTTAATGGATGGACTATTACATTAAATAACTCATAATAACAACCATATGAACCAAATATCCCAAATTATGTGGTATGTTAACAAACACATTCATTGATTTTCTTGCCATTGACATTGTCACATCACCTCTCAATGCTCTCTCATGCCTACATGAAAAAAATTACAACTGAGGTAGTAATGAAAAAACATCAAAGGGACTTAATAATATTGCATGTACAACAACACATAATTAAACAATTAGAACAACTTAATTAATATTTGCAGATGCAAAACATATATATATATATATATATATATATATATATATATATATATATATATATATATATATATATATATATATATATATATATATATATCACACAAACACACACACATATGAATAAATAAATGTGTGTGTGTGTGTGTTGATTTATGAACAGTAATATATATATGTGTGAATGACATTGTATATCATGATATATACAAGTTATATCTGAAAAGAACTTCAATTACAAGTTCCATTTGATATTCCTAGTCATATTAACATGCAATTACATTTATATATAAAAAAAATAACCTCTCACTTTTGAACGTATAAAATTTACTTTATAATGTTCGAAGTTCACATTAGCGATGTTCAATGTTTGCAATGCCATGTAAACTTCCCGTCTTTTGTAAAATTAGTGGAGTATTTACCACAAGATTTTGATTGTTTTCAACATTTCTCATCATGCATCTGAAATAATTCCCACCATAATTTGGCCATTTTCAACATTTCTCATCATACATGGATATTTGAGAAATCTACAAAGGATGTTAGTCAATGCTCTATAGTTTGTAGAGGATATTAGTAGACTAGAATAAGTGAGATTGACGTTGGCTACTTTCCCTCTTATAAAAGATTTTAAATTTGACAATTGAATGCACTGATTTTGGTGGTTGTGTTTCAATTTTGAATTTGTTTGGGGGTGATTCGATCATTTGAATTTGTAGTTTCCACTTATGTATGATTTCTATGTTGAAATGACTAAATTCTACATTATATTTGGTTTAATGTTTATTGGGGGAGCCTTAAATAATTAACAGTTTGTGCAAGTTCATATACTAAATGGTGTTAATAGCTAACTTTGCACACCCTAAACTCTTACATTTATATATATAGATATAGATACATACATACATACATGCATATATATACATAATATACATATACATATATATACATATACATAACACATATATATAGATACATACACATATATATACGTATATATACATACATATACATAGACACACACACACATACATATATATACATATGAAGAGTAATGAAACATTAAGATGTATTCTTATGTGTTCAATTGCCAACCCAATCTTCAGACATTCATACTTAGTGGACAAATTCATATACATACATATACATACATACATACATACATACATATAATATGCGGATATACGATTGCATCTGTATTTGTATATATGTATAGATGTAAACCAGGAAGTATTCCATGTACTACCTCTTCACCACCATTTTTTGCATGCAATGACATGAATAGAACTACCATGATAGAAATAAACTTGAAAAATATATTGAAAGTTATCAAATACATATACTGTATAGTCAGACAAGCTTTATATATATATATGGAGAGTAATAAAAAATCAACATGTATTCTTTTGTGTTCAGTTGTCAATCCAAACTTCAGTCATTCATACATAGTGGATAGATATATACATGCATACATACATATATATAGATTCATTAATATATATATATATATATATTCATTGATATATATATGTATATGTATATGCATGTATGTATGTATATATATATATATATATTGTTAGAGTAATAAGTTGTTTTACTTAATTAATTTAATCATATTGGTTAATTAATTAAGTCACTTATCACTTTAGTTACTTAAGCTAAACTTAGGCACATTAATAATTAATTAATTATTAATTATTAAGTGTGCACACCAGGGTTTCCCTTTTTAGGGTTTCTTGATCTCCTTTCATAAGGATTTGATCTCATTGTAATTATGAACGGGAGAATATATGTAGCTTTCATATCTTCTTGAAAGTTTTCTCTCTTCTGTAGCTTTTTCTTGTTGAAGTTAATTGCATACATTTGTTTGCAGATCTCTTGCGTGGAAGGTGTTTTGTTTGTTGTTTGATCCTGTGGCTCGTGGTTTTGTGCTTGTTTCACAATTCTAACATGGTATCAGAGCAGACCTGCTGCAGCCTGTTCTTGTTTTGAAGATTTTGGAGCTACGAGGGTTTGATCAGGCTTTCACAGTTTTTCAGTTTGATTTTTTGTGGATCTGGGGGTTGCCTAATTTTCTAGGCATTTTGAGCCAAAACGGACCTCGCCATTGAGTTCGCAGCACCCAAAAACCCCTATTTTCATATAAAGCGTGACCGATTCAGCCACAGTTGATCTGGGAAGCAAAATTTTTTTGGCCCCAAGGCCGTATGGCCTCAGGGCTCATTTTACGAGGTCAAAAATTGAAAAAAATATTAAAAAATTTCATTTTTCTGCATTTTTTTTAAACGCCTCCAGAGTATCAGGGGTCCACTGCCCAGCGGCCACCCAATCTCCGCCAAGCGGCCTCCCTAGCACCGCTGCCACCAGTGGTTTTGGCCACCACCCAAGCGCTGCCCAGCGCCACCAGCCAGGACCGCTTGGAACCAGCAGCACCGCCCGCAATGCCACCACCTGGGCGCCACCGGGCCGGGCGGAGCCTCCAGCCCGCTGCCCCCTGCGGGCTCAGGCGCGGTCATATGCTGAACCAAGGGCTTCGGCCTTAGCCCTTGCGTGCCAACCCCCTGGTCGGTCATGTGACCAGGGGCCGGAGGTCTTAGCCCCTGAGGGCTGTGAAAAATTTCTTTTTTGCCTTTCAACCTACCTTCACTAAATCGGGTGTAAAATGGGCGTTTTAGCTCGGATTTTTGAATGGAAATAGGCGTTGGAAAGCTGGTTCCGAGCCCGATCTAATTGATGAAGGTCTTTTTTTCTGATTTTGCTGTTTTGCAGCCTTTTTTGCCAGTCAAAGTCAGAACTTATGTTTTTCACTCTCGGGGGCATATCTTTTGCGTCCGAACTCTGTTTTGTGCAAACGAATAGGCGTTGGAAAGGTGTTTCTGTGATCTTTCCAGATATATCATTTATTTTTCCAGAATATGCCCCAGGTACTTTTTATTCAGTTTTTTGTGTTTTCACACATCTGTCAATTACTTGGACTTTTTGGCACCTGGAAATGATTTGTTTGCATGGGATGGATTTATTTGATCTGATTTATCAGTATTGAGGTCATTTTTATCAAATGTTTTAATTTGAAGAGTTATCATGGGTTTTTCTACTCACCCTTCAGTTGTAATTCTGGAACGGGGTAATTATGAGTCATGGGCAAAGGGCATACTTACACACTGTAGGTGGCTTAATATTTTGCCTTATTTGTATGATCTCATACCTGAACCAACAACTTCAAAGGGAAAACTAGCTTGGGATATCATTAGAAATCACATAGTAGGACTTATACGGTCTAGTGTTGATGATGACACTGTGTGGGCTATATCGGGCATTGATTGTCCTCACTCACTTTGGACACGTCTTTGGGAGATCTATGGAGACCCCAGTCTTTCTCCATTCCCAGAGGATCCTGCTTCAGATTGTCTTGTACCCATTGGTTGGAGAGAAAACACACCTTTTGATCATGATACTTTAGAGGAGCTTCAGTATTTAGACACCCTTACATATTCTGATGAATTAGAGGATTGTCTCACAGTTCCTACTCTTCAGACTGAGATTATACTTGTATCAACATCTTCTCCTGTTGTTCTTGATTATTTTGATATTGCCTCTTCTTTGGCTCCTATCGATTTAGCTAAGCAGGACATCATACATCTTTCAAACATGGCTACTTGGGATTCTTATCTTGTAGGCATTTCGTCTTTGTTTGTAGAGTCCTATATTGCAGATCTGGAGGATTACTTTGAGGATTTTCAGCTCCTCTTTGTTGACAGCCATATTCCAGCTGTTAGCCCACCATCATCCGTGCATTCAGAGGTTGTTTTTGAGTCTTCATTCAGTTTGGATTTGACATCTTTTGTTTCAGTTCAGACAGAGAGATTCTTCAGCATCCTATTATGGCACACATCTTGAGACAGATTGATTCTTCTCTCTTCACAGGGTTTCTTCATCTTTGTCCTTTGGATCCATTTCTTCCCAAGGGGAGGAATATTATATGCCGCTTCAGGATCTCTTTCTGGATTCTACCTCAGGCATCCATATGTGCGACAAGAGTTTCTTCATTGTGGGGGGGCCTTCTAGTCTCTTTCTTTTTCTCCTATGGAGACCATTGTACATGTACTTCTATGATAGAAGCTGTCTATGGGGGGTCTTATGTTATCCAATATATATGTATGTATGTATAGATACATATGAAGAGTAGTAAAAAAATAAGATATATATGAAGAGAATCTAACCATGCATCAAACTATCTTGCTAATTGGGGTGCGGTTCAGACAAGACACCGCCGTGACAAAATGTGCCAATCGATGGGATGGGCTTTAGAAAATCTCGAAATCCAATATGGAAAGCTCAAAACTAACTCAATAGATTTCTTGTTAAACAAAGATCCTACAAGATTTGCCTTGGAACTGAGGTAGAACTCATTATAAAATAATGTGCAAAATGGTTTCTTGGCAAGAAGAGAGGTAGAGTAGGATGGAAAAGAAAGACATATCGGAGATTGCTTGCTTATGTCATGAGGAGAACACGCTAGATCAAGTGAGGAGGTTATTTTGAAGATGACATACAACAAGGGCATAATTGCAATCATGAAGGTTATTGGCAATAGCCTATGGTCAAATGGTCACATTCATGACAATATGGTATATGAGCACTTCTTCAACACTTTGATGGAGGGTATGGGAGAGAAGGATTTGGCTATGGGGTTGGTCCCCTCTTTATTGAAATCATATATTTGTCCACTGGGACTGAATGGTATTAGTAGGATGGAGGTGATCCCAAGGTTGAAACACATAGTGGGAATATTTGATGTTGAAGCTGCAAAATGCAAGTTTGTCACTACAGAGGCTCTTCATCTTTTTTGTGAAGGAAAAGTAAGGGAGTATATGGGAACTTTTCACTTCTATCTCAACAATTATGGTGATCTCCTTACACCAGAGCAAACTATAAGGTTGAATGAGCTAGCCAACGATATCATTACCTTAAAAGACTGGAAAGCATAATATAGGCTCATACAACAATTGTATTTTTGGGTTGTTATTATAATGGGAGAATTATTGTAAATATTAAGATATATATATCTTTGCCTGAATATATATAACCATAATGAAAATGTAACAAGTGACCAATAACCAATATAAGTTAGTTCGTTATATATATGTTGTTGTGTTGTATGTGTAATGAAAAGTAGATATATATACATACATAGTTTCATGACTACATATAGATATAAATCTTCCTGTGAATATCTATAAGTACAATGAAAATGTATTTTGTTAGGTAAAGAATAAAAGTTACAAAGTTTTTCCTACATATGTATGTTGATTTGTTGTATGTGCAATTGAAAATAAACAAAGACTAACACAGTTTCATGACTACCTATTTTGGACAAAGATTTTGGAACCCTAATGCTTTCTTGCACTTGTAGGGTTTTCCACCTAAAAGGAGAAAGATAGGCCAAAATGGGTAATGTCCCCACTCAAAAATAATGTAAGTATGAATGAAATATGCCTAAATACAATGTTCTAGATGCAATAAACTGATAAAAGATGTTGATTATTAATGCAAAACTAATGAAATGCAAATTGTTTGAAAACACATTGTGATATGTAGAAAGAGAGATTGAATGCAATATAAAACAAAATAGCAAGGCTAAACAGAAAGAGTGCACCTAGAGATGTGTTGCAAACTGGAATGGAGATTGGAAATGTTGTTGATCCTGAAATTTTGACCTACTAGGACACTTACGCCATTCTGGGTGACCTAGTCCTAGATCTAAAAAACTGCTCTAGAGCCCGTTTCAACCAATGGGTATCCATATCTACAGAAAAATCTAAAAAATAGGTATAGTGGGACTAAGTCGCCCAAGGTGGTGAATTAGTCCACTTTGGATTTTTTGAAAATTCGAAAGTGGAAACAAAAGCCCTCGGTCTGCACTTCGGTTCCTGACAGGTGTCCAGATCTGAAACTCTGATTTTTGGCACTAAAAGTGACTTTTTGTTGATATTTTGACCTAGCCAATAAGAAGATGTCTTAAAAAAGTTTGCAACTTATCCTTCAATTATTTCCAAGCCTTCAATGTACCTAAATCTACAAACACACAAGAGAAGAGATAAATGTTGAGTGTTAGGGCATGGGGGTTTGCCTTGGTCAAACCCCTTTTTAGGTAATTAAATGAAAATGAAGAAACAATGTAATGAAGCATGAAATAATGGAATTAGAGACTTTCCATGATGATAGATCTTGATTTTTTGCAGCAATAGACAAAGAATCTGCCCTTGAATGCCTTAGAAAGCTATCTTGATGACTTGAAATGTTAGAACCCTAGCTTGCTTGACTTGAGGTGGAAGATAAATGGTGAATGAAATGATTAGGTTATGAATTAGGGTTTAGAGGCTTGTATTTATAGACAATCCACCTAATTTACCCGTTAATTTGATCCCTAAGGCTGACATGAAGGAAAAATAAACTTAAAATCTAATTTTTCCCACCCGAATCTTGAAAATAGCCCAAATTGGACTAAGTCGCCAGGCTAGGTGACTTAGTCCCACCTGGATGGGACTAATTCGCTTAGATGGGCGACTTGGTCCCACAAGGGCTCTTTTGCCAGTTGGACTGTCGGAGAATGAAGAAAACAAGTTTATATGATGATTTTATAAGGTCTTTGATCAATTTAAGCCTCGAGATGCACAATATGGGGCCATAGGGGCCTATTAATGATGATGTAAAGGGTAATTAGGGCTAGGGACACAAATTTCAATGTGAAAGTGTGATTAAATACACTTTACATCATTAAAATGAGATCCACATAGCCTAGAAAGGCACAACATCCAATGTGAATGTGTAAGACACATTACAACACTATATTAGTATTAGGTTTAATTTACAAGCCTTCTAGATTGATGTGAGAATGTCATTAAATACATTTTATAACATTGAATTAGGGGAAAGATGGGTCCATTCAGTCTAGAGAAGTGTGAAAGTCTTTTACAACACTTTACAACACCTTCACAAGAAATTGTTAAATGCATTTTATTTAGTTTGCAAGGGTCCAAGACCTAATGTGGATGTGTAAAACACCTCACAACACTAAATAAAGGCATCATTAAGTCCAATTTGTCATCAATTATTCCCAAATCAAGCAAGGACAAATGGATACTTTTTCCGTGTCCACACCTATATTTATGTATATAGATGTATATATACATATATATATATATATGTATGTATGTATGTATGTATATATGTATGTATGTATATAATGAAAATGCAAGCTGGTGTGTACACTCTTATGAATTTAAAGGAGACTTCTATGAATTAACAAAGAAATATATATCCGGTTTCATGAATATAAAGTAGGCTTGTATGAATTAACCGAAAAGAGTAAATAACCACAATTTTTTGAATTTGTAAATGGGGTTTGTAAGGAATATCTTGTGAAGAAAGATACCCTCATTTATCTATAACATTTAAATAGACACTTAAAGAAAGTAACTTTCAAAGACTATACCAAGGAGAGTATATTAAACACATGGTGGAGGAAAATTAAAAATGAAGATGTATGCTACCATGTTCTGTTTGCAATCATAACTTGAGAGATACATACACAGTTTAATGACCATCTATACATGTATATATGTATATACACATATATACATATATATATATAAACACACATATACATATATGTATAAATATATCTATATGTATATATACATATATATTTACACACACACACATATAGATAGATAGATAGATATATACATTATATGTATATACATACATACATACTTATATATATATATATATATATATATATATAGTGAATATCTAAAAGTACAATGAAAATGTAGGTGGTTAAGTAAAGAATAAAAGATACAAAGTTCGTCCTATATATGTATGGTGCTATGTTGTATGTGTTATGGAAAGTAGACAAATACTAACACATTTGACATAAACTGTATGCTATTGTGTTCTATTGGACAACGAAAGGACAAAAAATTAAACACAGGTAAGATGAATGTAGACATGGGTTTTCAGATATATGTATACACACACACACACACACACACATATATATATACACATATACATATATGTATATATATTTACACACACACACGTATATATAGATAGATATATACATATATGTATATGCATTTACATATATAAACATATATGTTTACATATATATATATATATATATATATATATATTTGTGAATAACTAAAAGTACAATGAAAATGTAAGTAGTTAAGAAAAGAATAAAAGATACAAAGTTCATCCTATATGTGTATGGTGCTTTGTTGTATGTGTTATGGAAAGTAGACAAATACTAACACATTTCACAAAAAATGTACGTTATTGTGTTCTATTGGACAACGAAAGGATATAAATTTAAACACAGGTAAGACGAATGTAGACATGGGTTTTCAAATATATGCCCAAAAAAGAAAGCACCGTTTCAAGAGAAAGCTCGTACAACTTAAGGGTTTCATGATAATAATTCCTTAAGTAGGCGAAAACAATCACGAGTTTTCAGATATATGCCCAACAAAGCAAGGGTTGTTTTTAGGAAAAATCCCACAAAAGTTTAGGATTTCATGATAATAATTCCTTAATCAAACGAATACAGACATGGGTTTTCAAATATATGCACAAAAAAGTAAGGGTTTTTAAGAAAAAAGGCCATAAAAGTTTAGGGTTTCATGATAATAATTCCTTAAGCAGAGGAAAACAAACACGGGCTTTTAGATATATACCCACAAAATGTGGGTTTCGTGATAATAATTCCTTAATCAGACAATACAGATGTGGGTTTTCAGATATATGCCCAAAAAAGTAAGGGTTTTT
Source organism: Sequoia sempervirens (assembly GCA_007258455.2). NCBI lineage: Eukaryota > Viridiplantae > Streptophyta > Pinopsida > Cupressales > Cupressaceae > Sequoia > Sequoia sempervirens. Next base: position 1,146,520,090 of record VDFB02271358.1, read on the forward strand.
AAGAAAAAAAGGCCACAAAAGTTTAGGATTTCATGATAATAATTCCTTAATTAGGCAAATACAAATGTGGGTTTTCAGATATATGCTCAAAAAAGCAAAGGTTTTTAAGAAAAAAGCCCATACAAGTTTATGGTTTCATGATAGAAATTCCTTAAGCAGACAAATAAAGACACACGTTTTTAGATATATGCTCAAAAAGCAAGGGATTTAAAGAAAAAAGCCCATACAAGTTTATGGTCTCATGATAATAATTCCTTAAGCAGACAAATAGATGAATTTCTACAGACATGTGATCAAAATCACATCTAAAATAATCCTTTAATTAGACAAAATCGTGATGCGAGAAAGACAAGAGTACTCAGCGAGAATATATTCACGAGTACCAATCTGTGCAAAATGAAAGAAGAAATGATAGGCTGACATTACCTCAAACCATGAAAAGCATCACATGATGGAGATGGCATGATAAGAAATGATGAAGTCGATCAAAAAAGGTGTTTAAAATTATCACATAATCAAACAACCAAGAAACCCTTCATGGGTCTAAAAAAATGTGCAATAACTAGACTTAGGAGTACCACTGTTTGCAATATCAAAGGAGAAATGATAGTTTGACGTTACCTCAAACCATGGAGGGAAAGCAAAATGCATCTGTCGAAGGTTTAGCAACAACTGCAAAACGCATGAGCGTGTGATGACAATGGAGATCGTGATGAGGGTTATCAAACAAAGCTCGAGTAAAATGAAAAAAGTGTGGGAAATTGTACGCCGTGGGACCCGTGATGACTATTAATCGGGTTAAATGTGGACTAGTGTCTAGGACAAAGGCTTGGCAAATCACGTGGTGTTGCGAACTATTATGACTGCTTGAGTGAACTTCAAACATTATAAAGTGTTTTTTAAATGCTCAAAAGTTAGCAGTTATTTAAAAAATGTAAATGTAATTGCACCCATTTATTATTGGTTATTGGTTTTTCTTTTTAATATTTATTGGTGGTCAAAGCGAACGACTATTGGGTTATTTGAGGGCATGTTTTGAACGTCAAGTCTAAATGATCATTTTTTGACCCTTACGCGCTTAGTGAACCCTCCCGCACATGTCGAAAACTCCCATAAGCCAAAACAATAGCTATAAGCTATTAACTTGCATTCAAATAAAATCCAAAAAAATCAAGTCAATCTAATGCACCGTTTAGAAGCTTAGATTGTGCGAAGTTAGCTATAACGACTACTGGAACCCTTCTCCTACATCTATAAAATACTTATCTATTAGCGTAAGAAGCACAAACGAATTTAATTGAAAAGAAAAACATAAACGCCCAGTTATTGGTGAATCGGATTATTGCCTTACCATGCAAAAACAGTCCAACCATTCGCATTACTACATGTCAAACTCAAACCACATAAGATTAACAAATAAAAACACAAGGAAGTTGGAAGATTTTGTTAAATGTAAGGATAACGTTCCAACCAAGTGGGTGTGCGTTTATCGCCGTATTGGGATGTGGATGAGAGAAGCGTGGCGACCATCTTATTCACATTTTACAAAATACCTAATCTAAGAAAAAATATAACACTATATTTAAAAAATAGCTTCCATTTACAGGTAATGTAGAGAGAGGTAAGGCGTTCATATTCACAAATCATGGCATTGAGAATGTGGGCATCCCAAGCTGCATCAACTCTCAGAATTGGGTGTAGAAGGCCTCTTGGATTTCCCACCATTCCTTTCTCTCGGGGATTCTCTCAAGGTACACTTACACATCTCCCCCATTGTTATATATCCTGTGTATGTACAGTTCTGCATTGCTATATATTCAATGTATACAAATCTTTCCTCCGTTGTGATATATTCGATGTGTATTCCTCGCTCTGTTTTTGGGGCGTTTTTGTTGAGTATAGAAAAGTTTCATGTGGGTTCATAGACATGCCCCATCTGCCTTTTTTTACCATTGTGGTGGACTATTTTGTTCTCTGGTGTTTTTACCGTCAAGTAGAACACATGGTAACTGTATGTGGGTACATAATTAACGATACTGTCCCTCTGTTATGAATGTTATTGGTTTCTGCAACTTTTTCCGTGAATTTTGACAAAATTGTTCATCTTATAGTATACAAGAAAGGGATGCATTGTTTGAGATTTGAGTATTGTTTTTGATAAGATTCGTGGTTACAGTTATTGAGGGGCTGAAGTATGCACAGTCCCATGAATGGGTGAAACCAGAAGGTCAAGTTGGTACTGTAGGCATAACTCACCATGCTCAGGTTAGTAAGTTGAACACAAGTGTCCTCCTTTTGAGATTAATGTGAGAAAGATAGTTTGTTTACTATAATTTTTGGATTTTTAACGATTTAAATTCAAATGTTTCTCATAAGGTTTTGTTTCTTAGATTTGAGATTTGTCTGTGCAGGATTTAGCTAGGAAACCATAAAGTCTATTCTTTTAATAAGTTTGCAAATGAAGTCTATCCAATTCACAGTCCTTTTGTCCAGAGTGTTGTGCTGTGATAATAATTGGGGCACACTAGTAAGAGCCCAATCCATGTTCAAATTCCCCATTTCCCTCAAGGCGTGGGAGACATTTGAGTGAGACCCATGTTATAAAATTTTAAGAATGTGGTCCAATTATGTCCCACAGGACACTAAAGGCAGTCTATAATGTTACAATATGTTTCTCAAAAATATTGCTCAAGTTCTTATATAGATTGGATCTTGCCATATTCTACAAATGGTAACCATAAATTCTTTTTTCAAAGATTAGCTTGCATTACTTCATATTTTTCAAAATAGAATGAATTTTCTCCATTCCATAATTGTAAAAGTTCTCAGTAACTTTTCACTGTTTTTAGCTAAAGTAGATCGAATTTTTGTCTGCCCAAGTATTGCAGTGGATGTTAAATAGAATAGAAAGATTGCAAAGTTCATCTTTCTTCTTTGGATATACTTTGGTATCGTTGTTTGGAAGGTTACAGTGCAGTGCTAGGACATTGAGATATCAATGTGTAATGATTACTGGTGTTTGTGAGGTACATAGATAAACTTGTTATATTGGTTAAGATGTGTAATGGCACTGCTGTGTTTGAGGTATTTAGATAAACTTTTTATATTGGTTAAGGAAATTTATTTAATTTCCTCTTTGAGTTTTTTGTAGGACCACTTGGGTGAGGTGGTGTTTGTAGAATTGCCGGAAGTTGGAGCAGCAGTTTCAAAGGGTGGTAGTTTTGGTGCAGTAGAAAGTGTCAAAGCAACCAGTGATATTAATTCTCCTGTTTCTGGGGAAGTAGTTGAAGTAAACGCAAAGCTAAGTGAGACTCCTGGATTGGTAAGTTGTTCTTTTTGAAATTGTATCAATCATGGTTGATACGGCAGTTACCTTTTGTTGCTTGCCAATGATTGTAAATTTAATAGCTAATTTTATTCGGTCTGCCTTTAAATTTCAATAACTAATACATCAGGGTGTTGAAATTATTTATCATTAGTACTTATTGAATGTGTTCTGTGTATCAAATGTTATATGATCTTTACAATTTAAAATTGTTGTCTGGTGTAAAGAGTATGCGTCAACTAAAATGATTTCTTGTATATTCCTTTCCTTATTATCTACTTCAATTGACATCTGGAATCCGTGCCTCCAAGCTTTGTTCTTTTTGGTCTTCAAATATATTGTTCCAGAAGATTTTTAGGGAGAAGGTAATCCTTTTTCCCAAAATATAAAAATTGCTGTTTGGACAAAGTCATTGCGGCAGATATCAATGGCAAAAGGTTTAAGGGTTATTACTTTGCAATAGGCACTAGCATTTGATTATCTTCGGATTGTATTTTCAAAATAAATGCAGCACTTGAACTATACTAGTAGCATTATTCAGCTAGAATCTGTATAATGATTGAATGGGTCTTAAGAATGATAACTGTTGGAGAAGCTGAAATGAAAAAGTAGTTGATATGATTTAAGAGAGCTATAGCCATGAAATGAGATCGTCCAATTTTACTGTTCTCTTCTAGTGGGGAATTTTTTAGTGCACTCCTTGGCGAGTTCTCAAGTTTTCCACAAGAAAATATAGTTGGCCAAAAGACTCTGCTTTGGTTGTTGAAGACCACCAATTGTTTTACCAAACTAGCCATCTGGTGCTCCAAATAGCGAGTGTTCATAATTTGTGCCCTTGCATCCAGTTTGAAGTTGCCTGACTGTTTTCAGTTATTAGCCTAGAATACTCATTTGTTCCTTGTCTCTGTCATGGTCCATAATCTAGATTCCACTGTATTTCTATTTATATTAAGATTGGGATAAGGGCACTTTGGATTTGTCTATTGCACTTTGCTGTATTATGTTTAAGAAGCCATGAAAAGTCTTGGAATCCTTTGGGTTCCATCCTCTCTGTTTGGCCAGAAACCAGAGCCTTTTGCATCAAGATTAGTTGCTAAAGCTCAATAACTGATCATTGAGTTCACTTTGATTAAATCATTGCCTTTACCTAGAGACAAGTGATTAACTTTCATAAGGGTACTGTCTCGTGAAAGTGGATTTGTAGTGAACTGAGAAATTTTGAATAATCCTTTAGGATCCAATTTCATCATTTTTCAACTATCTTTAACCAGTAGATCATGTTGGATGAAGTTTGTTGTTAGGTTAAAGAGTCGTAAATCCAACCTAGTAGTCATGATTTTACTCCCCTGAATCTTATTTTTGCAGAACCGAGATTGGTCACAAATGCAATGGGTACACTCAAAAGTTTACTGTAGATTTTATCTGCTTTTCAGTCCCTCGTGTTTGAGCAATAGAAAACAAAATTATTATGAACAGCAACAAGAAGGAAACAAGAATGCACGTATAAGAAAGTAGATGATAGATCCATATGAGCATATGAATGAATAATTTCAATAATATTAGTACCAAGAAGACTAATGAGTCATTCTAAATTGTGATATTGCTATCAGGATTCAACCTTGTAGTTCTACGAGTCAAACTCTTTGACCCATGTTTCATGAGTCATTCTAAAATTAAATTTTGTTTCCTCGAATGAACTGACCCGTGATAATGGTGCAGAACATTTCAAACTAAATTTCATGTACACCTCTTAAGTGATTGTAAGATTCAATGTAAAACATGGTAGCGCTTTTTCATTTTACTTTTCAGGTCTCTTTTGAACTACTCTTAATTGTCAATGCTTAGAATGACATGGTAAATATATGGCTTATTTCAGATTAATAAAAGCCCATATGAGGAAGGATGGATCATAAAAGTGCGTATTCAAGACATGTCAGAGATGGACACATTAATGAATGCAGAGAAATACACGCGTTTCTGTGAAGAAGAGGATGCCAGCCATTGATCTATTCATTAGCTTCTCTTTTGACTTCTCTTTTGCTAGGAACAATGGTGAGCTAGGAGGGTTCTTTTCAGCTATGAAGTTGGACTCTTATGAGATTATCAATGTGTGATGGAAGTTCTGTTTGCTTCTACAGGGTTACGACACTGAACATACAACTTTTCCTTTCAAGAATGCCATGTTTGATTCGAAGCATGCTTTTTCCCTAAGTAATTCCTGTTCTAGTAGTAATGTTAGGTTGATTTCAAGGCAACATTGTGATGATAAGATTCTACCTGCTATGTAAATTTAGAGTATTCTATTGATCAATCATTTAGCTTCCATTTTCTTGCAGATATTCTATTCATCAGTATTTCTATAAATAAGACCAAGAAACGTGTTCTAGGCTTCCTAGGATTTCTCTGCTTTTCTTGTGCTTCAGCTCCTTATTAAAATTTATCATAAGTTTTTTATAGTTAGTGAACATCTGAGTTAACAAAAGACTGACCTGCTTCCAAAATATGTGCTGTTTGTATTTTAATATTAACCTTTCACCCTTAGGTTGACAACCCATTTCTTAGTGTGCTCTGACTTATATGTCAGTCTTTTCCTCTCACTGAATTTTTTTTCTTATAAATCAGTCTCTTTCCTCCGACTTATAGATTTGACAAAACATTTGCTGTTTTGTGTTGTCTTATAACTCAAAGAATGATAATGTGTTAGTAATGGTAAAGCCCTATTTGAAAATTACCAACTGTATTACTTCATGGATTGTGATTGGAATAATGGCATACTTGATTCTTATTGTTTAATTTGTAACCCATGCAATATTTATTTTCCCTTTTCTTGATTGGAAGTGTCTTATTACTTGCATCTTAGGCCTCCTAATCAGTAAAATATAGAAATAATGATGAGCATTAAAGAGCAGATAAAAACATAACTAACAGAAGATAAACACACACAAAAATAAGACACAACATAAATTACGTGGTTCACCATAAATGGCTACATCCACGGGAAAGCAGGGAAAAACTTGTATTATCAGTTATATGATACATGGACTGTATTCTTGTATTTATACAGAGTTAAGCTCTTCGAATACGAAGAGATTGGAGAATACTTAACGACTGCAAATAAATAACTGATAATACAAGTTTTTCCCTGCTTTCCCGTGCATGTAGCCATTTATGGTGAACCACGTAATTCGTGTTGTCTTATTTTTGTGTGTGTTTATCTTTTGTTAGTTATGTTTTTATCTGCTCTTTAATGCTCATCAATTGGTATCAGAGCAATAATAAAACAGAAAAATAATGAACAAAACAAGAGACACGAATTTATAGTGGTTCGGCAATTGCCTACGTCCACTCTTAAGCAGGGAATCACTTTATTATCAATCACCAATTGATTATACAATACATGATCAGCCACATATTTATACAAGGCTGGGAGAATATGAACGGTCATGTGACCGCTACTTCACATCTTAGGGCCTTGTATGGCATCTATTACACCCTCCTCTACTTGTTTCTTAAAATCAACATTTTTGATTTCTGTAAACATGGGTTCCTTATCCTACAATCCAATTGCTATATGAATCAATTCCATCCAAGTCAATTGCCTCATGACTATTATATGAGCCCTCCACCTTGAAAGGATGACCAAGGTTGTATTGTACAAAGACAAGGTTCTTAAGGTTCTTTTATGTAAAGTGTTTTTTGTGTGAATGAATTAAACAAGCTCCAATTGTACTCACATCTAGAAGTGTTACAAGGTTGGGACACATTTTAGAGGTCCAACTTTTGAAGAGATAGGTTTTTGTGCCACAATTTTTCTTCCAATTAGAAGCACAGTGTGATCCCCAAATTTTACTAAGGGCATTAATGGGTAAACACATAGTTAACAATATATTTGCATTAACAAATACAACACCAATTATGTTGCAATACACACACAGAGGTTTACTTGACATACAAAACTACAGTATGTAAACATTAACATGTACATAAGAGATATGCAAGCGATACACTAATACTAAAATGTCATTTTCTCAAGCTACTTAAAAGAGAGACACATCATAATGTGGCACTATCACACACATCAATGAATGGCTAAGTATGAGGGGAGCAAAGAAGCACAATACATTTCATTCCCTTTTATCTTTAAATAAAGATGAATAGATAAAGTAGATTCAATAAGGAGAATATAAACCCTTTTTTTCTTATCATAATTTGTAAGATACCTTAATTATCTATTTTACCTTTCCTTTCAAACAAGAGTATAAGATAGATACATAGTTTACAAAATGAAAGTACACTTCATTTTTTCTTAGTTACTTCTTCTAGTATAAGATAAAGTTATAACACATTTTGATCATTTTATTTTCATTTGAAACATAGAAAAAATAATATGAAAGAAGGATAAGAACCAATAATTTTTTCATTACCTTTCTATAACATGTATAATAAAGTTTGTTTACACATCAAAGTACATATTCAACTTGTCTTGTCCACACAAACAACCATTCAGAGAAAGAGGGAATATCTTACCAATACATAGGCATTACTACAAGAGTAGAGTGATGAGGAGAAAATATGCATCATTACAAGAGTAGAGTGATAAGCATACAGTATGTTTACATAAACAAACTAATGAGATATTAAGCACAATATAGAGTGCCAACATCCTCTAATTTATCCTCATCCAAATCAACATGTAAGCATTGGCAACTCAATTCATGACTCTAAGACATATTATAAAGGAAAGAATGAGAACCAATCACCATTCCATTTACTCCTTTAATACAAGCATCCAAGTTTTTCACATACATAGAAAACCCTACATGCCACTAGAATAGATACATCCTAACATTAATAATCAACTAATAAACTATAGTTCATTAATTTCTTAACCAAATAGAAGCATTCACATTCAATATTTATGCATAGATTAATAATAATTGAATTGTACAAATTACCTCGAAAATAATAAAAGAAATCATTCAATGATAAAAAAAACTTAGATAGAGATAGAGAACATAAAGATTCAAAAAATGTAAATAAGATTATTCACAACATTCATATTTAATAATTTATTACACATTTAAGTACTTAGAAGGAAACAATCATGATTTCTCAAAACGTATCATTTTTTTCCCACAAATGGAAAAATAAAGAGCGCAAAGAGACCTATCAATCTAGAATAGATTTTGGAATATTAAGAAGATGCGACTTCACATGGTAGGACACTAGTGCAAAATATGAGACTCCACTACAAATGGTAGGATGCTAGTACATTTTTGTATTTTCTCTCAAATTGTTTAGAATCTAGAGCTGAAATTTTCACACATGGTTTAAAATATTCTTTTTAGCCCCACATAATAAAAAATTGTCATTATACATTCATTAAGCCACTATAGAAACTCTTGAAAGGTGAAAACACACAAATTCACACCCAACTAACAAATATGCAAATTAAGCCATTAGACCTTAAAAACATATAACTAAGCATATATTTTGATTTAGGAAGCCTATAGACATGTACTATAGTGCTTTCAATCATAATTTTCCCAACTAAATAGCTAAACTTTTAAATATTAAAAATGAGCATTTTAAAAATATGTTAATTTCTTTCATTCAAAGGAATGTCAAAATAAACATATTTTTAAAATTTATTTTAAAATACAATAAAATTACCTTCCTCTACACTTAGGGCATAAATGAAATGAATTTAATTTAATTACAAGAGTTTTACCAACTGTAATATACACCTCTAATAAAAGATGAAAAATAACTTCAAGTTGAAAGTAAGATGCAATGCAATGTCCTTTCCACTTTCTGATCACCCAATTTCTAAGATGGGAAAGGTGAGAGCATATGGTGTTCAAGATTATACAATTAACTTGAATGTTACAACTGAAAGGGAAAATGCACTAGGTGGCAAGCCAACCAATTTCACTTATTTAGTGGAGTGTATATGCAATACACTACACACTTAATTAAGTGTGATTACAAAACATCCACTTATTTAGTGGGAATCAATACAAAGCTACAACTTATTTAATGAAGTGAGTACATAAATCAATGAGTTTATGCCAAACACACTAGCGATAGTACCATCTAATATTTACAATGATATAGGGATAGGTGCAAGAAGTTGGGTCCACAAAATGTTCAAAAAGTGGAAATGCTTTTCTTGATTTTCAAAATTTATCATAGTTGGACTAAAAATTTGAAGCATTTACACATATAATCTTTAAGAAGTCCAATAATATGAAATGTAGTATTTGAGTCTAGTTTTTAAATATGTAATTTATTCTATTACCTAGATTATACAATTTAATTTTTAATAGGCATGCACAAAACCCCCTTTTTAAAAGTCACTTTTTTAGGACCATATCATGCACATTTACAACCACCATAATTTGACCTAAATAAAATTATTTTTCTAATTCATTTTGGGGAAAGATGTGTATTATATTGAAGATTGATGAATTTCTAAATTTTTTTTTTAATTTTTTTATTGGCCCTAATTGTTGTTTTTGAAAACCCCTCATGGACGACCACCATAATTTGATCTAAACTAATCATTTTTTGGAAAAAAATCATTGTGTAATAACTGTATCTAGATTTTATGTAATATAATTTTTCTATGAAACTTAAAAAACTAGAAGTTATCAAAAAAATACAAAAAACTAACATTTCAAGTTTATGGACCAATTTCCTCATAAATTAATTAAAAATAGAAAAAAATCCAATCATGAAAAAAATTACATATTTGAAAACTATACATCATCATCTATAATGAGTTTTAATTTCATAAAAAAATTGAAAAAAAGTTAGCTATATTGCCATAGTTAGTTTTTCTCTTGATGCTTTCATGACATTGTACTTGTAGGTCCAAGGCTAAAGGGTGAGATTCCAAACCTAAAACAAAAGGAAAGGCATGAATTTCAAATTTTAAATTTTATGACATGTGTACCCACTCCAAAATGTGTATCTATTCTAAAACATTATGTAATTAGAAATAGGTACCCATTTTAGAAGTTTAGGTTTGAGAGCTTGAGCCTAAACAAGCACCCACTTTTAATGAAACGAGTACCCATTTTTGTGAATATTTTTTGCAAACTCGAAAGTTCCCCTATATGTGAACCCAACTTCTTGCTTATACCCATAACAGGTTGCAATATAACACCCTTATATGATGTATGACCCAACAAGGACCAAATATACAACTTCATAATTTCGTTAGCACTCTCCAACCAATACAACCTACTATGACAATCATTTTGGCATCAAAAAACAATATTATACTAATCAATATACCCTTTTGCCTACAACTGAAGTTGTACAACCAAGCATGAGGTGTACAACCTACCAAACCCCCAAAATATTTTAGAGAAACTCAACTTCTCTCCACACAAAATGACAAAAGCAATTAACATTTTCAAGTCTAAACCCACAAATGAGCCCACATCCTCCTTCTATAGCATTTTGGAGGGATATATTCATAATTTTAATATATAATAATTTTAATATTCTCCAAAATGACCTTTTAGAAAGATAAATAATATTTTGATATGCAAAAAGGCCTCTTTCCTTAGGCATCCAACTTGAAGCACACTTAAAAACACCTTTATAATGAATTATTACACTAAGTTGTCATTTTAAAAAATCAACATTAGACAAAGTTTAAGTGAATAATTAAATTAATTTACCCAAGTTAAGTAAAGCATCAAAATGACATATAAATCAATTCTAATCATACCAACATGATACTGAAAACTTGGGATGATCATTAGAAGCAATTGGGTGACTTACTAAAAATAGTCCACTCCTCCAAGAAGTTTGGAGAGATCCCAAAAGGTCAAAAATCAATTATAAAGGTGAAATGATGATCCACAATTAAAAGTAATTAGGTGACAGTAAAAATAGCCCACTCTTCCAAGAAGTTTGGAGAGATCCCAAAAGGTCAAAAATCAATTATAAATGTGAAATGATGATCCACACCACCAACTAAGCTCATTTCCAACAACAATAACCCTGCTAAATTGAACTTGTGCTCTCCAAGAACTTTGGAGTTTCTCTTTACTTACCAATTGGCCTATAGGAAACTCAAAAAATAGGCTAATTATCCACCAACTGATTATGCTTGAGAAGGGGACATTAAACCAACTTCAATACTGAAGGATGTTCAAGCATATAAAAGAACTAAAAGAAAAATCCACCATAGGAGGCCAATGGAAGAAAGCTACCTCTTGACTATATTAACATCATCAAGTACAAATGGATCTCCATGCACTCTAGTAAACCCCTAAGCCATGTACATTAAAATATAAGCTATAATACTCATTTCTTTCACAATAATTTTATAAAGGGTTGTAGACATAAACACTTAGATTCTTCTCAAGCTTCACATGATTTCATGCAAGGATTCAAATCAAATTTATCTTATAAACATCTCATTGATTTCACAAGGAATTATTATAAATAAATTACTCTTAGTTTAACACAAAGATGCAAAGATGTGTTTCTACACAATGTACATCTTACATCCTCTTCATTAATGAAATCATCATGCTTTGACCAAGAAAAATAAAAAAAATTATACAAGGGTTAATCAAAGTTTCGAATAAACCATCTTTTCTAGAAAACCAAGCCATAATAGGCCCTATAAATGTTTCACAATAAACCATCAAGTTCAATCACAAGACTTCGTCAATTTGGAAACAAGGATTTAAACATAAATGTTCAACACAAAACCCAAACAAGACTAATAATCATAGAGCCAACTTCTCTAAAAAAAATTTCCTTTCAATTTAAGGAAGCAAACATATCAACAAGATCTAAATCAATAAATACATATATGTATGCTACAAAATCTAAAAATGAAGGCATCATAAATCTCATTTTAATTCATAATTTCCTATGAAGAAGAGAGAAAATTAAATTAAGTATACAAAGAAAATTATCTTTCTTTGATTCCAAAGGTCAACAAGATGAAGAATGTAACTCGTTCAATTATGTGGAGAAGTTCTATAAGACATCATACGAGCCTCTTCAAGCTTCAAATCAACCCCAAAAAAGAAACCATCTATTAAGCACCCAAAAGAGTTCCTCCAAGCTC